>JAAIXI010000228.1:1417742-1829633 GCA_013403645.1 Heliconius nattereri
GATTTAAAGATTTTTCCATACAAACTTTCAAACCTTTATTTGCACCCTTAGGGGGTGAATTCTAGAAAAACATGAAACACATGTTCAATTAAATATTTTTAAGAGTCTAAATGCCAAATTTTATAAAAATCGGTGTCGATTTAACGATTTTTTCATACAAGCTTTCAACCCCTTATTTGCACCCTTAGGGAAAGAATTCTAGAAAACGATGAAACACGTGTTCAATTAAATACTTTTATAAATCTAAATTTCAAATTTTATAAAAATCGATGCCGATTTAAATAAAATTCCATACAAACTTTCAACCCATATTTCATTCCTTTAGAGTTAAAATTTTGCAAAATCCCTTCTTAGTGGACGTCCAGATTACAAAAGTAAACATCTGTCCAAATTTCACGTTTCTACGCACAGCGGTCACGGCTGTGCGTGCGTCTTACCTCAGTCAGTGAGGACAAGTCCTTTTATATATATACATAGTAGCTCCTTTTTTTCGGAAAAGAATCTAAGGAACCTAATGTTAAGACATTCCATTGGACATTTTAGCCAGTTTTCCAGACATTGGCTACTAAGTTTCTTTTACGCTTCTTTTCTTACGCTTTCTTATTTAAAAATTAAAATATAATCATTCCCCCGAGTTGAATCGAATTCATAACTATGTTACAGACAGAGTAAAGCTGCACGGCCTTAAAAAGAATATCTATATAGATTTTTCATACTTTTTAAGTACCTACGTACTTTTAATTACGTTTCCCGAGTGCACTCGAAACTTTCATTTTACGTCGTTCCCTTGGCCAAAGAGAAAAGATCTCGGAATGTTTTTTGATATTATGTATATTGAAATGAGTATGTCAAAGGAGGCTTATACTTTTACGTTTAGGAAACAGTGTGGAGGCGTCTCGTCTGTGATGGCTGTTGGTTCATATTCCGTGGTTTATTAATAGAGCCAAAAATAATTTATTGTAAATATTAATGTCGTTTTAAATTAAAACATATCATGAAAAGGAAGCGTAGTGTTTCTTTCCTCACTTTTTGCGAAAAATGGAACCTATTTAATATTTATACTAAAATCGAACAGGCGTACCAAAATCATTTAACCACTGTGCCATACCATTCTATTTATATTTAACATACCAAAGAAAGCTATATCCAAAGCTAAGATTAGGGCGCAGTCAGACAATGGGCGATGCTATTAATCTAAACGTGCCCGCGATTTACTATGGAAGAGAATTAATGGAAGGGACCCACGCACTTCACTCTGAAACCGCATAGTTTTGGAACAATTTTAATTGTTTTTCTAAGTTTTGGCTAAGAAATTCTTGGTTAAATATATATTTTTTGGAATTTTTTAAATCAGTGTTTTGGGGTGGTGGTTATTTTTTAAGGAATTTACTAAAAATTTGCGCATTAAATTGATATAATCAAAAAATTCCCGAAAAAAACAGTTGTTCTTATTATTTATACAACACAATTATTTTAGTTTATGTTACGCAAAATAGGCTAAGGGATTTCGTCTCTACTCTCTTATTTTTGTGTGTTCTTCTAAAGGTTAAAAGTTTATCGATCGGTCACAAGTCTATTCTGGGGCGGGTACGGGACAGCTTCACACCGAATTATGGAGGTATTGCTTCTTGCCGGATTCTGGAGGCGCTCGACACCAGAGCGAAAATAATAAAAATATCATTTTTTTCATTTCCTCGTGTTGGAATCGAACTCAAAACCAGCCCAGCCCTTGCGCCACGTCTGGCCTCAACAGATCACCAACGCTACCAATCACGTATCAGTTCCAGGCATTCTATTCTATCGAAGGCATATTATTAAGCTTCATATGAACAGATATTCAGGTCAGCGCGGGCGTGATCTGGACTGCACTGTGGATATTAATCGACTATTATGTGTTCCTGGTACATGTAGATTAATTAAACGTTATATAGATGTGGGATGGATATTGGTTATTTTTATGGATATTCTTTTTTGTCTCTCAGAGGTTTTTAGTTGATTTTTTTGATGTTTTGGTTTAGTGGTGATTATGATTGTGTGGAATAGTTTTTCTGTTAGTGATGGTTGCAGGTTCAATTTTACATTTTATATTATCAAACTAGAATTTTTTGTCGCATTTGGTGCGTAAAGAAAGGAGATCTTAATGTCATACTAAATTTCACTAACAGATAATGTAATTGAAGAGTTATTTTAATATTCAACTATTTTATTATACTATGCGTTAGAATATTTATTTATTGTTATGTTTTTTGCACATTTTACAGCTTACGCGGATAGTCTTTTAATCTGAACTTAGTATTAAGACACTACGTTCTCATTAAGACATTTTCGTTCCCCACTGTCCGCTGAATTCTCCAATTTTTCTGAAATATAAAATATTTAATTCCCCCGAATGAAAATCAAACTTACAACTTTCGCATTTATATTCGCAGAAAATCTATTAACGATTAAATGTGTAAAACAGACCAGAGTGCGTTAACGTGTGGAACGTTTATCCGCCCACACTTGCATACGAAGAATACCTACAGAATCGAGTTGCTAGATAATGGCTATGCAAAACCTTGTTCCAGTCGAATTACCTACAATGGAAGCACTAAGCTGAAATATCTATGACTTGACATGTTGAAATTTACTAATAACATGTTATTTTGTATACATTAAATAGTTAATAGAAGCCGCTGTAGGGTAGTAAGCGCGATGATTGTAGATTTGATTCCCACTCGGCGTTATGAACTATTTTTATTTTATCGCTTTGTTAAAGACGGCGTTAAGTCTCGCAAATAAACACGTCAAAAATTCTTGTGAAGAGTCTTAACACTTAGATGCTACTGTTAGTACCTAAACAAGTAAGTACCTACTCTAATTCTTATATGAAACTCTCTTGCTTGCTTGTTTTATCTTGTTCAAAAGAATTATATCAAAATGAATTTTATTCTAATATATTATATTTTTATAATCACAAAACAAAAATATTAGTCTTAGACTTCTGACAAGAATGTCAAAATATATCATACATCTATAAAACAAATATATAATCTATGACGACGGGACTGGTTGAATCACTCTATAGAACAGATTCCTTTTTGTATCGTTACTTATTGAAGAAACCGGACATCCTGTATACACTAAGAGTAGTATAGCTTTCAATATACTAAGTTAAAATATTACTTCATTATAAATAATATAAAGAAGAGGCCAGTGGGCATTGCGACTGATGGGGGTTCGATTTCGACTCGGTGAAAGAAATAAATAATATTTCATTTGCTCGATCCCCCGCTCTCTGTCGCTCAACAATGCGGCAGAGTATCTTAACACTAGGTTCCCAGGTTCCCAGCCTGACGTAATAATAAAACAAACCCCAAGCTTATATAAATATTTGCAGTACAAAAAATATAAAGCCTCCACAGTTTTTACATGTTCCTCAAAAATTGAGGTATTCTATCACTGACTGAGCGTGATTGATCGAATCCCATATGTTACACCATAAAAACATTTATTACTTGTTTATACAAACATATTGGTTTTCGACCGTTTTAGTTTATTATGGAATGCCTGACTGATACCTACTGTTATTTCATTTGGAGGTTACGAGCTTGAGGTTCGTATTTATCAATCGCTCTCAAATCTGATATCTCAAGTCTGAGATCGATCTTGAGATGCAGTTTTTATTTACAAACATTACGAGGCTGGAACCTAGAGTCAAGACACTCCGTCCGCATTAATCGCTTTCGTTTCCCATATTCCACTGAATTCTACTACACAAGCGTCTGACAGTAACCGCTACAGATTATGGGTTCAATTCCCACTGGAGGAAATTCAATATTGCATATTTTAATTTCTTCGCCCTGGCATTGAAGCAAAAGTGCAACGTCGAGTTTCGCCATATAACTCCCAAGCCCATAATTGGGCGGAAAGTGGGGAATGGAGTATCTCGACACTAGGTTGCCTATGCCTAGCCTGCTATAAGCGGGTTACAGCGTGAAGCTTAAAAAAACTTGTATTATTAACTTAAAAAACAAATATATTGCTGTCTTTCGCGTTGTAAATCCTATACATATTTTAGTTTTCTCAAGTCAGCTGGTATATTGTTTACGGAGGATCGTGTGTTCGATAGTTCATCATTTTCCAATGAACATAAAATATTTTATAGTTTCCGCAGAAGTCGTAAACTGTTCTAGTTCATTATTGAATGTGAGGGCCTCTCAAGGGATAGGTTTATATGTTTATATTTATAAAGGATGAAATTTTATTATTTTTCTATATTTTTAACAAGCAGAAAGTATGTAATAATAATTTATCAGAATATTTTTGTACTTGTGTGTGGCGGAAACCTACGCCGTTTTTGAATGGTTTTTGAATCTAGTTTGGATGCTTTCACAGGTAAGTTCAAGTCCTGCTGTTTTGTAACATTATAAGACATTTTCTTAGATATCAAATAAAACTTTAAAGTGTTAGGAAGTGAATAGTAACAAAATGGTATTTTAAAAAAGTAAACACTAAATACAAAATATTTATGATAACAACAACGCCATCTATCGAATAAATAATATAGTAGATCGATATGTGCTTTCTTAGTTTCAAATGTACTGGACAGAGGGCGCTTATCTTATAATTTATACCTGATTGTACATCATTGTATAAATTAGAGAATCTAGGAAGCAATGTCACAAAATAAGGTCGAGAGTGGAGAATGTTGTGTCTGAACACTACTTATTTCTGGCTAAGTAAACAACTTGACGCATTTTAGAGGGCATATAGTGTTAAGACATTCCGTTAAGACAGTGCCGCTACGCCATGACGGTCATACTCTACCATCCACGCCAATAGAAAAACATAAAATTCTCCTACCTGTACAGCATCATCCAAGCACCTGCCCCACGCGTCGCTCCTGTCAACCAGGGTGTTCCACTTATCAGCCAACTTAGCAACTTCTCTTCTTATCGATCTCGCCAGTTCTCTTGCTTGTTCTTCCGCTGATCTGTACCCTCTGGAGTCACCTTCACTGTCGCGGCTCGCTGTAAGAAATATATCATATTAATTTCATTTCATATTATAGATGTAGGTTCGATACCTTTTTTTTTACTTTTACAGTTACAATATTGATTAATATTTTCCTTTGGAAGCTGGAGGCATTGTTGAGCGGCGTAACCCAACGCCGCGCTTTGCCTCGTTGCCGAAGCGGCGAAAAGAAAATATAAAATATTTAATTTCCTCACATTAAATTCGAACCTACAATCTATCTCTTTAACCGTTGCTTGTACCACTGCGCCACAAATTGGCCTCATAAAGAAATTGGTGCTTAAAAACCAGTTGTTCATACAAAACCATTAAACTTAAAATATAACGAAAAATCCTTTATTCGTTACAAATTTTAATATGAAATCGCGTATGAAACAGTATTTCAATAAAATCTACGCCTCACACGTTCGGTAACGGCGTAACGCAAAAGACCCATTTACTTTGAGATTTGCATATTCGGAATTTAATTTTTCGTATATTCATCATTTTTCCACCTCGATAGAGGTTGGAATATGAAATAAAAACATGTATATTTCTTTCTTTTCTCAGATCTAAGTATAAAAAAAAATAAAAAAAAAACTAAAAGAAGTTTTTATATACAAATACAAAGCGTGTCGGAAATTGAACGGGAAGTGGGAAACCACGTGGGAGTGTATTAACACTAGGTTCCCTCCATCTTCCCTGCTATAAGCCAGATACAATATGCATACATGCATGCAGCAGCTAACAAAGGTTATATTAGTAGTGTACGAGTATTCTTTTCACCCTAATAAAGGAAACAAATGAAAACAGAATATGTTGACTTTAACATATTCTCTAGAAAAACGTTTTGAAACCACAATCAAAAGTAATATTAAATTACAAAATATTTCTATTTCTCTCCTTTTCATTTTATTATATTTGTCTATGCCCAGAAATAGTTCATATAAAAGTTTTCAGCAATTACAATAGTTTCGACGGCCACATGTGGGTTTCACCAAACAAATGGACCTCTCCGGGGAAATCTAAAAAGGCAAATTAATTTCTAAAAGGATATCCTTATACTAAGTTAAATAACCGAATTGATATGTAACTACACGTAAGTTGATTTTAATACTTATATTTCTATGTATTATTTAAAATTTGGACAAAAAATTGTTGGAAAGTGGGAGACGGAGTGCCTTAGCACTAGGTTCCCTATGCTTACTCTGCTATATGAGGGATACAGCGTAAAGCTTAAAAAGGAAAAAACCCTAGTATCTAAACATCAAAACTACACCTACAAAATTAAATTATAAAATAAATGATTTTATTTCGGTGAAATTGAACAGATTTTTATACACAGTAATTAAGATTGTGAAGCGGCCGAGCCCACCAAAGGATTTTCAATGCAACCTGCTTTAATTAAAGAGTACTCGCGCATTCAAAGGTTCCCATCGTTTTTGAGGTAACTTCGTTGCTTGCTTCATTTGTGTTCTTTTTACCGGTTCTAGCTTTATAGATTACTAGGTACTGGATGTGATCTAGGTTGGGCTTAGTTTTCATATTTGGATCAGATTTTGGATTCGTTTCCCACTCGTGGAAATGAAATATTTAATATTTTCTTTACCTTCTGGTAACGAGGCAAAGGCGTAGCGCTGAGTTACGCTGCTCAACAAGCAATAGCTCCAGTATTCGGAAGTGAAACGGAAGTGTCTTATTAGGAACGGAGCGACTAGACATCCTGGTTCCCTTTACCTACCCAGTTATATATGAAGATTTAAAATTACACCATTCCATCTAAACTAGCATAATCAAAATCATATATTTAACATGTGACCAATAAAAAAAATATTTCTAAAAACACATACATATTTCATAAGTTAATTAATATTAGTTGAAACTTACATCCCCAATATCAATATACACAGCGTGTTCCAGTTCGTTAAGCAGAATTATCATCGGCGGCTCGAATATGTGCATAGGTAATTAATACTACGCAACACGAATACCGTCCTAATATACTATATTATACTAAAATTTAATAATAATGCTATACGGATATTGTTAATATATAATAATAGAGACCCAAAGGCGGCTTCGACCGCTTAATTTTTTTTTTCAAATTATACCAAAGGAATAATAGTGAAGAAAAAAGTTTGCTTTGTTCTTTCTAATACCTCAAAGAATATGTGTTCCAACTTTCATGATAATAGGTTGTGTGGTTTTGGCGTGAAAGCGTTCCAGACAAACTTACATTCATATTTATAATTAAATTACTGGTAATGAGACTAAGCGACACAACGCTTATTGCCTCCTGAATGCGATGGAATGTAGAGAACGGAGTGTCTTAAAACTAGGTTCCCTCTAAGTTTCCTCATAAGTAGATGCTATTCTGCGTATTATTTTGAGGATCCCAAAAATAGATAGCATCCATCTTAATTTTCACTTTCGCTACCGTATAGCAACGTCGATACAAGCAGCAGCTACCGACAGCTATATCCAAATTTATTTCTTATCTTCCACCGCTAAAAACACTCTGCCCAAAAAATCCAGTACATTATACAAAACTTTTGATATAACAAAAAAATAACTCTACAAAGGTTCCGGCAACCCTCTCTTATGGTACCCCTACCCCTTTCGTGTAGGGGTAGCACAACAAAAGGAACAATTAAAGCTAACGTTTGGTAATTGCATATGAATCAATCCCAATACGTGATAATTAAACGTCAGCAAAATATATAGGATAAGATTTTATATGGTCCATTCATTTTTATCTATTGTATAATAATCATATTTTTTCAGTTGCATAGTTTTTGTATAAGAACTCTATATCCCGTAAATAGTAGGTGTTTATTAGGAAAGGTAGACGGAGCGTAGTGTTAAGACACTACGATGTCCACATTTCGCGGAATTTGCGGGAATTTTTTATAAAAGAAATTCTAAACTTATATCCAGGAGGAAACAATCAATGGTATTATTGTTCGGTCCCAGATGTTCTGAATTGAATAATAGTGGTATCTTAACGTCCCATTACGTACAGTAAGTACCCTATATCGTCGATTGTTTTAGTTCTCAAATTACTTCGCTAATACATATTTAGTTATTAGGAAGATATAGAAGATATACAAGTTATAGAAGTTATAGAAGTTATAGATAAAGATAGATAGAAGATATGTTGTAACTTCGCTTCGCATTTTTCTGCATAGACATATGCATAGACAGGGAACCAAGTGTTAGGACAGTTTCCCACTAATAATAATACTAAAATAATTTACGAAATTTCCCTAAATACACTTAAAAATATTCGTATAATTCAAGCGGGCGAAACTCCGTGAGGGGTCCGCTAATGAAATATAAAAAAACAAGATGGACTGGGCCCGCTAGTTTTGTTATAAAAGTTGTTTTTTAAGGCTTTCTTGTAATAGTCTGAGCAATTATTCTTAAGAACAACATTATAATTATAATACGACGTATAAAAAAATAATAATTGCAAATAAAAACTTCTTATTATTTTTCCATCATATATGCACACTACATTTTAGTAAATAATTCTAATTTCAATACTTAAAATTTCCTAAAAACAGATTTATAATAACAATACTCAATTAAAAATGTTTCATTTAAAAAACTTCATTTAAAAGTAACTCACGTTCAGTATCGCTGGTGTCGGAGAGTGGGGGTTCATTTGCCACGTACTGGCGACCGCTTAGTAAATTACTCTCGACAACCGGTCGTTTGTCTTCTAGCTGCCTTCTAAACGCACGGTGATCATCCTGAAGGTAAAAAATATTTTATATTATAATAATACCAATTTATTTAATGTATTAAAATGCGAAGAAATGGAAATATAAGCGTAAATAAATATTTCACTAGCTCGAGTCGGGATTGAACCCGCCACCGCCGCGTTTCAGTCACAGCCTGGTGACGCTGCCAACGTCCTCATTATTCTGTTATTTATGATAATGATGCTAGTAACTTTCAGCTGGTCGTAGGTCGCTTGCTATAAATCGTAGTAAGTGGGGAAATTATGAATAACGACAATAGGTGTGAAAATAGACAAGATTGTATTACTCAGTAGTATGAAATTTATTAAATATATTGAAGAAGGTAGATAATTATTCTATATAATATATAAAAGGACTTGTCCTCACTGACTGAGGTAGGACGCACTGCACTCACTGGTAACTGCCGATGGTAGAAACGTGGAATTTAGACAGATGTTTACTTTCGTAATCTGGACATCCACTAAGAAGGGATTTTGAAAAATTTTAACCCTAAAGTGGTGAAATAGGGGTTGAAAGTTTGTATGGAAAAAAAAATCAGCACCGATATTTATAAAATTTGAAATTTAGATTTTTTAAAGTATTTAATTAAATACGTGTTTCATAATTTTCTAGAATTCTTCCCATAAGGGTGCAAATAAGGGGTTGAAAGTTTGTATGGAAAAATCTTTAAATCGCCACCGATTTTTATAAAATTTGAAATTTAGACTCTTAAAAATATTTAATTGAATATGTGTTTCA
This sequence comes from Heliconius nattereri, assembly GCA_013403645.1. Taxonomy (NCBI): domain Eukaryota; kingdom Metazoa; phylum Arthropoda; class Insecta; order Lepidoptera; family Nymphalidae; genus Heliconius; species Heliconius nattereri. The sequence continues at coordinate 1,427,243 of JAAIXI010000228.1, forward strand.
TGGTTTTCTAGAATTCTTCCCATAAGGGTGCAAATAAGGGGTTGAAAGTTTGTATGGAAAAATCTTTAAAACGCCACCGATTATTATAAAATTTGAAATTTAGACTCTTAAAATCTTTCATTGAACACATGTTTCGTGGTTTATTAGAGTTCACCCCTAAGCGAAGCGAAGCTGCGCGCGTCCGCTAGTTATTCTATATAATGTAAGAGGACGGGTGAAGTGGGATAGCGTCTGAATGCGCGACGGTTGTAGGTTCGATTCCCACACACGACAAATAAATTATTTTCATTTATAATAACAACATAACAATACAAAGTGCAGCATTGATTTCGATTTGCGGAGAAATTATTATATTCATATTATTTTTATTTCTACTTTCGGCGGCAAAAATAAAACGAAGTATCTTTCCACTAGATTCGAGCTAGAGCTTAACCTTAACACAGGAGAGGACAGTTAAGCTGGCATTCTCAAAATAACAGAATGTATACATTTAATCGATCACGACATCGCTACGATGCGAGAGAGACGTCTATATACCAAAATAAACAAGATGGCAAGTAGTTTTGTAGGAAACACACACACACAGGATACCTCAGTTCACATAAAGTTTTAGACTATATCCCGCATATAACGGGGTAAGTTGAGGGAACCTGGGAACCTAGTGTTAAACCCCGTCCCATGACGATTATGTACAATTTTTTTTGTATAGTAATTTGACCTTTTTTTGGCGAGATAGTCAGAAACGAATGGATGACGCCTTTTATATAATTTTGTTAGTGAAATAAACATAAAGTTTCAACAAATTCACACAATATATCAATTTTATTTCTTCAGCTTCTTACTGTATTGTACATATGGCAGAATACGCAAAAGGTTATTAGTATAAAGCACTACATTTTCCGCCTAATATATATATATACTTTGCTAACAACTATAAACGTAGAGTATAGTTAATATAAATCTTAAAACGTTACAGTTTCGACTGCGCGTCCGCCATTTTGCGGTCAGCTCAAACCAAAATGGCCGTAAACGAATTTCGTCGGCTGATTTAACGCATTGTTGTGGCTGGCTTTAATTGTTTACTATACGACGATAATTCTATTTGGAATATCTATGGGAAATTTTACAATATTGAGAATTAATATTGTTTTGTACAGTAAGAGGCATTTTTCATAAGTTTTTTTTAAACCTGGTGTTCAGACACTCCGTCCCCTGATTTCCGCCCATTTTTCACGACTGAGTGGCAGAACTTGTCGCTTTGTCATTACCAGGATAAGGAAATGAATATAAGATGGATCAGCTGCTGTGTAGACGACGGCCACAAAAGTAACTTTTTTCAGTTTTTGTAAAGATATTCAATAAACATATAATGTTTTAAATAACGAGCTATAATACCAACCAATGAACTAGAAATAATCTTTAAAAATTTCACTAAAACGATTACTTATATCGGCTTTTCCATTTTAACGAACAAATATTAGATTAAGGAACCCAACGCCGTATTCCAAGCAATATAATATTAAGGCTTAGAAAGCGGATAATTTTTAAAAATAAATATAACGTACTTATACCCGAAAATCGACCCTACAACATAAATGAAATAAACTAGCCACTTGTAACTAATTATAGCACGCTGTTCCAAAGAAAAACCTATAAAGGCAACTTAAAGAGAACAAATCTCCTCCACTTCACTATCGACAATCCTAGTTGTCTTTGCTAACAACTATTTTCATTACATTCCGTCCAATAACTTCAAAGAAAAGCAGTAATTTATTTGTAGTGCGATACTTAGTTCATTTGATTAATGCAATTACTTGAATTGCATAGAATACTTATTTAAAAAATAAGATTAAATCAGCTTCATATTGCAGCCCGCACACAGCAAGGTAGGCAGAGGGAACCTAGTGAACACTTCGTTCCACACTTTCCACCAAATTATTTTAGACATTGAGTATTTTAGACATTAAGTATTATTGAGTGGTGGAACTGAGCGGCGAGCCTTTGCCTTGAGTGGGATCGAACCAAAAACCATTGTGTTACAGTCACACTATTGTACCCGTGCGCCACGAAGGTCTCGGAATACTTATTTACTATGCACTAATGGTGCTGATGAAATATGATTTTTCCGTTTCGTTTCCTTGAAATGCGCCACTAGGCACGCCATGTTTCGAATATAAAGCAAAAGTATAGAACGGGAAGTAACAACTCTCTAGATTCCCTCTATAGACCCCTCTATAGGGAACCTACTGCAAACAACGTAAGACTAAAAATAATATTTAAAACTCACCTGTTGTTTAATAAGCGCATTCAGGTCACCGCGAGGTGGGGCAAGTGCGTTCAGTTCAGTTTCCTTCCTGATCACCCACTCGGTGAGCTCTCGTAGCGACAAGAGTAACGCCGACCAGTGTTCTGCATTGCTTTCTAGACGATTCCTGTTGAAATATAGCCAAAATTAGTACAAAAGATATTAAAAGTTAATTATTTTAATAAAGTAAAGCAGCATTGTAGGCAGAGTGAGCCTAGTGTTAAAACACTCTGCTCGCTGAATTCCGCCGAATTCTGGAAGCATTGCGTGTTAAGTGCCAGAGCGAAATAATTAAAATGTAAAATATTTTATTATAATATGACACAATCAGGTCACGTTTACGAGTACACATATTTAAACAGAAGAATAAATACCCAAGATGTCTACCAAGAATTCTCCAGCCAAGAACTTACTTCAGCTATAATTATACCACAATGGCAATATACCCACGAACCATAAGAGAGCAAGCATGTATCACTAAAATATTTCAGCAATCCTGGCTCCAGAGAGCGACGCCGCGTCGTTCCCTTTAAAATTGGCCGCCGTTCAGCCTCTTAATATGTTAAATCGTGGATTTATGTTAATAGTGATGTGGAGGGTAGATTTAAAATGAAATGTTATAAAAGATAAAATGTTTCTTTTTTATCTGTATTTTTTTTTTGGCATTTTCTGACTTTTCATTTCCTCCCTGTAGCAACGAGTGCAATATGAAATGCTTCAAAAATAAGGCGGTGGAGAACGGAGTGAATTAATATAAGAGATCTGGATTTCGACTATCACAGTGTAAAACCATTACAAACTTATATTTGTATACGGTCGCAAACTTAAGTTTGTCAATTTTTATTATTTATACATTTTGTTGATCTTTAAACGGAGACTCACGGAATTCGTACGGAACCCTAGATGGGTGTGAGTCCAACTCGCACTTGACCGGTTCTATTGAACCATTTCAACGTAATTTGAAGTAAATCAATCTTTTTTTGTTTGAAATGTCAAAAAATGATTGATTTATTGGTTGATTTATAACTCTGATATCTGCGTGGGCGGTTAATAAAGAACGGGCACATTTTATTTATGAATAGATATTAATTCAAATCACTTTTTTACATATCTCTGCACAAAGCAGGGAAGCCTTGGAATCTAGTGTAAAGGCACTCCGTTCCCATTAAGACACTTATGCTGTACATTTTCCATATTCTAGATACTCTGTTACGCAATTTCGGAGCGAAGGAATATACACAACCCAATACCTCGACTGGGAATAGAACCTACAACCGTCGGGCTTACAATTATATCATATCGGTTTTTTCAGTTTCATTCTTCATGTAGAAGAATGTTTCTTCATGTAGAAGAGTGGGCAAGGGAACCTATTGTTAAGACACTCCGCTCTCCATTTTCCTAAAGTCTGAAGGCATTTGAAAGCGGTTTTTTTTCATTTAATAAAAAACTAAAATCGACATTAAGTCTATCACATTTCTACACAATTACATATATGAATCTAAATCTTGCCAAAGAATTTTGTTTTAATCTTTTAAGTTGCAAAGTTGAATATGCAATTAAATTAAGCGCGTAAGTGGGATTCCAGTTTAAGATTTCGTAGAAACTTCGACAGTATAATACTACTTTTGTTTAATGCCGCTCTCTGCGTGTTACATTGCCAAGATTATATTTGAATTTAGATATTTTTTTATTTAGGGTACGCAGACGGAACCTGAGAACCTAGTTTTAAGAAAATTCATTCATATTAAAATAATTTCATTGCCTAGCTTCCGGTAGTATTTGTTTTTAGCTTTTTTGTATCGTCCTGGTAACGGATCAAAGCGCGGCGTTCAATTCCGCCAATACATGATATTTGCCTACAGATTTCGTCTCTCAATGGGAACGGAATGTCTTAACTAAGTTCACAAGGTTTCTTAATTCTCTCTGCCTTCTCTGCTATTGGCAGAATAAAGCTAAAAGTACAATATATTTTCATATAAATATATTTGCATATATAATAAACTTAATTTAATGCAATTTTATACCCATGTACGTAAACCACAAAAAACTTTATATAACTTTAAAAATTACCCCAAATATCCACCTCGGGGAACCCTTGCCCGCATACCTCAAATACGTCAAAGGATCAAAGAGATGACCGCGGGAGATCTGCTTCCTGACCGCTAAAACTCACACAGGACTTAATGTATGTACCATACTTATATTATATTCTATAATATAAATTTACGTTTATCATAATCAATTATTATAAATTATTTTCGTTTCCTGGCTCTAAGTACCAAGACAAACTATCGAAAATTGGGAAGAAACTATCGAAAATTGGGCAGTAAGTGGAGAACGGAGAGTTATTATTAAAACTAGATTGCTTCTGCTTAGCACCTAACTGTATACGCAATGGTTATGACTTTAATATGTAGTCGGGAGAACGATTGTATTTAAAGTTTTTTAATTTCCGTTTGGTTTTTAGTTCTATTCAAATTCAGGGAAATGAAATCAAATTTAATATTTTAATCTTTTCGCTCTGGAAACAAGGTAAAACGCGGAGTTGTAATTCCGCCACTCAACACCCATTACTTCATGAGTCGGGCTCAAATTGAAATATCTTAATGTTAAACGGAGTACATTAACATTAGGTTCCCAGGTTCCCTTTGCCAACCCTGCCATGTGTGAAATACAATGTGAAGATGTGAAACTATATAATTTCCACGCTATGGTAATAGTTACCATCGCGCGGTGTTAAGTTCCACCACTGAACTCACTAAAACTCTACTACAAATCAGCTCAAACGATTTTTACAACTCAATATTATTAGTTTACAACTATATATATATTATCTAATATATAAACATGTAATATATTTTATGTTCCCATAAAGTTCCATAATAAAAATGTCCCACAATTCCACTTTTATTTCACTATCAAATCACTAAACAGGCTCCTTTATGGCGAATCGTATGCTAAATAGATATACTGGTATACAGGATGTTTGGCATATATCGAAGGGTATTGGGAAACAGACAGCTTTTTTTTAAATTTTTCATGATAATTGTTTTAAATATTGTAAAATTAAAAATAAAAAAGATTCATCTATAATTCCGTATACTTATAAGAACTGAATTATCAGGATTTATATATATTCTTCAATGAAAATTTAAAAATTACTAAAATCAAATGTGTTTTTTTAAAAATGAAAATACATCATATAAGTATAATTATTAATTACTAACTAGAAAATAACTAAGATGCGTGTATGACACATACAAAGTATTCGAGGGTAATTTGTAAGACCGGGACGATAGGGAACATTAAAACGATTAAGGCTGTAGCCCGCCTGGATAAATGGACCATCTGACAAGAAAGGATTTTTTCAATTGGAACCAGCAGTTTATGAGATTAGTGCGATAACTCTTTAGTTTTATAATATAAATATAGATGTTTAAATAGTGTGGAGAGTTTAGAGGGAATAAAATGATTATCATTCCAAAAAATATTTATTTAAATATCTTGTATTAAAATTTTGACTTTTTTCATACAACATTTCTTTGCCTCGTTACCAGAGACAGATAATGATAATATTAAATACACCCTTGGCACTGCGCAACGGAGCGTCAAAAAATAACATTTAAACAATTTAACCCATTAGTAACACAAAAAGAAGAGAACGGAATAATATATCACTAGGTGTCTAGAAGGACAGATAGAATAGGCTCTAGAATATAAAAAGATAAAAAACAACTTCCATCAGACAATGCTGTATCCACCATCACCCCACCCTATATTTTTATACGTATTTGAAGGGCAATAAAGCGGATATCTTTCCTTTCTCGCTGCTACTGTGTAACATCGTAAAACGATTTTACAACCCAATATTCATTACATGTGAATTTGTTAGTGAGTATTACATATACGAGTATATTACATGTTTGTTTAGATCTGTGATGTTTTATTTTAAAAAAATGTTAGTTTTTTTATCAGTTTCACGCTTTCCACAATAGCAGCATAGAAAATCTGGTGTAAGACACTCCACTGATCTCCGGTTATCTGATTTCACACTGTAGGGTAGTTTATATTAAGAGAATCTAATATTAAGAGAATATCGATAGTCTGCGGAAAATGGAGAATGGAATTGCCATTTTACACGTTCCGTTCTTTTTTCAAATTATAGAGATTGAAAATAATTAATTGCCCCGACTGGGAAACGCACTCACAACGATCCCAAGCACTCACATGCTTCCTAAATTCTTCATAATGTATCTTGCAAATAGAGATAATGTATCTTGCAAATAAGACACTCCGATCCTAAAAAAACATTAGACATTGCGTGTTCCATGGCGGAACTCGATCCTGCTCTTTCCTACAGGAACTTAAAGGTACTTTTATATCAGAATAACTTAAAGTATCTTTTTGTTAGTTTTACGCAGTTTCCCGTAAATACTTCATTAAACTAAAAAAATAGGGTAACAGAGGGAATCTAAGAACCTAGTGTTGAGACACTCCGTAAGACATTTCCGTTCCGCACATTCCGACAAATAATTACGATAAAATCTCGTCTTCAGCAATTGGTCATTCCAAGACAATCGTACCTAAATGGAACATAAATTATAATTCTTCTAAAAATGTTAACATGCTCATATAACCAAATTCAGAAACAATCCTGGGAATGCCTCACTCAAGCCGCGCGGCTCAAAGGCCGAATAGTTGGACGAATAATTATTTTCATTTTTGACGAAATTTAATATTCAAACTTTAATGGAAAAAGTTTCGTTTCGTATAAAAAAGGTAGTTAGGCTACGTTTTTATCAAATTTTGTATAGAAATGTTTTTAAATGGAAAGAGGAAGTTCCGCACTCTCGCACATGGCAGGAAAAATTCCGCACATATCAGGGCAGGCAAAGGCAAGCGAATTAATTTTCTGCTGGATTCAGATGCATCGAGTGTTGAGTGAACGAGATTAAACGTCGAATTATACATTGTGACCAGACGAATGACGATGAAAAATATTAAATATTTCTTTCCCCCAAGTAGAAATTGAACCCACAACCATCACGTTTACAATCGCACGCTAGCACCCCGCGCTACAACAAACACATTTAAACAAAAACAAAAACACTTCCCAAAAACACAGCCTAAAATTTGTAGATTCATAACATTCTTTTCAACAATTGGTCATTTCAAAGAGTGGACGAGTGAGAAATGGCCCCAGGGAGGAAATGAAATTTCTGACAGATATTTATCGGCACGTCAATGGCGTGCGCTCGACAGTCGACTGTAAATTGCCTAATTTGGTTTGGCTAATTGAAAAGTTACAAATGTCATCGCGAGAACTGTCACGGAGTGTTCCAAAGGTTCCTCGACACTTCCCAAATATGGTGGAAGGGTTAACGTTCCTATTTTGTATTGAACTTTTGTTTAATGGCTCGACTCAATCAATAGTAATAGTTTAATTTGGACGATTTTTTTTTCTTTTAATTTTTTTGCTAATATTAAGAGAATATCGATAGTCTGCGGAAAATTGACCCGACTGGGAAACGCACACACAACGATCACAAACACTCGCATGCTTCCTAAATTCTTCATAATGTATCTTGCAAATAGTATTTCTTACTTCCACGTCTTCCAATAATCCAACAGCGGAATTACCACTCGAATACCTAAACCTGGTTAGCCCCTGGTGATCAGTCAAACCGCGGCTAAGCCAATTACGATGCGACTCTAATTGATATTAAGCACCGCTCGATACCACTGTCGTTGCAATCGCTATAAACGAATCAGCATAACGGGTATCTCCGTATAATTTAGGGTTCACTTTGAATTTTAAATTGTGGAAAACTATTGAGTTGAGGCTGTCGCAGTGGAATAATATAATTCTGGTTTTCGTTTGGAAATTGGAGAATATTTCTTATTTTACAGTTTCGCGTTCTTTCCCGCACGGCATGGGCAAGCGTTCACGCGATCCCCTTTATCTAGTAGGTATTGATATACTCCGTTTTTACGCCGCGTTTTATTTTCCAGGGCGAGACAATAAAAATAATATATAATCACTAATCTACCAATGTTTCATCTAAATCTGTTTAGTATATTTTGCGTGAAAGCGGAACAAATATCCAGCCTCATAGAATCTCACATAATGTAATTATAACAACTAACCTTATGGCCATACTCTTAGCCTTCAAATGATGCCACCTCTGGTTCATCTCGTCCAGTCGTCTCTGCAGCATCACGGCGTCTTCTTGCGAGGAGAGCGACCCGAGCAGCCTCCTCCCGGTTCCAGTGAGCGAAGCGTACACATCGCGATGTGTTTCAATTTCCGATTGTAAATCCTGTAACAAGGATAAATATATATTTTAAAACGTTAAAATTTAAAATCTGTTTGTGACATAAAAAATGTATCATAAATAATAGTCTAAAATTGTATAAAAATATTATACCAGATATAAGGCACAGAATTACTGAAGATATTGTAATATATGAATATCAAGATATAGAGAAATAGATTTAGTCTAACATTGTATGCTTAGAGGATGATTTGTATAAAGTTTTCTTTGTAAATTGAAATAAGTTATTATAAACTCCAAATAAAACAATTTTAAATGATAAATTTTCAAAGTCAACTAATCTTAGCCAATCCTAGGCGTACAGATGCACTCGCAGTGCGTAAGCTAAGTGAATAGTTAAACTAATTCAGGACCTAAAATAAAAAGGAGAAGAATAAAAATATAAAGAATAATACTTATATAGTGAAGAAACTAAGCTGAAAATTGTATATATCCGAAGTGAAGAAAGAAAACTAAATACTAAGAATATTGAATCCGCAATCATCACACTACGATGACCTCTTACTACCAATCCTAATTTTTTACTAAATATTACTATTACAGTACTGATCGAGCTGAATGCTGCAAGGTGAGTCTACAGTAGAACTAATTTGTATAGAGCTAGCATTGGCTACAAACAGAAGGAGGAACACGCTAGGAGTAGGATCCTCTACTGGAATAGCAAATATCTGCATTATCAATTAAGAGCAAATTGAATTTCCCCTCTGTAAAGCTTTACAAACGAGGTCAGTCTTTGTAAACAAGATTGTTTGGTGTTTTGGGACTTTTGTAGGACCACTTATTGGTGATTGGATTTTTTTAATAATGGGTATATTTTTGATACCCATGGGATGTCCGAAGCAGAATTTTGTTTTCTGAATAATATAAAGTATGAAATTATAGTTAAGTAAGTACATGTCATATAAATTTCTATGGTGTGCAAAGATTATTTTAACTTAGCTGGGTGGTTTTAATGCTGAGGCCATTGTGGGTGAAAGTCTGTGTGAAGGCGATGGTTGTGAGTTAAGGTAAATTGTTTTTCGCACATTCGTACAGGCAGAAGGAACCAAGTGTGAATACACTCTGTTTCTTACTTTATGCCAAATCCTACAGGCATTGCATATTGAGTGGTGGAACTCCACGCCGCGCTTTGTTTCGTTACAAGTGCAAAAAAATTAAAATATTTAAATGTTTCATTCCTTCGAGTGGAAATTGAACCTACAATCATGGTGTTTATAGTGGGACCACTACGGTTTCAATATCTATATCTTGAAAACAACAGGATTTAAAAATCTTAACTGCATTACTATTCAAAATATTCACACAGCATTTACAGTCTATTAATTAACGTCTAACCAATACCAAATACATACATTTTACCACTAATATTAAAACAAGAACCAAACCCACGACCACAATTGTTGACAAATACATTTCCTATATCATTATTAGATAAATCAATGACATACACTAATTAATAGTTAAAACATATTATAGGATTAAATGTAAATCTGTATTACTATAATTATATCAGTTGTATTAATAAAACTGACCATTACCAAATCGTATATAATCTGTGCAACTATTTGCATAATTCTTAGTATGAATTAAATATTATTTCTATATTCAGTTACATGTGTATATGTCGGATTTAAAGGGCGTAATAGATATTAAAAATAAACGAGTAGAACCTCCGACCATGTCCTGACCTTTGGTTCTACTCGAAATACTAAATTATATAAATAGGTAAATCTAAAACAAATAAATAAACCAAACAATAACTGGAAACATAGTAAATTACAAGGAAAATAATAACAACATTATCTTATTCTTTAAATGATGGCTTGGAGCAGTGCCTGGGACTTGTGACCCCAGGAGTAGGCTTAAGGGATCCCTTTCCGATATATCAACACTCGCCTTTCACTGCTCCAGTCCAGTATAATTACAAATAGGTCTTAACAACATTAATAATTAAAATAGTCGAGGTTAACCAGCGGTGGAGCACGAGTAGTGCTCCGAGCCGTGGCAGAGCCTCGACTGAGCGTACAACGCCCGCGTGGCCTTTTATAAAGTAACAATGACGTTGACAACGGTGACGAGCCCAAAGTGGCGCCACCGGAAACTGACAAATACAAAACCATCAATTCAATATTTACAGCATTTTATTAACTCTAAATGTTATTTCTAATTTTACTCCTTAAAACATCTTTTGTAATTAATTAACTAATTATGAATTTATTCTCAATATTTAAGTAAATTATCACCCACGCCGACATATATATTAGGGCTTCGAATGCGATAGTGGCGGGTTCGATTCTCTCTCCGGATTTTTCATTATTGGTATTTGCTTGTTCAGGCAAGAAAAACACTACAGACGCGTTTCTCAAAATTATCAGTTATAAATGTTTTATTTGTTTATCTGCTAAGCTTAGAAATAGACATAATTGTCTCTAGGTTTTCAATTTCTAAAAATATTTTCATCTAAAATTAATTTAATTTAGGTGGGCAGCGGAACCTGGGAACCTAGTGTAACATACGTCAGACCAATATGTAATAATACGTAGTAAAATGGATTAATATAAAAATAGCCAGAATGTAGTCTCTAATACATATTAATATCATCTCCGAGAAACCCAAAACTAAACCCATTTCTTTTACCTACGAGAAGATCCTCTAAATGCAGCATAATTCACGGTGCTACAGCTTTGTTGATATAAGTGGCTTACTCCTCAGTAAGGATTCGACGACAAATTGCACTTCTTTTAAGACTGACGGAAAAATTTATTCAAGGAGGGACCCTGAAGTACCGCTATCTACTGTAACTGTTATATTTAGATTTTAACAAGATTGTAGGATATAAAGAATAATAGAAATACTTCATTTTTTTTCATAAAATCAGCCGATGAGGTTTATTGTTGCAACTTCACGCTGTATCCCGCACGTAGCAGTAGTAGGACCTAGTTTTAGACTACGTTGCTATAAGACACTTTCGTTGCCCACTTTCTGAATTCTGCAGGCATTGCGTGTTGAATGGTGGAACTCAAAGCCGCGCTTTGCCTCCTACATAGACCACAGCGAGGAAATGAAACTATTTACGTTATTAAATACGTATTTAATACCCTCGAATAGGATTTAAACCCACAGCCTGTCACTGTCGCATGCTTGTGTGGCACAGATGAGTTATGATGTTTTTTATCAATATGTATGTTACAGTTACTACGCTAGTTCTTTACATATTTAGTATAGAAATATGGTTAAATAATTCACGCAGATAAGAAAAAAAAAAATTAAAACCAAATATATGAAAATTCATAAGTCCTCAAAATCTGGAGGGACGCAAATTACACAAACAAATAATTCTCAACAAACAACAGCATAACAAGAAAACAATATCTTGGCTCGTTTCACTTAAAAACAAAATCAAATCTCTCCCCCTAATTCTTCTAGAAGTTCAAAAGATTACATTGATCCTCACATGGGCTTCCAATTAATAAGGTTTAATTAAAAAGTTTCACTGTACTTACTTTCCAGAGTAAATCCCCGCCTCAGGGCGACTCCCAACTCTTCACTCTACTTATATTTGGAAAATATTTCGGGCCTACAACTTTTGGTTGTTTGTTACGAAATTTATACTTGGATCTACGTTTTGGAGTTATTTCTTTACTTTGTCGAACTGATCTCATAATGCTCGGAAATTTGAAGTAGGTCGAGTTGTGTAATATTAGGGAGAAATGAGTTTGTGATGAATGTCACTGTAAAATCGACTGACTGAAGGTTCGATCCCCACTCCAGGAAAAAATATATTTATTTCAATTTTTTAAAATATTTTCTTCTTCGCTCTGGTATCGAGGCAAAGCGCGGCGCTGAGTTCCTCCACTCAACTCGCAATGCTTCCAGAATTCGGCGGAAAATTAGGTATGGTATATTACACTAAACTAGGTTCCCTCTGTTAACCCTGCTGGGTGCGGGATACAGCGTGAAACTAAAACACTTAGATGCAAAAAAAACAATACAGAAACCATTATACCACCTGCACAATGTGTGATTTATATACATTTTTACAGTTTTCATTTCCACATTCAACGCTAAAGTCCGATCACGTTTCACCAATTTAACTTTAATTAATTCTTTGCCATGTATTGTATCAAAATTCTGTGCGGTCGATTTTTTTCGGGAATTCAACGATGATTTTCAACCCCATGTAAAACGTGGTCATAATTGGAATCAATAAGGTGAAAAATTTTGTTTCACATTGATGCTTTAATCCGCATGGCAGGATAGGCTGAGAGGACCTATTGTTAATACACTCTGTAATCTTATTCCTGCCCGAAGCTTAGACACTAATATTGAGTGACGCAACGTTGAGCTTTGGAGTTCGTCGTATTTCCACTTACGATTGGGGTAAGGTAAGAAGTGACTGATCTTATTAAGGAATTGCGTGTTAAGTAGCGTGGCGAAATTCGTCTCTTTGCCTTGATCCCAGAGCGAAGAAAATATTAATAAATAATGATTCATCCCCTCGAGTAAGTATCGAACCCATAACTGGACCGCTATTTTCACCCTTGCGCCATATGGCACATAAATTGATACTGTTGATAATGATATACTATCAACAGTATCAATCCACTAGGAATGTGCCATTAGAGGGAACCCTCAATGAACATATTCTATAACGATAACGTAACGCGTGGTTTACTTTAACTAAATTAATTAAGAGCCTCTATTCCATGAATATTAATATTTCTGGTAATTTGTGATGAATCTGTGAGAACAAGCTTTGAAGGGTTGGTTTTGATGAGCTTATTTAGCTTACGTCACGTACATTTTGTTGTCGTTAACTACAGGTAGTGGACTATGAAGGATTTAAATTTTTAAATTTATTTTTCGGCGTTGAGTTCCGTCACTCAATGTATTAGGTTACTGGGTTCCCTTTATTTACATGTAATATCTGCTACGTGCCAGAAAAAGCAAAAAAAAACAGTTTTTTTTTTGCTATTTCTAGGTTTACGCAAATATAACATTTATCATCCTCTTTATAGAAGAATTTGTCGCGTCACCTACTAAGAATATACCTATAAAATACAAAAAAATAAAGTTATAATTAATTATTATTAAAAACCTATTAATTATAGAAGAATAATGCGAAGAAAATTTAGTTCATTCAAGAAATAAATTCAAATTACACTGTTCAAGACAAGATTGACAGATAGGAAGATAAACGAGCGTGGTGTGAAAATGCTTTAATTAAAAATAATAACCCTTCAGTTTATACAAAATGGTTAGAGTTTAAAGTGAAGTAAACGATTTAATAATAAATGATAGATATTAATTAATGTCTATGGAAAAAGGAGTGAAAGAAAACTCAAAAGTAGGAAACGGAGTGTTTTAACATTAGACTAATTTCAAATTGGTTAATAATTTCTATAAATTAATAAAAGTAAATAAAGTTCGCCATGAAATAAATCAATTAACAATTATTTCAAGTTTCATACTAGAACTTCACAAAACATTCCACAAAAAAAATTGCTGTAATCGGGATCAGAACTAATACCTAACTAGAAGAGCTACGAGTATATAACTAACTACTACTAAGTTATAATAGAGTGTTTTGTAAACACTTAAGATCTCATTTGAATGGATCTAACAAAGATGCTTATAATAGTATGTGAGAACTTACAATAGAACCAGAGAACGATATTGAATATTAATGCTTAAACATTACAGATGAGTCGAAATTCACTTAGAATGTATTGGTTTTGTATATTTGTTGGGGAAGACGTATTAAGGATGATAATTACTTTAAACTATGAAAAAGTGATTTTAAAAAAATCTTGTTACCAGAGCGAAGAAATGACTCGCTCTGGTAACAGAACTGGCAAAGCGCTGAGTAGAGAAGCGACACGTAATTCAGAATTCTGCGGAAAGCGGAGAACGGAAGTGTCTTAATGGAAACAGAGTGTCTTAACACAAGGTTTTCAGATTCTCTCTGCCTACCTGCGTGGGATACAGTAAGAAGCTAAAAAAATCAATTTACAGCATTTATCTCAAATTCAAAGAGAATACATATATAGCTAAGAACCACCGCGACGACCAGGGCTTTCGATCAAAATAAACCACACTCAATTCGGCTCATTAATTCAGATGCTACAGTGTCACGGACAGACACACAAACACATCGAACTTATAGCACCCCCCCTTTTGCGTCGGTCGTTCATAAAACAAATAAAAAAGAATGGAGGGTAGGTGCCAAAAAGTAAACACGTTTTTTTAAGTTGCTCTTAAATAAATTTATTTTAAAAATAGTTTTTGCAAAGTTTAAGTGAAAGTATATACAAATAAGTTATGTATTAGTAGTCACCAACCTGTCAGCAGATATTCGTTCAATAATATCTACTCTAAAACCTATATACAGTTCTCCATAATTAGTAGTGCCTTCAAGCTCAANCCGCCTTTGTGCATTTTATGTCCCAAAATTATAATTGTAATTCTTTTAATGTGCAATAAAGACTTTTTATCTTATCTTATCTTCCTTGACATGGTTTTATTTGTGGCGGAACAAACAAACATCTCTTGATTACTACGAGTACGTTTAGATTCATTAGTGCAGGATAGAAGTGAATTACGCTTTAACGAAGATGGACGGCGGTTAAATTAGAAATAAATAATCCTACAGTTTCAAACGTAAAACTTTTACACTCAACTCGTAGCGTGTCTAAAATGAAGTGTTTTAACACTATGTTCTCTCCGTCTCCTAAACTACCCGTCAAATGCGGTTCGGACCAACTTCACGATTGTATGTCAATGAAGTACAATTTATAAAGTTGATAAGCTTAAGTTTACGGGCGTTTTTTGGGACTTTTTGTAATGTAATTTTAACCTTTCGGATGTTTTCATAAATTTTGTTGTTCGTGCCAAATTGCATTTCTGTAGGTCTACAAGTACCTACTCTATAGGTTTTGATTACGAGCGAATTTAATACAAAAATTCAGTAAAAACTACGCATATAAATTCTCGTATCTTTCGATTATGTTAACTTAGAAGTTTGATTTTTTTTCGTGCCCAAAGGGGTCGTTGACCTAAATATTTGATATTAATATCAGCTTCATTCAGTTTTGCACACGGACAAACGGACAAAAAGTCCTATAAGGGTTTCTTCTTCTCGTTTGGCGTACAAATCTCTAAAAATGATTTGACACATATATTAGATTTCATAAAACAACAATCCGTTAACACAGAATATTATTACAATCCCCAAAAACTCCCTAAAAAGAGGAACCTCTTATATTGATAATTGATTTATTTCCTCACCATTTACTTAAAGGAACTCAATAAATTTGGACTCGCTCAAACGGATTGAAAAGCAAATCGCGAACTACATAAATTTCTTACTGGGCAACCAAGATAGTTGCTATCGGTCGACGAATGAGCAAGTTAGCAAACTAAACCCTGCGGTCGTGGTAGGGTTACCAGGCGAATGTAGTATAGACACCCCTATTGTTATCTTATAAATATATGTGGGGAAATTAGAAAGAAATGCGCTTTTACTTTAGAAAAATGTTGTTATTTATGTTTTGGTGTTCATATTTGATTTGGAATATTATAAAACATCTTAGCGCAGCGCCTGACTGAAAAATATTGATATTTGTGGGTCCGATCTACTTGATGAAATAAATGAGTTTAATTTCCCTTCTCCCTCCTTTGCTATTTGACTCATAAAGTCTTGAATAACAAAATATTTAGGGTAGGGCAAGCAGAGAGAACCTGGCTATATACGGTGGCCATACAAAAGGGTGACGGATTCTAGACTTTTGTGTCTAATAAGAGCACTAAAAATTTAGTTAGGGCTGCGACAATAACGAGTAAGTATATATAGTATAATATTACTTTCTCATACTAATATGTATAGTATAAAATTATGAGCTAATAAAAATAAACAAAAAAGTTTATAATCTAAAAGCGAGAGAGAGATGAGAGCCTTGAGCATATAGTATTGGTGCGAGAAGCTACGTAAATAATAATTAAGGAACCGTAAATATCGTGAGGTCTCCTAAGAGGACAGGTATGAAGAGATATGCTGAAACACTAGTGTTTAGTGTTTCATTTTGTCTAACTATCCCGCTAGGTATACAGCGTAAAATTTTATTTTAGAAATATTATTATTTTTGGATGTGAACATATTTAGTATTCGAATGAATAAGTACATTCGACTCATATCCGTATCGAGAGAAGTCTCATAAATATTCTTATGTTTATCCAAAACCTACTGTCAAAACACTCCGTTCTCTTCTCTACTACGATAATTATGAAAAGGCAAGATAAACTGACAACTACTCAGACAATCCTGAAAAATTATACATGTATTCCATTATTATTGTTACTACAATTGTCCCATAGTTTCGGCCCTGCTGGTCACCCTAGCCAGGTCGTTATCGCAGGTGCCCGGACCGGTTATATCCAGTTAAATCCTGTTACAACCGGTTACTAGGGTAGGGATTACCGGTCTGATCCGGTTTTCAGTCGTTTGCGACTTGATTTATTCACTTTAAGAGATTTTTTTATGTAGTACAAATATTGTTTTTAAGTTGTTTTGTTGCTAAATTCTATAAAGTGTTTATTACACTGTTGAAAACAGCATAATCAAGTCGATAATAAAACATAAGAAATCTATTAATTATAATCATTTACTCTAAAGTTTCGGCGTTGAGTTCCAGCAC
Organism: Heliconius nattereri; assembly: GCA_013403645.1. NCBI lineage: Eukaryota > Metazoa > Arthropoda > Insecta > Lepidoptera > Nymphalidae > Heliconius > Heliconius nattereri. Next base: position 1,444,576 of record JAAIXI010000228.1, read on the forward strand.
TCAACATTCAGTATCTTTAAAATTGATCCGAAAGTGGAGAATGGAATGTATAACACTAGGTTCCATCTCCCATCTGAGTTTAAAGTTATATTACCTGTATCCCACACATTGCAGGATAGGCAGAGGTAAAGTAAATAAAGAAAATAAATAAACATATTCTCACAAATAATTGTTTCACAAAATGCTTATTGAATACATACATCCATTCCAAAAACATTAACATTCCATACAGTCCCATCAAATAAAAAAAAAATCCCACATGAGCTGAACAAAGTATGTTATTATCATACTAAGCACGAACAGCGTCCCCCACGCCCACGTTAAATTGCGCGAAAAATGACATATGTGACAGTTGCCGTATTTTCGTGATGCGTAATTTTGGGATGTCCATCTGAAGGCACCAGGTTCGTTGTCAATTCTAGTCACGTCCTAAAAGCCCTGTTTCAATAATGAATTTCGGCTTGTATGAATTTATAATTTTATCCATTTCATATGTCTCTTTATCCCTTAATTATTATTTTTCATTTCAATAATTTCTTTGCTCTGGTGTCGAAGCAGAGCGGGGCGTTGAGTTTCACCACTCAACACGTAATACATCCAGAATATGGCGGAAAATGGGGAACGTTGAATTCTAACACTAGGTTTTCTCTGTGTTACCTGCTGTGTGAGGGATACAGCGTGAAGCAAAAAAAAAATTTATTAAAAAGAAAGCAAACGAGCGTACGGTTCAGCTGATAGTAAACTACACTTTAAGGTGAAAATAGACGCGCTTTTTGAAGGAAACCTGGAAACACTGCCGCGGGTAGACCATTGCACAGTTAATAAGTCTATTGGCCTTTATTTATTAAAAATAAAGATATATTAGTTTTAGCTTCACGCTGTCCAGCACATAGCAGGGTATGCAGAGGAAACTAGGGAACTTCATATTACGACACTCTGTTCCCATTAAGACACTTCCGTTCCCCAATTTCCGCCGAATTCTGGAGACATTGTGTGTTGAGTGGCGGAACTCATTTGAGTAAGGCATAGAGTAACTTATACTTAACTTAACAAAACGTTCCCTCTGCTTACCCTGTTATATGCGGGTAAAAAAAAATATTTTAAAAACTCACAACACAAAATATGAGAAGTATTTTACAAAATAACATTTATAAGCAAATTCTGAATGCTCAACAAATTTAATATAACTGAAAATGTATTTCAGTTAACTTTACGACGAATGCCTTCTGGAAGGAACGTGATACTCTAAACGTTATTAAAAATGTACTCTCAAAAATAGTAAGGATTATAGCATTTTTTTTTTATAAAGCCTAAGCTTTGTAAAGTTTTTAAAGTTATATTTTTTTATTATTAAGTAAATTTTTTTTTATTTGGTCGTATTTATTTAAACTGCTTTGCGTTTTTAATTAGATTGATATTTTTTATATGTTTAAAAGTGTTTCTTTATATAAGAGACACCACAACACACCGACACCGTCGTGACGCCGCGGCACAAGCGGGACGGTTTTGGGTTCAATTCCTACTCGGGGGAATGAAATATTTAATATTCATTTCCTCGCTCTAGTAACGAAGCAAATCCAAGCTTTGAGAATTGGGCGAAAAGAGGATAACGGAAGTATCTTAATGGCAACAGAGAGTCTTAACACTAGATTCCCAAGAGGCGGGCCCAAATTACGCTAAGCTCAATTTTTAATACAACTTAATTCCCACAGTAATATAAAACTTTAGGAAATTCAAATTTTTCCTCCACAAACTAACTTAAACTCCCATATTAAATACAAACATGAAAAATGTAAAACAATATGGCAATGTCTGTTACACTTATTTGAGTTTTGAAACTGTTATTAGTTTCTGAGAGATGCTTGTGTTTGCTCAGAGATTTGTGGAAGCGCCTTTTGTGAGTCGTTTTTGACTCATACTATTTGTTGTGAGGTCTTCTTATAGTCTAGCGTTAGTTTTTCATACGTTACATTGCCTGGAACGAATAATGACTATTTTCTATTTTCGATATAGTTAAATATTATTTTTTTAATATATTTAATGGGCTTAGGAAATAATTAATTCCTTTAAGTAGCACTATCGAACTCCCAATGAATGCGTTCACAATTAGACGCTGTAATACTGCACCACGACGGCGTCAGGCTGTATCCGGTAGCAGGGTACCAGACCCAAAGAACCTAGTGTTAAGACACTCCGTTTCCATTAACATACTTTCGTTCTCACTTTCCACAATATTCTCTAGGCATAGAACGTCAAATTACGGAACTGAACGCCGCGCTTTGTCTCGTTACCAGAGCGAGCGATCGAACTCATTTTAATAATAATAGGCTTAGGTAATATAATAATAATTTATTACAGAACTAATTGTAATATAATAAAACAATCCACAATATAAACTGGCAAGTACTAGTATACAGTCTCTAACTGCTACCGATAGTGCTTAAGCCGCGGCAGTATCAATTTAACGATACCTGTGCTTTAGGAACACCTGCGTAGTGTAGAGTAATGAACGGACAGACAGTTATATTTCAATTTATTGAGAGTTGTTTATTTGAATGCACTTAACCCTAAATACTTTAAATGAAAGTAAGTTTTATATATTTTTATTTTATTTTCAAAATGTATTCCGGGCATAGCAAATGGAACCTGAGAACTTTAATATTTACACATTCTTAATATAATTAATAGTCTTAATAGAAACATTCCGTTCCAATTAAAACACTTCCGTTCTCCACTCTCTGTGGAATATTCGTAGCATTTCGTAGAATGAAATAGATGTTTTTCTTTAATATTAAAAGCTACAAGTGCAAAAAATAAGTAATAAATGAGGATTTAAATATTTTTTGCCACAAAATTAGCATTGTGTAAAGGACTGTACTTTCCACGGCAAGTAAGATCTATTAGGCGTTGCTCTTAGAAGCACCTGAGACTACAGATTAATGATGACAATGTGGTTTAAGCGAGGAAGGAAATTTTAAATGCATTTTGTAATAGTACGTGTTTTGGATTGTGAGTTCGATGTCGGTTTGAGGTATAAATTGGTATTTTTTGTAGTAATGTATGATTTTACATTTTATTTGTGATTTAAAATCATAAGATTATCATTTTAAGAACAATATCTTTACTTTAAAATATTTTGTAATAGTTTTATGATTTAAAATACGTTATAAATCAGCTTCGCGCTGCACCGGCACGCAGCAGGGTATGTAGAGGGCACCTAGTGTTAAGTTATTCCGTTCCCTATTTTCAACCGAATTATAGATATAAATCTATATAAATTTTAATTTCCTCGAGTGGGGATCGAACCGAAAACCACTCGCGTTTACAGTCACACGCCTGTTCCCCCCCTACGCCACGACTGGCCTCATTATACGTATATATATTAATTATATATAATATAAAACTGGTCAGGTAAATGCGTATAATAAATCTTTCTTAGGGCACCTCTCAGAAGATGGATGGAGCACCAGCTTGCCAATAATAATGAGATATTCCGTCGAGATTCATGAAAACAATATATTATAACGTATTCATTAATTATGTCTGTTACTATGAATATTAGCCTTATCATTATATGAAAAAGGGTATCTTATACTATTATATATAGAATATATTTTTGAATTTTATAGCTTTAGGAAATTACATAAATAATAAATAAAATTAAAAAAAACATTCTTGTTAAAAAATTAACTAAAAGTGAACTGAACTGAAATTTATTATTTTTAAATGGATTTTTTTTTATTAAAGCGTTATTTTCTTAGTTTTTTACAGATAGTTAAAAATATGTTAATTAGTAAATATCTACATAAAATATATATTTATTTCAATACCCAATTCAACGCAGAATATCTGATAATTTTTGTCGACTTGTCAAAAAAAACAAAAATCGTTAAGCAAATATTATGAAAAAAAAAAGTAGTGTCGAATCCCAAAAAAAATTTGTGATCCCATAACACCTAAGTAAACATGCACTTTATACATGATAACCGCGACCTAAGCATACATGCCATACGGTGGCAATACAAATATTTACTTTAAATGGAAATAAGGATATATGTACATAGTAATATGAAGGGGTCTGATATGTGTTTTTTTTAGCTTCAAGCTGAGGTTCCATATAGCAGAGTAGAGGCAGAGAGAACCTAATGTTAAGACTCTCCGTTCTGAACGCACCGCTCAAGCACCGTCGCAAGAGGAAATAAAAATAATTCGTACGAACATGTGGAAATAAAATGATAATTTTTAAATAATTACATTTTGGCGTACTAGAGAGTAGCCTGATAGTAAATGCAAGAGGTGTGGGAGCATGGATTTGATCTTCACTCAGGGGGACGATTGTATTTAAATTATTTACATTTCCTCGTTCAGTTTTAGACATAGCGCGGAATTGAGTTCCGCCACCCAACATGCAATGTCTTCAAAATTTTGAGCAATTAATAGGAGAAAAAATGGTAAGAAAAATGATGTAAATTACACTTGATTTCAGAACTGTACGCTATCAAGACAGCCCAGTTAAAAAGAGAATACAGAACGCGGCACTCATATAGATTTACAATTTTTTTTGTTGGTGAACATTTAACTTGGCTCTCATTTCAAATTTATTTTTTGTTCGGATACATAGACTACACGTACCAGATATATCGGTTCAGTTCAGTTCTTAATTTATGGGGTTTCGAGCGTGCCAGTTGAGAGTACACACGGAGGAGAGAGAGGAGAGGAGAAATAGATATAAAATTTATGAATACCAAGACACTTTCATAATCAAATAAATTTCGATATACCTTCCTGCCGCTGATATAAATTTATTACAAAATCTTGTGTACACTCTTAGCGAGCTCGTCAATCATTGTATTTGTTTGGTCGGAGCTTGATTTCCTCATAAATATGTACAATGTACATAAATATTAATAACGTTTTGATTAAATATGCAATTTTGTACGATAAATGATACGCCTGTTGGCGGAAATCTAATATTTTTGATAGAATCGTTGATTTTATTTGATTTTTTTCTATCATCTTTCTTGATTTCTTTTGTTTTTTTAGGGTAGGTACATTATTATTCTTATTTTTGGGATAGCTAATGGGATTATAAATGTTGGATATCATCATCATCATCATACACAGCCATCGGTTGTTCACTGTTGGACATATAGGCCTTTCCTAGTTCTCGCCAACCTCTTCAGATCGTCGGTCCAGCAGGGGGTCGTCCCACCGGACGTTTTGGCGTAGAGCTGACGGCCGCTGGGGCAGGCGTGTTTTAGAGTTCAGACCCCGTACAAAACGTTGGATGTAATTTTAATATAAGTGACAGAACTCAACACCGCGGCTTGTCTAACCAAAATGAATAATCTAATAAATTCAAATTCAAAATATTCTTTATTCAAATAAGCAATTATTATTTACCACTTTTGAATCGTCGAATGAACATATGAACAAAAAGCTACCACCGGTTCGGAAGGCAGTTCTGCTGAGAAGACCCGGCAAGAAAATCAACAGTTGCTCTTTTCAAAATCAATGGTACAACCTATTACATTAGCTGGCAGCTATTCTGCATTACATTCAATAGGCATTAATTCCATACATGCTTATCCTCTAAATATTCTTGAACAGTTTAATACGCTTTACTTGTTAGAATTTTTTTTACAGATATTTTAAATTTTTCTAGTGGCAAACTAAGAATACACTGCAGAATTTTATTATATACACGTATACTCAGACCCATAAAGGATTTACTAACTTTTTGGAGGCGAAAAGTTCTTTAAGCCTCGAAATAATTATATTATATATATTACATATAATATAATAAACCTTTTTTTCCATAAAATTAAGAACCAAGTAAAGCTTATCTTGCAGAATATGAACGGTTTGGTGTTCAATAACGGTTGAGGTTACCCAAAAAACGGCATATCTTTATGAGTGTACTATCTTCACATGGAACCCTAAGGTCTATAAAGATGGTATCGCAGTATGTACTTTATGAAATTTATTAAATCTTTTATCTTGTATAATCCATTTTTTTTCTATTTACATTATGTAGCATGTTAAGGTATTTTGCTGGATAAATTATTTTTTTCTATATTTTAGTCATTTTAAAGCAATTACTTATATTTTTATAAATAATCTAGCTCGAAATAGGTTTCAAGTTAATGTATACTCTGTAGAAAACGATCTCGGTCTTTGGGTTCTTTTAACTGGATAATGACAGTAAAGTAACACGCACTCAATCGCACTCAATGCATTCACTTAAATCAATTTTCAGCTTATATTTATTTACTTCATACCGCAAAAAATAATAAAGATACGACCAAATCTTATAAAAATAATAAGCTATTTTCCCCAAACCAGACTTAAGACGGTGCAAGCTTTTGCAGCACTCGCCCAAGGCGTCCAATGTTTACGACTTCCTAGATACCACCCAGTCTTTACTGCTGTGTATTAATATATAAACTTAAACATCCCTTATTTATAAAATGTATTTTTTAATATACGTTTAAAGTATATTATTTTAACGTTTTCTCATGTCGACCTCCTGATAGGTATAGTTAGAATATGAAATTACTACTACTACAATAACTAATTAGAAGCAACTGCGTGTTTTGAATCTTCATTTTTTTTTAATAGAGAGAAAGAGAAATAAAAAAATAGAATCTTATGACTCACCCTCTCGAAGTGGCGCATTTCAGCGAGCAGCACAAAATTGACGTGCAAAAACCTTGCATCCTCACACGACCTGGACTTCACTCGATAGCCAGGTCTATTGAAGAAATATTTAAAACCCGTATATTCCGAACTGTCTATATTCACTTTCAACGCACCAGTGTATTTATAGTCACCACCACAACCTTTACAGAGGCCGTAGGTAAGGAATTTTTCGAAATTTGGCCAAGCCGAGGCCGTCCCCGATTGAGGACGGCCCGGCCATGTACCAGATGAGCTCTGAACTCCAAAATCCTTGGACCTCCTTTGCAGCTTCCACTCTTCAGTTTTATCAGCTGCTTTTTCTGGCTTCCACCTCCATTTTGAGATCACCGATATTGATTTTGCAACTGAGGTTAGCCTGATGTCATTTTTTGATTGTAACAGTCACATTGAGTCATTTATTTCTGTTTGACATTTGTTTGGTTCAGAAATGTGTCAATGGAGTTTTAGGTTTAGGAAGTTATTTTTCAGCTTAACATCGGAATAAGAACTGACATACGCTACTCTGGTGATTGAAAGTTACATTAAAAAAAAGATTTAGAAAACAATAGTTATTTAAATATATTGGAAAATATTGAAAAAAAGTATCTTCTTAAAATAGTCGTGATTTTTTAAAGGTTGTTAATTTTTATTTTAAATATAAAAATAATATTAATATACTTTAAAATTTTATCGTGTAACACACAGTTTAATTTGACTAAAAATAGATGGTTTGCACAAAACAAACGCTACTATTAAGCAATTACATACCATACTCTATCGCTACTACCTAAAAGTAGTGAAAACTAACAATTTACACTGAATTTTTCTCGTTTATTTGTTCAAAGTAAAATTTTGTAGTCAATTATTTTACTAGATATACTCGTATTACAATTTTTTGTCCTGTCTCCTAACTCCATTTGTATAAAGTTCATATTAAAATTAGATTTTTGAACGATAATCAAATTAAAAGTTATTCGTGTCAATATTTTTATAATAACTCTGCTCTGTTGTACCTAATAGAGCCAAGAGTAGGACTCTTACTAAGTTTTTTGGGTTGTTTTACGAAAATATAAAAAATATAAATAAACTTAAAACGTCAATCACAGTGTGCAATCGACCGTTGTAGTACCATAAATAAAGTAAGAAGATTAAAGAGACAATTCCTGATCTTTGAAATCCGATCCGAGGAAGATTACACAAAACAAAGTACATCAATTAATAGATCCTACCCAGCTCTAATTTAAGTAAAATCGTTAAATCATCGTCCCCGATCATCGGGGGGTTGCTCTACCGTTACTCTATTAATCAAATCCGTTGTGATAAATTATAAAATCAGCAATGAGAAGAAAATAGACAAAATTAAACCTGTCTGATATAGTGATGCTGTTATAAACAATTTAATCTAGGTGCCGTAATTTCGTATTTATTAATAAAAGTTTATATAAGCTAAAAAAATAATAATTATATCAATTCGATGAGATTTTTTCTGTGTGAACAATATTTGTGAAAATAATAAGAAATTTCAAATATTCAATTATGACATCACAAGGTACCAGACGGTTTATTTATGATTTGGATATAAAATTATTAAAATTTCAAACATTGCCAGTTTAATATCGAAAATCTAGTCTATACTGTCATATCAGTGCAGAAAAGTTAAAATTATTGACTACTTGGAAGTAGATTTTGCACCAATGAGTGTATGTAGATGAAACTGTATATATGAAGTTCAACTTCTCTGGTTAAGGCTATTTAGGTTAGTTTCAGATTTCCCAACATCAATAGGGGCGGAATGAAACTCTGAGCAAACTGACCTGATCAGTTATGTAATCAGTGTCATAGGTATTTAATACATTTTTGATCCAAAATTAGGAGGAAATTTTGTTTAAGACCAATTATTTGTTTCATTACCAGAGTTTAGCATAGGATATATCAATCATTTTGGTCAAATACGAGTACATGAAAAGACAAAATAAAAAAAAGGACAAAATAAAAGCGTGAAATGTTTAATAGTAACAATTTTATACAAATTAGGTGATAAGGAAATTTAGAATTGTAACTTAAATACTTAAATCGATGAAGCCTCACGCTTTATATTACAAATCAAGATAGAGGGAACCTAGTTATAAGCCACTGCGTCCCCTACTTACCACCAATATTTAGAGAAACTCTCCACATTAATTTCCCTACATATAACCAAAACGGATCGTTAAATCAAAGTCCACGTAAAAACAGAACTAAAGAACTCCGAATCTGCAAAAACCAAGATAATTGAATCGCATAAGCATAAAACAAACATGAATTTTAACAACATCTGGCAACAGTCCAGAAGTCTCCTGTATAATTGCTAGTGACTAGGCAATTGCAACCTTACTATTAGTATGCTTTGGAGACGGTTAATTAAGTGCCCAACTGAATACTCTTTTGTTTCGACCTCTTTGTGTTCTACAATAGTTTCGTCTAGCGCTGAAATGGCGTCTTCTGGTTGATTTTTGAACGTGATTCCATTGTTTACTAGTTATTATTTAATAGTTTTGATAGTTTTCGATTATTGAAGCCTTGCTTGTGGCGTAATTGGTTGTCTGTTTTAGGTGGTAGCGTTTGTATTTAAATAAGAGCTTGGCGTTGAGTTGCGTCCCTCAACACCCCGTGTCTCTCATATAGGCGAACAGCGGGAAACGGAGTGTTTTCATGATAGGTTCCCTCTGCCTTCGCCAGGTATGTGGATAAACTGAAGCTTCTGCTTTAATTATAATGGTATTAGCTATTAAAATAACTCTAAATTGATTTACATTATGTTTTTAACATAATTTTATTAACAAGTAAGCTACAGACCATAAAATCATTTCACAGTAAAGATAAAGAAATTTGCCTTTTAAAAAACTCAGATTAAAGGGGTGAACGTCCGCTGGAGGATTCCGGTTGGGGCCGGATTTTTCCGGATGAATCCGATTTGATTTGGTAAAACCCTGTTTGCTTCTTTGAATATATCTATGTTACATAATAGTAATGATATTCTTTCTTCATATTGAGGAAAACGTACTGGCGTAAATCTTTTTTTGTGTACTGAACTAAATAAAATATGATAAGCCATTTTATTGATAGAATTAATAGTTTATAGAATAATTATCTAAGTAAAAAAAAAGTAATTATAAAATAAAAAATTATAAATGTACGTCATCAACAATTACTAAAATAAAACTAGAAGCTGTCGAAACCAAACATTCTCCTCTACAAAAGACTTAAAATAACCTACTGTCAGTCTGTTGATAGAAAAAAGTAAAAATAAAAAAGTTCTCTGTAGAAGTGTATTAGCTGGATCGTTTAGGGTTCCACGGAAATGAAGAAATCCGGTCTGAAGATGGCTGAATTAATGGAATCTTGATCTAGTCGGATGAAGAATGCCGCTGGGTCTTGTTTCGTAGAGACCGGGTAGTTTGGCTGGATTGGACTATAGCTACGGTCAATGCTTAATAGTAGGTAGAATAGTAAAATTGTCTTCGGTGGTATGAATTCGAGGAGCAAGCGTAGAACAGAGTGTATTGACACTAAGTCATTGCCTACGTTGCTATAGGGGAGAGATATCATTATGGATTTCTTGTTACGATGCCTATAGTTCTAGTTAAAGTTCGAAAATCATGAGCAAATAATATTTATATGTATAAAGGCAAAGCTAAGCGTGTGACTGTAAACATGACGATTCTGGGTTCGTTTCCCACTCGAGGGAATTCAATTTCAATTATTTGTCAAAAATGTTAATTTCCTTAATTTCAACATACAATGCCTTGGATCGACACCAGAGCGAAGAAAGGGAAATATACATTTGAAATAAATATTTCACTTCTACGAGTGGGGATCGAACCTATAAACAGTCGGTTTACAGTCGCACTTTGGGCCACTGCGCCACGATTGGCCTAATATTGTACATATTTACCTAACTACAAATCGAACCTACATCACTGCCAACAAAACTTCTTATAACCAACCAACTGTCGATACGAATCCAAAGATTATGTTCAAGACAGCTGCTTCAAATAACTAAGGCTTATAGTTTGATGGGCCCTATACAGTTTGCACTTTGAATTAGTGGCTTTGAATTTCTGATAAGGTGACGTGACAGCATCTCTCGATGAGGTTATTTATTGCAGTTCATCATGTATGGAAATCTCGGAATAATTATGTATTATAATAATTTTTCTATAATTATTATAATATTTTCTTTCCGTCTGTCTGAGGGTACGTGCGACTGTAACGCGACGGTTGTAAATTCGATTCGAGTTTGGGTGGATTAATTATTGTTTATTAATATTTTCATTTCGTCTCTCTGGTATCTAGGTACAAAGCGCGGGGTTAACCTCTGTCACTCGTCACGCAACGCCTCGAAAAGTTTTGACACGGATAGTGGGCAACGGAGTGTCTTAACATTAGATCCCCTCTGCCTACTTTGCTATATGTAAGATACAGAGTGCAGCTCTCGACTTTTTATAGATATATATATATATAAATTTTATGAATAAAGTACATTTCTAAATTAAACAAAAGTTTTAGATAATTCAATATAAAATACCAGGCCGTATTAGACGATACGATAAGATATGCGAGAACGATTCGAAAGACGAAATCTAACGCAACGCTTAGAAACAGTTGTTTTTTATGTGTAGTATCTATAAAATAAATATAAAATACGAATCTACGACAAGTGCCTCACAAAAGAAAACCAATAAGCTTTTGAAAACGACTTAAATTGTAAATATTAATATTAAACCTTCCCACTACAGAAAGCAAAAAAACACTACTAGAGACCTGGACCGATTATAATATCAAAGCTGGACGGACAGACAGACGCGATACAAAGACATAATAAACCTTTTATTAAGTTGGGTATAAATTTAAATATCTGATATTGGAGAGAGCTACCGATTCTCAATTGCTTTCTGTTTATAACTGACCTTTCCACGATTACTTAGAATAGGTATGTAAATATAATTATCTTAGATTTTTTTTTCAGCTTCACGCTGTATCCCGCATGATGAAGATTTTGAAGGTATTGCGTGTTGAATGATGTAATTCAATATAAATTAAATGAAAATAAATATTTCATTTCCTCGAGTGGGGATCGAACCCACAATACCGTCTTTACAAATTTAACTTGAATACTAAAAAAAAGGAATTTAAGTGTTCCCCTATTGAAATTTGAACTCCTAGTAAGTATTGTAAGTCCATTGTAAGTATTTTAGTACAAATGTTGTTACTAGAGGTTATTGTGACGTAGCTTCACAATATGTTATTGTAATCGTGACGGTAGTGAGTTCTATTCCCACTCACGGGAATGAATTAATTTCCTTTTCTTTTATCTGTTATCAAGACAAAGTCCCCCCCCCCCCCTCCACAATGTCTCAAAAATACTTCTGTGCGTGGGGAATATAACGCTCCCACGTTAGGTTCTCACTCTAGGTTCCCTCTGTCTACTTTTCGTTGCGAGAAAATCGAAAAGCAGCTTTAGCCACAATCAATAAATCGAACACAATTAAGACAAAACGCCAGAATCCAATCGCGTCAACTTTGGAAACTTTAACAAAGTTTATCCTACTCCACTTCCTTATAAGTTAATAATTTTATGAACCTTCCTCCTTCCCCCTCCTTCCTCCCTCCTTCCGCTAATTGTGTTCATCTAGTTTGAGAACATTAAACGATTTTATATAGGAACTACTTTTGTGAGAATAAGATAAGAAATTAAGAAACGATTCAATTCTGAAGAACGATTTTATAACTGAATTATTTCAATAAATCAATATATTTTTTATAGATAATCTTTTGTTCTTGGATAGGCAGAAAAAATGTAGTGTAACACTCTGTTCTCATTAAGATAGGTAATGTGTAATTAGTAACAGACTTCAACGCCGCGCGTTACCAGAGCAAGGAAATGAAAATATTATTTTTTTTTCGTATGAAAATCGAACCCGCGACCCGCCTGTCACGTTTAAAGTCACATATAAAAATTGGCATAACAAAGTTTTAAAACGAATGGAATAAGTTGAAACTGTCGTAAATAGCACGCGCGTTCAAAACCTAAGTAAGTAATTATAATAATTAAAATATAAATTATTTATTGTTAAAGTAAGTTGACGCTACAAAATACGTTGATTTCAATGGGATTATTTAAAAGTCCTGAGTAGTAAGATATATTGAAAATAATATGTTTTTAATATTAAGTTAAGCCACTCCGTTCCCCATGAAAATTAAAATAAATGGAACCCCTAAGCGACGACCTCCATATTTACATGAGGTCAGTTTATTTAAAATATGCGAATTTTGCTAAGAAAAATGTTAAAATTTAGTCTATTATAATATAAAATTAGAGAATCAGAGACTAAGAGTGAGAAAACACTACAACGAAGAATCTACTCAACGATGTTTTCAGTGAGATCTCTCCCTGCTCATCTTAAGACTCATTCACGAAAAATGTTTACATACATTCTTACATACGAACTGTCGTATATAGTTTTAATCTTATTTAAATTTGAAACTTTACAAACATACCGTTATATGGAAATAACTCGTTTTATTGTGTACCTGTAACAAAAATAAAAATAATTATTAGATTTCGAAAAATTTTCGGAATTAATATACAAAATACATACAAATTTCAAATAAACAATAAGAAAAAAAATGATCTAAAAACTGGTTGTAATTTTCTACAATTGGTCTCATTTAAAAATATTTCTCAGATCTTATTACTACCATGAAATTTTAAATTATCATACATTTTTAATCCGACTGCTCGAAATCCTGAAGGAGGGTTGTGTTTTTAGGCATATAGCAGAGTAGGCAGAGGGAGCCTAGTGTTCGTCCAGTAGGAATCGAACCTACAATCTGTATCGTTTACAGTCTCAATTTGTGCCAGTAGAAAAAACTAAAACAATTTAAATAGTTTTAGTATAGAAGCTAGATTCAAAATTAGTTCCAGTACAGCATACCTAGAATCCTAAATTCAACGTCCGGCATTGTTTGTGGAAGATCTTCCTGAACTTCCAACCTTATAGCATCTATTATGAAACTATTTCAGAAATATTTCTTGCTATCTACAGCTTTGCACTATAACGACATAGTTTTAACAAACACCGTTAGAAACTAATGTAACTTTTAGGTGTTGAACATTTACGAGAAATTTTGGAATATACAAATTGCTTGTAATACAAACACTCACGGCTCCTGTCTTTATAATATTACATTTAAGTTCATACATAGCTAGCCGCTCTCAATTCTGAGATCAATTTTGGGAATACGTTCTCATTCATAAATGACACATTTATGGATGAAAACAACATCTCAAGATCGATCTCAGAATTGAAAGCGATTTATAAATACGAGCCTAAATTTAAGCCCCATAAGCCATAAGCTTGGTACAAAAAACTTAACAAATGTCAATTTACGTTCCTAATTTAACAATAACATCACAGGAATCGATCCCACACCCACAGTACCTCTTTAACAAAACAAAATAGTAAGCAAGTATTCTATAGAGGAATTTCTCGAATGTTCTTTTGAGTATCCAAGCAGTAGGGTAAGCGCCCCAATTTCGGCGTGTATTTGCTACGAATGGAGAATAAAACAAATCTGTCTTCGTAGCGTTTAGTTCTCATTTCCATCCACTTTCCAGCTATTTCCTGTTATATGTGAGGTTTAAGTTGGAAGAGTTTGTAGGTTTTATTTATTTTTAGTATTATTTATGTAGAGACATTATTATTTATTTATATACAGTTAACTATACATAAATAGATTATAGACATTTGCTATTATATTGTAATTAAAGAAAAGCTTATCCCATAATTTTATAGGTTATATATATCTAAACATATACCAATTTATATAATAATTTATCACTAAATGACTAGTCAGTTACAGACAACGTACAACTGAAACTACTGGACTGGTGGAAAGATAAATATACTTTTATATAAGTTGTTAGCTTTAGCGTTGGAAGAGGGAACCTGGGGACCTAATGTTAAGAATATAATAAAAGAAAAAAAATATGAAATATTTAATTGGCTTCTTTTAATTTATTTTAAATAAACACGCTACTCCTTACATTTTACACCACACATCGTTTTTACATTGTTATATCTCAGCAGAACGTGAGTCGCTTGTATCGTCTTCAGCATCTCTACCTGAAAGGTTTATATGATCGGAATCTTTTGTATAGAAGTAACGGCACAGCTTTGTTTCTTGTTTGGGCCTTTGTCTATTCAATGCTATGGGTATTGCTTTAAAGTATAAGTAGCAGAGAAAATTTTATTTTTAGATATTTTTGATATTTGTACATAAAATTTGAATTTGAGTTGTCTTTTTATTGCAAAATGTCTGGTGGTTCTTTTGGAATAGTTACTCTTCCGTTCCAAAGTGCCTAGGGGATGGAAGTGTCTTATTGGGGTACATCTATCCTATGTACAGCTAAAAAAGTTACCTGCACTTCAATCCCCACTTGGGGGAATGAATTATTTTAATTTTAGTTCCGCGCAGGTAGTACGGCGTTGATATTCGCCATTTTCAAAATTAAAAGCCATCGAGATAATTCTCGAATTCGGGTGAAAAACACAGACTAGGACCTCATTGAATTTTCTCCTTCTATCCCGCTAAATACGGGATACGGCGTGCAATTTACTCAAAAAATGCATATACTTCAAAAATATTACTTATTTATCAATATTATTATAGAAATAAACATATTTGTATGTACAGTACATATACTGCTAAAACAATAACCATTTTAGATTACGCAAAGTACGTTTTTGCGATCAAAGGGTGAGAAATAGCTTCAACTGTTTCCATTCCGCGCAATTAAACACGTCTCCTTTACCATTTGCACATACGGGTGTCTCGTTGGGAAAAAGTCCAAGATTCAATTTTTTTTGTCTATATTGACATTTTAGATATGACATTAACATATTATGTTTTAAGAAAATATTCGAAAACAAAACAGTTTTACGCTAATTCGAAACTGGAAAGAAAAGTAGCTTATAAAAATTTTAACACGGAAATTTAACTCTTGAAAACCAACGTGGACAAAAAATAAATGAATACAGAAACTTTCATGTACCTTAAGATTTTACCGGTTCTATTGTGCTCTTATAGTAATCTTCACAACGTCCATTTTGTTGTATTATTCCTACATATTAAAAATTTAAATCCCTTGATCTTGATCCCTTGATCCCTTCCCTCTGTTTGCGTTTATTCGTGTAAATATTAAAAACTATATACGAGGCCTACGAGGCCGCCGAGGCGCAGAGGCACCAACGCAATGGTTGTGAGTTCGATTCGTAATCGGGGGAATTATATATTTGAAAATTTCATATTCTAGTTCTGGTAACGAGACAAACCGCGGCGTGGGGAAAGCGGGTAAATGGAGGTGTTTTAATGGTGAACGGAGTGTCTTAACACTTGTTAGGCAAGGTGACAGGTACTTGTTAGGTAGAGGTAGAGACAGATCAGCAGCGTAGGTACCATGAAGCTAAAAACTAAAAACTTTCAATACTTTTTATTACTTTCCGAGATTTTTTTACGTTTTTTAAAAATATTCATTTTTCTTTTTTAATTTGGAACAATTAATTATCTAATAAGAAATAGAACAGATACTTTGACGACTTGTTTAGAGCGCATGGACGGTTTTCAACAGATACTGTTCCGAGTCCCGCTACGTACAAACTTTCATTAGTTATCTGAAAATTACTAAAGCTCCTTACAATTTCCTTCAAAAAATACTTCTTCTTCTTTACACTATAATTATAAAGTAATCGACAGTATGTCACGGAGAGAGCGCGCGGCGTGCTCCCGCATCCGAGCGTGTATAATGCTAGACGAGAATCGCGTCATTGCGCCGCTCTTAATGAGTGCTACGACCTGAACTCTGGAAATATTGTGGAAATCTTTGAAAAATTGCTCAAAAATTAATATTTTTTTATAGTGTCACGCTGTGTCCCGCTTGTGGCGGGGTGGGTAAAGGGGGGCTAATGTTAAAACACTCCATTTTCCGCGCACTCTATTTCCGAGCAACGAAATGATTCAAATTTCCGAATGAGAATCGAACATACAACAGTCATGTTTACAGCTCACTACATACTGAGCGTCTCAAGTATCAGCGCGGTACCAATAAGCCAAAAACACTTTTATAAAAAATATAACTTCAATGCCCAAATACAATATTATAAGCCACTGCAAGTCGTTACCTCATTTGACTTTCGAAAACACTTCCGTTACTGATTGACTGACAAACCAAGAAAATACCAAACTTTAGAATTTTGGAATTTAAAGCATTTAGGGAATATAGGGAAGGAAGGAGGATTACAATATATTTTTGGAGAAACGGAAGTCTTACTTCCAACCGAAAAAGTTAATAAACTAAATAATTCAAAAGCCCAAATAAATCACTAGCTAAACATAAATGTTCAAATACAGATTCATAATATTCAAATAAACGTAGAATTTTCACAAAATTCATGTTTAAACATTTGTATGTAAACATCGATTTCGTAATAACATAATAACACTGTGTACCAACATGCCAATAACAAAATAATTCAATTACGATATAGGTAGAGTTTACAATTCGCAAATACCCTCTATAGTTGAAATTTTGATCGTTTCGATAATTTTCGTATCATTTGTAAGCTATATTGGTCACAACGTCGTCGTGGTACAGTGGCACTGTGTCTGATTATAAACGAGATGTTTGTGGGTTCGATTTCCAATCGAAGTAATATTTTTATTTTAATTTCATTTCGCAATATGGTTAAGATAAACGTCGTGTTAGCTTTCGTCACTAAATAAACTTTTTTTTTGATTTGATACCCGTACATACCGGTACATACCGTACATACCGGGTAGGCAGAAAGAATCTACAAAAACAATATTACATATGTAAATGCAAGCTGATAACCTACTTTTTAAAGTCGGTTAAATAACACTTAACAAATTGAAAATGTCCACACCACCGAGCAAACATTCCAAATAGAAGTAGCTTTTACATTACTGGTATGTATATCTTGAAATCTTTCCTGATATTACAAAAGTGAAGCGTTTGTTTGTTGGAACCCGCTGATCTCAGAAACTACTGGTAACATTTATTGATAAAGATCGATTAATATATATTGATTGAGTAATTGATCGCTTTTATGTAACTCACTATAAATGTCTAATACAAATACTACTTACTTCCACTACTTATTTCCATTCGACCATGTAGGCGAAGCCTCAGGTAGCTGGTGGAAGGAATAGGGAGGCCCAGGTGGTCCGTGTGCCCATCCCAGAATAAAATCTCATGCCTAATACAAAATTAGAAAAAAAAACAAATATATTTGTTCAAAGCTAAATTCCAGGCTGCTGCTTCCAGATTTTTCTTCTAAATACGCTATGACCACGGGTCAAACTTAGTAAGAGTAAAATATGTGGTATTTCAATAGAAAAACTTTGTGAAGGAACAAAACTGGAAAAAACTGACACATTGACCAGCCAACCTTCCGCTCAAAGGCTTTAACGGATGTAGGTTAAAAAGATTTTACGACTGCAGTGACGTCCTCTTACCACGGATTTTGAATTTGAATGGAAAAACTTCTATAGAATTTACAATTACAACCCTATTTAATAGAGAGTTGGTCCAACCAGTTATAATTGCGGTAAGTAGGTTAGGTTGACTGACAGGATGATTTTTTTTTGCAAAGCAAAATATGTTTTTTCCGGAGAGACGGATAGCGAGTCCCTCTCTTAGTATTAAGTCACTATTTTCTCCAATATTCGTCCATGTTTGGAGATAAATGTTCTCTCGCTAGAGATTAGCTAACTTGGATGATTATAATAAGTAATATTTGTAAAAGGTATAAAAAGTGCCGAATATACTATTTTATCATTGGGTTATATCTGCCTACCTGCTAAAAAATATTAAAAGTAATGCCTGTAAACGCAGTGGTTGAGGGTTTGATGCCCACATAGGGATGATTTGTTTAATTTGTTTTCCTCGCTTAGGTAACAAGGCAAAGCGAGCTCAATGCCTCGAAAATTCGGCGGATAATGGAGAACGGAGTGTATAAGCTAAGCTAAGTAAGGTTCCCTCTGCCTACTCTGCTATAAATGCTATTGTTCAAGTTTTCTAGATTTGAACCTTTGAACTTATTACTAAGCAATCGTATATAACTAAGCAATGTAAAAACCAAACTAAGAAGAGTCTTGTTCCAGAAATTCAGATACATATAAAATGTCTTTCAGAATACGCTAGCAAATGCAACATATTAGAGTTATAGAAGTTATTTTCAACGCTTTTGTGAATAACTGAGCAATTCACTTCCGATAATACGTTGCTTTCTATATTCCGTCAGGCGTTTCGTACAAATATTATTTTAAATGTAAATAACTTTTATTATACTATATACTATGTATATATTGTTCTTTAAAAAATAAGTACGCTAGTGTTTTGACACTCCGTTTCTATTAAGACATATCCGTTCTCTACTTTCCGCGGAATTTTGGAATCGTTGCGTGTTGACTGACGGGGCTGAATGCCGTTCTTTGCCATCTCACCAAAGCGAGGAGACGAAACTGTCAAATATTCCACTCCCCCAAATTTGAATAGAACCCACAATCTGTCCCGTTTACAGTCGCACGCTTGTGCTCCTGCGCGACGATTGGCTTCAACAATAGTACATGAGAATTTTGTTTAACACTTAACTTATCTACATGCTCTTAACTAGAGGTAGTACATTTGATTCCCGGGTGAGTCAAACTTTATATTGGTCTGAGTGTAATTACTAAAGCAC
Organism: Heliconius nattereri; assembly: GCA_013403645.1. NCBI lineage: Eukaryota > Metazoa > Arthropoda > Insecta > Lepidoptera > Nymphalidae > Heliconius > Heliconius nattereri. The sequence continues at coordinate 1,464,060 of JAAIXI010000228.1, forward strand.
AAAGTGACTTAAGTATTTCACTACATGTATTCCTACATAGCTATGGTAATAATAGGGCCGTCCATTAATTTCGTGATATATTTTTAGCATTTCATATTTTAATTTCTACGCTCTGGTACCAAGGCGAAAGCGCGGCGTTGAGTTCCGCCACTCAACACGCAACGCATCTAATCGAAATTCCGTTCCAAATATAACTCGAAGTAAGATAAGAACAAATCAATTTGATTCACCAAAAATAAACACAAGAAATTACCTTATAAGGAAATATAACAAACAACAAATCATTTTCAACAATTGGTACGTAAAATAAATATAAAAAGGGAACTCAAACTTCATTATATCAGTAATATATACCTATATTCTAATATTAACGTCGGTTTAATCTCAAAAGCATATTATATTTATTTTTATAAGCGTCTGGATATAAAAATGATTTGGATTATTTTTAAGACCAGTCTTATAAGAATATTCGTTTTGGGGGATTAGTTATGAGAAATATCTAGAGATTAGGGTGATACTTTTTTTTCGTTTCGTATTTTGGATTCAGTTTCACTCTTTATCCCGTGTAGCGTGATAGATTCGGGTTAGAGCGTGTAAAAACATTATTTAGAGGCGGTCTTTGCATTGCAAGGCAAGCAATAAATACTATTAGTTAAGAAATGTTGGTATCGAATCTACTACCATTAAATTTATAGCATAATAACAAAAAAATAATTTCCAAAAATGACAATCGAACTTACAACCAACGCATACTGAAAAAATATTTTTTTTCTGCCAATTACCTATTATATTTAGTATTTACTTCCATTCACCTTACTATTTTTATATCGATTTTGAAATGTTCGTGTTCCTGTAAGATAGGAAGGAGGATAGGCAACCGGAAATCACACCGCGGTGTACAATACGGGAGAGCTGAATGCTTTCACAGTGTTTATAGGGAACTATAAATATATAGTGTATTTAAGTTAAAAAACATTTATTTCTGTACAAATATATAAGATTACTCTATCAACAATGGTATCAAGGCAAAAGTCTGCGTTCAGTTCCGCTTTACACCACGTAATGCTTTTAAATTCCGCGGAAAGTGGAGAACGGAGTGTATTAACGCTATGTCGATACAGCGCAAAACTATAAAATATAAGAAAAAGAATAATGAAGATATTCTAACTTTTCTATTTATAACTTTTCGAACTTTTAAATTTCATACAGCATAATTTATATCCGAAACAAGTTAACGTAACTTTCTCTAATGTATTGTGAAAACGATTTAAGTACCCGCTGAAGCTTAAATTTTCCTGTTCGGTACATTAGGAGATTAGCTTTGTCTATCAAGATAGAGCGCTAAATGGAATCGAGAATTGAACTGAGAAAGATCTACAAGATCTACGAAATATGATTTAAATCAGCTTCACGCTGTATCCCGCACAAAGCAGGGTAGGCAGAGGGAACCTAGTGTTCCCCACTTTCTGTCAAATTTTGAGGGCATTGTTCTTGAGTGGCATAATTCAACCAGCTCGCCTCGATACCAGAGCGAAGAAATGAAAATAAACAATTAATTTAATATTTAATATCCTCGAGTGGGGATTGAACCCACAACCAGTCGGTTTTACAATCACTTTGTGCTCCTGCACCAGGACTGGCCTCAATATGATGCGCATGCTTCATATTAGAGCTTCATGGTTCATTTAATATGTTCACAAAATTAAAATTATATTTAGCTAGTGACCACTGCTGGTATTTGATAGCAACCTTTTCCACGATAAAGTGAAACCCTATAATAATAATAATAAATATTTTCATTAGTTTTATGCTATATGCTGCAGGGGAAACAAAAGGAACCTGGGAACCTTGTATTAAGACACTTCATCCTCATTAAGAAGACATTTAATGAATGGTTCAATTAATAGTTAATTCTAACAGTTTTGGCCACAATCAGCATACCATCTATATAATATGCTTATCGTCTTAATTAATCGGTGGCCATTCGATTACTTGATTACGTTACATCGATATCGATATCGATAACCATTTCTGGTTGTCTAACGGTTTGTATTAAGATGCCACAGTTATTGAGAAATAAATGCTGATAAAAAAAGGTTCTATATTTAAAAGCACTGATTGTGGAATCGATTTCCACTAGTGGGAATGAGTTATCATTAATTCTTTGCTTTGGTTAGACGATGTAATATGGAGTTAGTTTCATCGATCAATGTCCCGAAAATTGGACAGTACGTAAGGAACGGAATATATTAGCACTCTGCTTAATCTGTTACATGCGGAATACAGCGTGAAGCTAAAATAATACATATAAAAAAGCCAGGCCGGTCTTGGCGCAGGGGCACGGTAGTGTGACTTTAACACATCTGGTTGAGGATTCGATCTCCACTCCGAAAAGTGAAACATTTATTTAATTTATTTTTTCAATTTTCTTTTTTTAATTTTTTTTTTTTGGAAAGATGCTCGAAACTGTAGTGGATTTACATCTATATCCGCAGTTCACTTTACCCGTAATAAGTAAAATGGTTTAAGATAAAAAAAGATATAAGAAATAAGGTTTACATAAAAATAAAGAAATGAAACCATCCCGCTTCGAGTTATACTAAAGATAGCGACGATTTAGTAAAATAATGTTTCCCAAATTCCATTCTTGGGACGATCCCGGGGGAAGTAAATTTTGAAACACTACCTCTGATACGGACTGAGTTGAGATATAAATGGTTGTTGACAAAATATCTCATGAGAACTATAAGAGATATCTCTTGGACTTCATATATTGAAGTATTATATATTTTAGTAAGATTTTTGTTGTTTACTTTGAAATATAAGTTTGGTATGGAGGAAAATATTCTTTACAAAAGACTAAGAATTTGAGGGAAGAGCATTTCAATGTATACGCAACAGGTTTTGAGTTCGATTCCCACTCGGGGAAATGATGAAATTTAATATTTCCTGGTTTCAACGAGGGATAGCGCGGCGTTGAGTTCCGCCACTCCACACAATGCCTTCAGAATTTGGCGGAAAGTGGTTCTTAGTCCTATCAAAGTTTCTTCCATCGTTTCTTTTTACATTCAAAACAAATATGGAATGAACATAATACATTCTTCCAATACGGGAAACGAACCCGCAAACACTGCGCTTACAGCCAAACATTGTACCACTGCGCCATGCTTGGTAATTTTCAAATTTTAATTAAAAGCGAAAATATTTACTACAGTAATTCTAATCAACAGCTATAAGACCTCGGTGGAATGGCTCGGTCTATAGAATCTAAGCCCTTTCATGCCATATTAATGGTATAACTAAATCTTAGCTCTTTAGTATTAATCGATATTTGCATCGTTAGCTTAAAGTTTGTGTTTACTTGTGTTTATTTATTCAGCTTCACGCTCTATCCCGCACACGCCATGGTGGAAGGAACCTGGGAGCTTAGTGTTATGACACTACGATCCCATTAAGACGTTTCTGTTCCTATCTTTCCGCCAGAGTCATTATGTGCGGTGGAACTCAACGCCACGTTTTGCTTTGTTGCCAGAGCGAGGAAGTGAAAAATATTAAATACATCTATTCCCGAAGTGGGAATCGAACCCACATACAGTAGCACGCTTGCGCCCTTCGCCACTACTGGCCTCATAATATTATTATTTATATAAAAAAAGTATTTTTTAAAAAATAATTTCAAAATCAACAGCACATCTAATATTCCTCATTATTTATAATTAAAAAAATAGTGACACAATATACCCCTAAAAAAGATAAAAGAGACCTTAAAGCAATACAAAAAATAAAAAAGAACCAACTTTAACCACTGAGCCATAAGGTAAAACACAAATACAGCACCAAAAAGGCTGTAACTCACACGGTACGCGAAACGAGTACATTCGCGCCATTGCGAAAATTCGTCGGGATTATAAAGGATTTACGATCAATTTATTCTGGATGGAGTCCATCGGTGATTTAGTGGGGGGCGAAATTGTCGCATACGTTAGAACGTAGCAGTGTACGCTTGACAATATACGGAATGTGGATATTTCACTTATGTTTATAGCTATAGTAGCGCATATGCGGCTTCGCCCGCTTAAACTTATTGCTATATTGTAGACAATTTTTCGAGGCGAGTCGTTGATAGAGGCAGAAATGAGTGGCTGTGGATTCGATTTCCAATCGAGGAAATGAAACTCTAGTGTTTCAACACGCAGCGCATCCAGGATTCGGTGGAATGCGAGAAAGGAATACGAACAAAGTGATTTAATTTAATTCTATTAAAACTATTTGTTTTTTCATTTTACCTTCAACAAGATTGCCCTTTAAAAAAGGAAAAAAATATAAACTACCAACACAGCAATGTATACTAGTTTCATATTTTATAAAGAAAAACCGACTTAGCGGAGGATTGTAAAAACATTTTCTGACATAAATTCTTACCGCAGCGCAGCTTAAGTGGTCACCCGATGCTGGGTCTAATGACATAGTGTATGGACTTAATAGTGTCATGTTCATGTATACAGTGGCCTCAGTGGCCTGAGTTAATTTTATGTGTAAAATTTGAAAAAAAAACTAAAATTAAATCACTACACGCTGTATTCCGCACACAGCATGGTAGGCAGAGGAAACCTAGTGTTAAGACACTTTCCCACCGTTCCCACTTTCTGCTGAATTCTTGAGGTATAAAACAACTAATCAACAAACCGTATTGAGACTAATATCGGCTTAGAGGATTGGCACAGGGACTTCGAGGAATGAAAACATTTCATTATCTGGTTTTGGTAATACGACAAAGCGCGGCGTTGAGTTCCGCTAGATATGAAATGTCTAGAAAAATCGACAATTAAATGGGAAATGGACTGTGAACACGAGTTCAATAATATCATTTATACATACATATTTAATTTTGAAATAAAATTAAATTAAAGACTAAATTCTGCCAAAACTAACTTAAAACACTATCCAAAAACAAAACTAAATTTAACCAAAAGGTAGAAACAAGTTCAAATCTTTCATGTCATCTCTAAATTCCGATATCAAGAGTAGGGTAGAATCCGAGCGTCCCTACTCCCTACCCTAAAATCACCAAGGGTCCCCCCCATTCATCACTTGTGTATTATCAAGCTATTTATCAAGTGTCTGTTTAATATATGGACGATTTGTGATGGATACGGATGTACCTAGTATACTTTATTAAATTTTGGTAGATTTAGGGTGTTACAATATTGATTGGTGATTGTGGGTTCGATTTTTATAAAAGCTTTGTTAAGCTTTTATAAAATCGGAGAGACTTATTTGACATAATGTAGAAGATGGAAGCTAATTGATGGAATATATATATATATTTTTACTTATTTAAAGCAATTTTGGTGAAAATTTGTAATCCGCATTGAGTCTTCACAAAACGTCCATTTAACTTATTTAGACAATATACTAAAAAATTTAGATGGTGTATTTTTATATGTATAATTTAATAAAACTTAAATCTGACTGGAGTTATTTAGTAGTACGTACCTACTCAACCCAACTAGTCGGCTTTGAAAAAATATTTTTGTATTAGGGAAAGACTTAAATAAATCAAAATGTTTATATCTAAAAAGTATTTTTTTTTAATTTCACGCTGTATCCCTCACATAAAGGTAGACGTAGAGGAAACTCCTCTCGCCAATAAATAAAAGATATAAAACAGTTTAAACATTTTGAAACAGTAGTGACGCGTCGCTGAAATAAGAAAATCTTTGTTCGCAATCCGATGCTAGGAAATCCGTTTCAAAGATTAAGAAGTCGGAGAATTCGCTTCCCGCTTACATTTTACTATCACGCTTAGGGTTGATAAGTTTCATTTTTTATATTTTTTTAGTTTAGATAGATAGTCCATTTACAATTAAATTAATAGGTAAATATATAAAAAAAAACACTTTCAACTTTTCTACGAAATTGATAAGGGTAATACCCTTAATATGTAATAGATCATTCATTGAATGTTTTAACAGTTCAAAGATTGAGCTAAATTTTAAAAATATTTATATCTTTTTAACCAGTATGTGGCTGACTCTACACATCAAGTATACTAGAGAAATTGGCAAGCAAATAGCTATTATAACGAAAGAGCATACTCTAAAGTAAGATTTTTTAAATTCAAATCTTTTTATGGAGAGTCAAGCCACTATGACTTTTGAATGTATATTCAAAAAATATTTGCCATATTGAGAGAGAAGAAGAAACATTCCTCTCGAAATCTCAAATTGTTTGTATTACTATTACCAACCAGGAAAAGAATCTGGGTAATATTAATTAAGAAACTCTATTCCTATTAAGTTACTTCCGTTCCACATGTTCCGAGCGAAGAAATGGAAGTAAATATCTCATTCCCCGAACCTAAAACCGTCCCGTTTATAGTTGCACTATTTTTAGTTCATATTTTACTGAATTTTAAATGATTTTAATAAGCCACATATTGTCTAATAATATCAAAAATATCACTTTAAACCTACATTACCACTACGTTTAAAAGCCAACTCACTAATAAGCCTAACCCTAAAAAAAAGGTACAAAATAATAAAAATCCTAAAACTCTTCGCCATTTTAATTTATATCCCTATCACCAACCCTAGTACCAGGATAATCAATCAGTGCTGTCCGTCCGTCTGTGAGAGACATTGATGTGTAAGCATTATTTTAGCTTGTGTGACTTCGTTTCCAGTGTTTCCTCGAGATCCATCCATTATTGGTGGCTAGGGTTCCTGTTGAAATGGGATAGGTTTCTAAAAAGCTAATTAAGAAGGACAATATTTTTTGTGAGTTTATTAGTATAAACTATATATTCTTGGTGATATTAATAGTAATGATGCATGGGCATAGTATTTAGTTGTAGATTCGACAGTTTTGGGTTGGATTTTTACTGGAGGGAATGAATTAATTTGATTATTTGATAATAAGGCATAGCGCGTTCCATCACTCAACACGCTTCCAGATTTCGGCGGAAAGTGGAGAACGGAAGTGTGTTAATAAAAACGAAGTGTCTTAATACCAGGTTTGCACGTTGCCAAAAGTATTTACATTTACAGGCCGAAATCGGGTGGAAAGCGAAGAAAGAAATGTCAAAACATCAGCTTCTCTCTGCCCATCTTCTTAAAAGCGGGATAAAGCGAGAAAATTAAATTAAACACGCTAATTGAACCTACAACCACAAAATTCCAATATATAACAACGCGTGTAATTAATAAACAATTTCTGTAATATCATCATACTCCCAGGGAACAATTTACTCAGAAATGTGATAAACTTTAGCTTTATTAACAGAATGCCTTGTTGAAACTGTAATCTGTCACCAACCGTACAACTAGAACTAGTAGTCTTTGCTGGTTTAAAGTATCGCTATGACATAGTCGTGGCTGATAAAAATGACAGTTTTGGGTTCAATTCTACTGAAAGAATTTATGATAGCAATGTAGTTATTTCAGAGGTTTGGCAAGACTAAATGTTTTTTAAATACTTTTATGTGCCATTTCACGTTGAAGATTGAAAAACAATATGAATCGAAATTTTGGCGGAAAGTGGGGAACGGAAGTAACTTATTGGGTACGTAGTGTCGTAACACTAGGTTCCCAGATTACGTCTGCCTATTCTGCTACATGTGGTATACAGCGTGAAATTGAAATGCAAAAATATCCAAAGATACTCGCCGTTTCCCCATAACTGCGGAAGTAGCATAAAATTTCCAAATAACCCAAAAGAAATTTGAAAGTACCTTTTACGAGGCAAATGATAATAGGCTATAGCATTTTTGGTGCGGTTGTAACTAAGTAAGGATATTATACACAAGCTAAGACCGTGCCTTATCACTGTCTCATCTGGAGCAAAGGAGGCCACTTTTAGAAATATTAGATTACATTGTATCTATTATGTTAATAAAGTGTTACAAGTGAGGCAAAATTGATGAATAAATATATATATTTTTTGCTTCACGCATATAGTACGATACGGGGAACCTGGGAACCTAGTGTTAAGACACTTGCGTTTCCCAATTTCAGCTGAATTCCTGAGAATTATGTCTAGCTCTTTACCAGAACGACGAAATAAAAATATTAAATATTCAACTACCTCGAGTGGGAATCGAATCCAGAACCGTCACGTTTACAGTCACACGTTTGTGCCCTTACGCCAAGAAGGCGTAACATATTTAAAATTTTTATACAGACCACCCACTCAAGTAACTTAAACGAATTCTTCATAATCTTATATTTATAAAGAAATGTAACTTTATAAAAAATATATCAGGCAGTCGAGGAGAAATTTGCTGAAAAGACTATCTTTCTGGCAAACATTTCACTGTTAAGCAATAATGGGGTTTTCTGTAAAAATATTGCGCACTTTTTTTGTTTTTTCGCCTTATTTTTAACGTGTTTACTTTACTTCTATTGAAGTTAGCAGTTCTCGAGTGTTGAAAGAGATAAATTGAGATATCTTAAGAGGCTAAGTGATATCTTTATTATATTATATAAAAAGGTATGGGAAATTTGTTTTTTTATACATATTTATATATCAGAATAATATATTAAGCCAGAATGTAGGTAGTGGGTTCAATTCAATAACGAATTATCCTCATAACTCTTCGTTCTGGTAAAAACACTCATATTATTAAAATTGATCGGCAAGTGAGGAATGGAGTGTCTTAACACTTTCTAGGATCTCTTAATCTATCTAACTAAAAAAATACCCATTTGTATTTAAATTTCTGTAATTATAACATTTAGCTCAAATAAAAGGAATCCTCTATCACCGCATAAAGCATTTTCGGTTTCACGCGTATCCCAATGCACAATGAAAGTGTTAAAATATTAAAACACTTTAATTATATATTACGTAGTTAATGGACGCTGTTAACTGGTTGGTTAATTTTAACCACACGCGGTTATTTCTCACGTTAATTTTAAACCTGGTGTGAAATCACTCTGTTCACACTGTAAAGGGATGAATTGGGGTGACCACCACGATGTAGATACTAAAGTTTGTAATAGACTAAAACTATAAAGCTAGATTATTAGTATTGCTAGGCTAGATTTTGGCTAGGCTGGGATCTTAGTTCAATTTCAAATAAACTTATTATAAGCACTTTTGAATCGTCGAATGAACATATGAACAAAAAGCTACCACCGGTTCGGAAGGCAGTTCTGCTGAGAAGAGCCGGCAAGAAACTCAACAGTTGCTCTTTTCAAAATCAATGGTACAATCTATAAACATTAGCTGGCAGCTATCCTGCATTACATTCAATAGACATTAATTCCATACATGTTTCCTCTAAATATTCTTGAACAGTGTAATAAGCTTTACTTGTCAGAATTTTTTTACAGATATTTAAATTTTGGAAGTGGCAAAACTTGAATACACTGCTCAGACCCATAAAAGATTTATTAACTTTTTGGAGGCGAAAACTTGGAGTAACAAGCTTATATTTATTTCTCGTTCCTATCGTATTTCATTCATAGTTTTGTAGAGATCTAATCTATAACCCCCAAAAGTACCAAAAAATTTTGGGCAAACCAAGGCCCAGCGTTGAGTTGCTTCACCCAACACCCAATGCCTTGAAAAATTCGGCGGTAAGTAAAAACGGATTGTTTTAAATTAGGTTCCCTCTGCCTACCCTGCTGTGTGCGGAATATTGCGTAAAGCTAATTTAATATTTTTTTTATTATTTACATTGAATATTATTTTTTCAATAGTTAGCGCTACCCGTAAACAAATTAAGTAAATGACGCGATCGGTGATGATAATTGGTGTTGGTAATTTGGATTTTATTGGAAAAGCGTTCACAAGTCAATTTAATTGAATCATAAAATTAAAGTTTATAGTGTTTTATTTGAAGCTGTATACTGATTGCTATCTATTCAATCGATTCATAATTTAATACAGCGTTTGGATGGAAACGCATTAGTCGTAGGTTTGATTCCTGCTCGGTGGAATAATAATACAGCAACGTTGAATTTCGCCACTCAACACGCTGTGTCTCTAAAATAAGACAAAGAGCCGAAAGCAGAGTGTGTTAACAATGTGTTTCTTCCCTACCCTACTACATGCGGAATAAGACTTAAAAGTCAATTATTTTTTTCCCATTCCAAAGAAATGTCCCCGGGCACTGAAAAAACTATACAGAAATATAAAATCTACCATATAAATAAATATCCACAAGTAAAACATCACAACAAGAAAATGTCCAAAAACCGAAATTCATTAGGAATAAAAAATAAACAGTTCAGACAAATGACTAACAATGCACTTGCCCGGCAATCCCGGGAACCCCGGAATCTCGACATCCCGGAATCCCGGAACACGAACATCCCGAGCGGGATAATCCGGGTTGCGGACAGGTTAATCCCCCTGTCCCACCGACGAGAATCCAACCCTTGTCTATTATATAAAATTTATTACACCTATTAAAGATTGTTAAGTTTTTTCTCCGTGGAAAAAGATTCAAATAGGATATAGTGGTGGTGGGATTTATATTATCTTTGAAAAAAATATATGTTATCTTCACTCGAGGAAATGAAATATTTATTTACACTTACATTTTCATTTTTCCGCTCTGGTGTCGAGGCAAGGAGCGGCGTTGAGTCCCTCACTCAACACACAACGACTCGAAAAAGGAAGAAGGAAGGTTCTCTCTGCCTATCCTGCTGTATGCGGAATAAAACGTACAGCTGATTTAATTTTTATTTATCTAATACATACAAGGTTTTAATACCGCCGCGCCGTATTGCAGAACCAGCCGCGAGATACGCAGTCTTGAAAATTGTGGCAAACGGAGTGTCTTGACACTCGCTCACAAAATAAAACGACCTTGACATCTATCTAACTGAAACGCAAGGAAAAGTCAAAAACCAAATCAATTTGATAAGCCCACCGTATCGAATTGTAATACGACGACCCGCTATTACCGCGTTAACTAGCACTATTATCGGTAGCTGGCGATTAAGCCGTCATTAACGCTGTGGTACCGGCGCTATTGATTCCTAAGGTATGTGGTACACTTGGTTTAGTCAGATATTTTTTATGGAGATAGTGTTCCTTCCAATCACTACTTTTTTTTGCTCCTTACAAGCATTTATATGGTTATTTAACGCTCTTATTCTTGGGAAACGTAAGATGCCATTGCCCCAGCATTGCTCAAAGCTCCTCACCCTGCTATGTGATGAAATGCTAATTATTGGTAGTTTCTGTTGTATCTGCGTAGTATAGAGATAGTGTCGCATCACTATGTTTTGAGGGTACAATACTGAAAAATAATGGAACCCTCATAGGAGCATTTTGTTGTCTGCTGTCTGTCTGTCTGTCAAGATAATTAATCTCAAGATTGCGTGGAAGTATCAAATTGAAATTAATAACAGGAAATATTCGGGTTTACACTAAATACTGTTAGGACATATACCTAAATAATATGCCATCCATCCAGCTCCATTTTTATATCTATTTGAAGTACCTTACAAGTGAGGTAGCGGAAACTATTTATTACTTCACGCTTTCTCGCACCTAATCAAAGATAAGAAAAATACTTTCTTTTTTTTAACTGATAGGTCTACAAAAATTTGGTCCGTACCATTTTTTTTCGTAATATTATTATTATTTTATAATATTTAAAAAATATATTTACTTTACACCTAAGGTTTTTTTTATACTTCAAATAAAGTACTACTATCATACTAGTACCTTACTAAAACAATAAGAAAGCCATCTTTACTGTTTAATTAGCCAAGCAACTGAAATAAATATATTTTTACATCTTTATATTTATATTAAAAAAATGTGTAATGTGGGTGAAATCATTCCCCATTTTCCACCGAATACTGGAGGCGGTACTCAACGCCGCGCATTGACGCTAGAGCAAAGAAATGGAAATATACATTTAAATCAATATTTCATTTCCTCGAGTGGGGATCGAACCCACAAACCCCTGCGCCACGACTGGCCTCAACAGTCAATTAATTATTCAATGATTATTACTATCCATACATACATATTCGTTGTAAAGTAAACATCGATTGGGCGATACCACAAAATTATTTGCATTTCGATAATTCTGTGCTAATAACTGTTAAATATAATAGCTCTTTTTGTATAATGGGGGAAAACAGAAAGGTATTTATTTGAAACTTAAATTATTATTTTATATATAGGTATATTTTTTAAATTCACCTCTTATGGGGTAAGGGGGCAGTGTAAGTAGAGGGAATCTAGTGATAAGACATTCCGATCGTAATGAATTTAAAGCTTTCGTGACGCAGTTGCATGTGCACGCATGTGCATGTGCATGCACAAGCATGTGACTGTTAAAACGACGGTTGTGAGTTCGACTCTCACTTGTAGGAATTAATTATTATTTATAAATATTTTAATTTCTCAAAGCCTCAAAAATTGAGCGGAAAGTAGAGAACGGAGCGTCTTAACACTAGGTTCCCTATGCTGGATGCGGATTAGAGCGTGAAATTAAAAAAAAAATGTAATGAAACGAATGAAAAATACAATGTCTCTACCAATACAAACCAAATTTTAAATAATACAAACGTACGTATCGTCAGGATGCTCCAGCTGAGACCTGCCTCGTCAGCAGTTATGCTAGACTTCAATTCAATTCAATTCAATTTGAGCATTCGTATTACAAAGAATTTTTGGTATATATCCAAGAATTTCATTCATCTGGTAGCGGATTCAATCACAAAACACTGTGTGGAGGCACGAACACCTTATACAAGGAAGTAAGTTGCAATTTGAACTTTATTTTTATTAGCATTAGGTCTAAATTAAGATTAAGCTTTGGAAAGCGCAATTTTTGTGCTATATTAACAACCTTATATTTAACACAATAGAGGCTAATTTAACGTGTAGAATAGATATTATATCAATTTTGTTTGATATTCTCACTGTTTTGTTGATATTTATTTAACAGTGTAATGTGAATTAAATAATACTGTGTTGATTTATAGATATACCTTTCAATCTTTTTACATTTTTTGTAAGGTAACCTTAGCAGGGTAGGCAGAGGGGACCTGGGAACCTAGTGTTAAGATACACCGTTTTTATTAAAACACTTCCATTTACCACATTTCACCCACTTTTTTAAGACATTTCGTATTGAAATGTCACCAACACCCAACACCACGCTTTATCTTAATACCAAAGAGAGAAAATGATAACAATTTATTCGCTCGAATGACAATAAAACTCGCAACCATTGCTTTTAGAGTCAGACTCTACAAACAACAAACGACAAACCGCGGGGTTGAGTCCCACCACTGTCTCGAATGTCTCAAAAATATCCAGCTGAGGATACGTATGGAGTGACAAACAAAAGTACCTAAATACATTTAATATAAGCTGTTCTAGTACTACCCACAGATATTTACCTAATTTGGGTAAGTATTACAAAGCCACGTGATTTTAATTAATTTAATCAACGAAAACACGTACAATGTGGTAGCAAGGCAGGTGGTGTAAGTTAGAAGCGGTTAGATTTTTATATTAAAGTAGCGTTATTTTTATATTAATATTGCTGCGAGCGGAATGTGAACTCATAACTAGCGTTTACAATTGAAACACGGCTTTGCCCTTACAATTATTGTTATTTTATAGCAAAATTATTTAAAATCTTTACATTAATTGTATCTATTTTTCTAATGTATAACTAAGCTATACGAGTATAGTATATGTAAGTATAAAGTTTATAAGTTAATTAAGTGGAACAAACATCTATTCTCATAAACTAAACTACGAGTATATCATAAACTATTACGTAATATAAGAAGGTCATCGAGGTTGGCCTATTATTTGGTAGGTAGAAGCACCTGGGAACCTAGTGTTAGGACACTCCGCTCTCATTAGGCCCTTCCGTCCCACAATTTCCGAACTCAGTGGCGATACTCAATCGTCCTTTACCTCGTTACCAGAGCGAGGTCTTTTTCAAAATATTACTCAAAGAAAAGATTTTTTTTTCAAAATATAACCCTTTCCTCCCCTATCCTACCAGAATAGAACCAACTAATCCTATAATAACAATACACTATGTTAGAACCCTCACACGGTGTTACAACCCTCGTTCGTATTAACTTTGTACGCAAATATTTGTTGGTATTATATGGAATTATAAGGTGTTGGTTCTTCATGTTAATTACGTTTGACGATCCTATTTGTATAATGTTTAGTAGATTATATATATATATATATATATATATGTGTGTGTGTGTGTGTGTGTGTGTGTGTGTGTGTGTATATGTATGTATAGCTATGTGGTAATATCTGTATTTAACTCTAGGCAGAGTTTTTTTTTAACTAACTTCGAGCTGGCGATGCTAGTGATCCGCTGCTGATCTCCTTTAAAAAATCAAGTACTAAGCTAAATTTGAATTTTAATATACCTTACTAAGCCCGGAGATATTTTCAAAATAAAAGAACCGTACCTGAAACAAAAAACATAATTAATTAGTATACTGAAATATAATCAAATAATATACAAATGATAATATCACTAATCGCTAATACAAATGATAATAACACGAATTACAATATCTTGTTAACATCTATAAATCTGCTATCACGTTGCATCCCGCTCATAGCAGGATAGCCAAAGGAAACTTGGTAACCTCGTGTCCGTTCCCATTAAATCACTTTCGTTCACCACTTACCACCGAATTCTGGAGCCATTACGTGTTGAGTGGAACTACTACGCTATACTATACGCATATTAAATATTTCCTCGAGTGGTAATCGAACCCAAAACCAGTCGCGTTTGCTTATTCTCTGGCTATCTAACAAACACCATCTTAATATTAACAAAGCAACTGCTGTGTCCACGCGACACTAACTCGACATGGAATGGACGTCGCTGTTGAATGCAATAATGTATATTATTCACTAATTTGGTTTCAGGTACAAATGTCTGTTACCTAAATGAAACCTAATAATAAACTGGTTATAATAATGTCTGGATTTAATGAGAAATATTCTATATGTACTTGTAAGTGGCTGACAGGCAAGGCACATGCGCAACTATTATGCGTAGAAAGATGACAATTGGAATATGGACATTGGCCTGAAGGAGTATAGGAGCATAAGGTAGATGATGCAAGTATTTTTTTAAATCACATTTATGAGCTTACCAAAATATATAATTACAAAATATATAAATATTATAAAATTGAAAGATTTTTGGTTGGAAGCACAATTCTCTGGAACTTCCACTTCATCTGTTACATCACGTTAATCGTTATATGGACCACTGGACCCACAGTTAGGCCCTTATTTGGCTTTTAAAGGCCTTTCAATTCTAAGATCAGTCTTGAAAAAGATCTTAAGATGCTGTTCTTTTTATACATTTTAATTTATGAAACGGCATCTCAAGATGAGAGAGCTGATAGGGGATCCAACCGTCAACCAGCCGCGTTTGCATTTGAACTTTTGCGCCATGACAGGCCATTAGATATTAAATAGCTTGTCTATTCTAACACTCGAGAAAATAATTGATTATATAATGTCAAAGTTACATATCCTTAGAGCAATTGAAGAGACATTTATTAATCATAATTAATAATGTGGAATACAACCTCCGGGACTGGAACAGGATTTTCGTAAAGGGAACGAAGTGTCTTAACTCTCGGTCCCAGGGTCTCCCCGCCCTACATTGTTGTGTACGAGATTGTGCTTTCATTTCCTCAAAGGGAAATCCAACCCACCACCTGTCCCGTTTACAATCGCCCGCTTGTGCCCCTGCATCACAACTGGCCTCAACTGACTAAATTGTAACAACATATTTTTTTAAACATTCCCACCCAAAAACCAGGAAACAGGCAAAGACGAGTAAACTGTACAGCCCAATAAATAAGACATCCTGGGATTACATCACTAATCCCAACCAGATCGCGGGACGGCATAATCTCTGTGATTAACAACGGCGGGCCTGGGGGAATCTAATAAGCATCGCGAAATCATTTGCGGGATTGCGAGGGGGCGTTAATTTTTGTAATTGCCTCAGAAGATATTAGGTTAGTTGGGATTTCGGTGTCTTTCATTACTTTTAACGTCCCACGGGATGTGGGCTACTTTCGGTTTTTTTTTTCGTGTCACTTCACTATGTATGAATGTAATGTCTGATGATGAGAGTGAGGTGCTTAATTTGTGTAATTGATTTTGTAGAGATTTGTTTCTGTTAATTTTTTTATTATTCCATGGTATAAATAAATAATACAAATAAAAACCAATATATAAAATATCTATTTTTGAAATTAAAATAAGCTATTAAAGATACCCTTATGTGATCCCAATATGAACCCCAATATGCTTAAAAACTATATTTTTAACGTTTAACGACATAAATAAATTGTAACAAGCATATAATAATTTCGACGTAGCTGGATTAGAATGTATGGCTTAGGGTACGTTTGCATAGTTTTTAAGAGGCACAGCTTCAACTCCCGCTTCGGCCCGAAACAGCTTCAAATTCGACAACAATATAGCGAATAAGGTTCCCTTATCTATAACGAAATCTCAGAAACTACAAGTGCTAGGAATCTCAAATTTAGCATAGGAGTTATTAATAGGACGTAGGTGCTCGCTAAGACGGGAATTTGCAATATTCGACTCCTAAGGGGTTGTTTTTAGAGCTAAAACTTCACTACTACAAATGCTAGGAGTCTCAAATTTTGCATGGACGTCACTTATAGGACGTGGGTACTCATGAAGACAGAAATTAATAATAACGGAGTTCACGCGGGCGAAGCCGCGGGCGGGCCGCTAGTATATTATACACTTGCCAGTCAAACATACTACATTGATCTCCACTAAATTTCATAAGCTAATACCCACACTGTCATATTCATCACTCACACACGACAATGATTAATTACTTAAAACATTACAAGCGATTTTGAACTTTAAAACTTATTCGTTAAGTAGATTTTTGATTATTAAATTGTAAAATACAGTCTAAATTATATGGTGATAGCGACTCTATCTTAACTGCTGCAATGGTTTGGTGAAGTGTGAAAAATGGAGGGATGGAAAATATATTATATAAAGATACCAATAGAAGTCAGTTTTGGTGAAGGGGCAGGAAGGCATTGAGTTTTGTCACTCAACATGCAATACATGCTACAGAATTGGGGAAGAGAAATAACTTAATGGATGGCCGATTGTATCCCACCACCATCCCGTTCAGTCCAACTTATAACAACTGTGCCATAATTACGTCTTTTATCGTGAGAAATATTTTATATATGTATATCCAAAAATATTCAATTTCACGAAAACTACATTTCCTAATATAAATACAAAATATCTATATAAAAAATTCGAAGCGACGTCTACACCTGCGCCATTTCACGTCGCATGTTGTGACCAATTTTGTTGTTTACGCCTCTGTAGGTTTTTTTTTTACAAAATGTTCGCTACCAAAAGCAAGTAATAAATTAGTTAATGAATGATTTTTTCTGAAGACAGAACGTAATTATTCATATTGATAAATAAGAAATTTGCGGTGTTGAGTTCCGTTACTCAACAGCCTACCAGAATTCGGCGGGAAATGGGGAAATAGGTTCCCTCTGCCTACCCTAATATGCGCGGAATACAGAAATGGAACCAGTATAAAAGAACCAACCAACACCATTCCCATAGAAAGTTAATTTTAACCTAACTGTCCAGCTTATTTAACGGTACATCTCAAAGGTGTAATAAATGTAGCATTTTTAATATACTCCCATACCTCCTTATACGTCGAGAACATTCCATACAGTATATTGTGTCCCTATATGGGTACAGTGGTGATATGGCATTATAAGCTATAACTGCTTCAAATACAATAGCTTATCCTTTGTTTTATTATGTGGATTATTTTTAATAGGAAAAATGTAAGTCGAGGCCTTCGTATTAGAGCTCAACGTCTGACTATGAAAGCGACGGTCGTGGGTTCGATTATTAGTTGGGAATATTAAATATTTTTACATAAATATTTTCTCTCTAGTAACAGACAAAACATGATCACAAGTGAAGAATTTTTAGGTGTTTTTTTACATTTTTCAGAATAAGCAGATTGGAGAAAGTTTTGATTTTAATTTAGATTTAAAGTCTAGCTTTATTTATTCAGGCGAAGAAGACACTCATATGTTAATGAATTTGGACCCATATCGTGTTTAGCGAAGCGTTATTTATCCAACGAATAGAAGACTTCTTTGATCGTTTTACTGTATTGTTATTGGGCCCTTTTATAGTTATTTATCCAAATCTAATAATATTATTATAATAATTAACTAAAAGAATATTCTTTGTAAAAAGTGTGTTTTAACTTCACGCTGGTCCCCGAATATAGCAAAGCAATGGGAACCCAATTATAATATACTCCATTGTACACTTTATGCACCATTAAAGTGAAAGCGATGTTTGTAGCTTCAATTTATTTTTATAACAATAAATAGAACCAACAGCCTTCACTTCCATCTCCTTAGGAAACAAAACTCGCATGGGTACCTATTCTATCAGTGTGTTACCATTAGGTCGACATCGTGACAAATTACCCATTTCCCAGCATTAATCTACGTACGTTGTCTTTGATAATAACTGTTTAACAAGACTCTGGATACGTCTGGTGATTTATTTAACGTGTAAAGTATACATATGTCGATTGTTATATTATAATGTGTATTTAATACTTTTTTTTAGGCAAAGGGAACCTGGGAACCTAGTTTTGTGTGAACTATTTGTACAAAAATTATAAATCTATAGAGTTACTTTCGTGGGACGCGTTAATCTCCGAATCGGCTGGTTTAACTTGGACTGGGAATTGAAAATATGTATTTTTTTGGTATCACGGTATATCTATCCCACACATAGGAGAATAGGTAGGGGGACAATGGGAAGGACCTGTTAAGACACTTTTCCTAATTAAAACTCTTCAAGTCCTCACTTTCTTGATTGATTGATTGATTTCTCGATATATGGCGTTTCGAGCGTGCCAACCTCACTTTCTTCCTAATTCTCGAAGCATTGAGTGACGTCGTGCTTTGCCTTGTCACCAGAGCGAAAAAAATAAAATATTAAATCTTTCATTTCCTCGACTAGAAATTGAACCCACAACCCATCGTTACCCATCCCAGAACTGGCCTCGAATTTAATTAAAAACCTAAATACCATTATAACATTAAATATATCCCATCCAAAGCTATCGATCGCATTCCACGAGTTCCGATCCGACCGCAGACAGTGCAGGAAGTGGACATGCATACCGTTACCGTTCAGCTCCTGGTATATCCTGTTTGCGTAACGACGGGTGTGAAATATAGTTAAATTATTAATTTATTGTGTTTTCTTTTCATTGTTATTTTATGCTTCACGCTGTACCCCTCACACGCGTACAGCAGGGCAGGGAAGGACGCTAGTGTTAATATAGTGATGTCAAAGCGAAGAAATGAAAATATCTAATTTCCTCGAGTGAGAATCGATTTGAAGAAATGATTTGATTACAACCACCGCCACAAGTTCACCTTGCAATTGTAAGCTGCATACAGACAGACAAAATCCCAAATAAACCCCTATCACATTTATGCACTAAAACAAACAAACAGACAAACATACATACATATAAATATAGGGTCGCAATAACGCTCGTCGGGACTGGGACAGAGTCTGAAATATGTCCCTCATATATTAGCAGATATAGCGTGGACGGTGCCGAATACGTCCGCACTTGCATACTAGCTAGTGTAAGACTCGGTACATACTATGTAAGGAATATTACTATTTTCTTTACGAAACCTACGAGACGTGGAGGGAAAAAGTAAAGAAAAATCACTGTGTTTTTATTTTTTGTCAATTTAGTTTTTTGTTGAATCATAGGTTTTTAAACGTAAAAGGGGCAAGAGGAGATCTCTGTAGACCTTATAGATAGTATAGATGATACTGGAGAAAGGTGACGTTATATGTATAAAGACCCCCCCGGATATATGAAGAGGTTGATGCGGATGTATGAAGAGGTCAATGATGAAAAGAGGTATGCAGAGACTCTCTGGCTGTCTCTGGCTTCTCTGGTTATGTATATACCGCTGGGAATAAAGTGTGAAAATAAAAAAAAAACTGCACCACATCATCCATTCTTCGCACATTAAAACCACAAAACCTACTGAAACTAACTTGTGGGATATAAATAGATAATATTTTTTTTTTTTGACAAAGAAAACCCTTTAGCCTAAGTGACAAATTTCTCCATTTTTATCTAATCCCAAACAACATTTATTTTTACTAATACCTTTCACATATACTCGTAACAAACGGAATAGGTTAATACCAACTGTACCACAAAACCCACTCAATATTAGAATTCTCGCACTAAATTTTCTAGTTAATGTAATGTCGGTCGTATATTCACAAATTTTATGCTCCAATATCTAGTTTAGTAAATCTTTACCTTATAAGGAAGACAATTACGATCTAGAGCACACGTGCTGTATTTGTTTACCATATTTGGTAAGATGAAGGATTAAGGCCCTTGACCATGAGTGGAAATCTATACATATATAAAATAAATAGGATTATTTAAAAAAAAATATTATTATAATAGAAGCGAATCGTAACGTAGAGGCACAAGTGTTTATTTTCGCCCTGGTGTCAGGACAACGCGCGGCGTTGTGTTTCGTAACTCCACACACAACACTAGGCTCCTTCTACCTGCCCTGCTGCGTGCGGGATACAGCGTATAGCTGATTTATTTTATATTATTCTACAGAACTGATACAAACATCGAAAGATCAAAAGGTCTAATTCTACCATCTTCTAAATATATGAAGTCATAAACTAAAGATACGTTTTATTGCACTTTCAATCTCTTTGACGGTGCTTTTATTACCGGGTCTATCGAAAGTTCGCTTTTATGTTAAGCTTAAGTAGAATTTAAGTTGTAACATGAGGCTAGTCTGGTGTAGCAGCAAAAGCCTGTCTCTCTAAACGCGACAGATGGTGGGTTCGATTGTCGCCCGAGGAAATGAAGAATTTTATATTTTGACCGCTCGCAACGCCACTTAAGACACAATGACTCCAGAATTCGGAAGAAAGGGGGATGGAAGCGTATTCATGGGAACGCAGTAACTTAACAATAGGTCCCCGGGTTCCGGGTTCTACCTTCCTATGTGCGGGATACAGCGTGAAGCTAAAAAAAGTTGTAACTTGTACACTCGTCTACGATATCCTTAACAGATATGAATTGGAAATATGCGATACATTTTAAATGGTCATAAACGACATTTATACCATATTCAAAATGTATATCATATATCAAATTAAAAAGTATTGAGAGCAGTCCTGGCAAAGGAGAACAAACGTTCGATTAAAACTAGAGGAAATGAAATATTTAGTATTTCCACTTCCTCGCCTCAGTAACGAGGCAAAACGCGGCGTTGAATTCCCATTTAACATAAACTACGAATTTAGTAATAACTCCTTTCCAAATACAAAACCAAAATCTAAGTTAAATCTAACATTGATTTATATTTAACCGTGCGATTAGAAACAACAGAACTAACATTACGTTCCCAAGATTCCGTTCACAGTTTAACTTAATAATATTATAGCAGTTAACAAAGTAGTTAGCGGTCTGTTCGCTCGAAGGTTTAAATCGCAGCCGTTAAATTTGAACCTTATTCCCATAGAAATAGGTGCTACAGGTGTTCGTTCCACTAAATCCGCATCTGGCGAAGGTCCAGGTGTAATCTGTGCTAGTTCATTTGTTTATTGCCGTTCAGTACTGTCAGCGTATGGTTTATAATTATAATAGTATTTTTTGAGCTTTTTATCCTACTTATAAATGTGAAAATTTGTAAGGATGGATGTTTGTTCGACTTTCACGCAAAAACTACTAAACTAATTTAGATGGAACTTTATAGTAATATTGAATATACATTAGAATAAATATTTTGTTTACTTTATTTTGGCTGTAATATGATAATAAGTTCAAAGAGGCCAAACCGCATTTACGCTGCTAGTAGTATATAATATATGACTTTTTTTATTATTTAATATTTTCATTTTATCGTTCTGATAGGAGCTGAACCGCGTCACTATGGCTTCAATAGTGCCAACATATTATGGGCTCCATTAAAACTATATGTTCTTTATGTTTGTTTATACGAGACGCATACGTTGACGAGTGAATTACATACATTTGGTAGTTACGTTGGATTGTTGCTTTTATTTTCAATGTAAAATGTTGTCAGATGCAGATACGTGGAATCAATGAATCTATAAAATAAAAGTTGAAGCTAGCTCTATATATACCTAGATAAATAAGGTTACAAAATAATATTTTTTAAGGAAAACAATATGTCAAAACATCTGGACAACAAATATTTGCTTCAACCCAAAATCAAATACCCGACCTAACTGCCAACTTTGAAATCTCACAAGGTCATCGATAAAGCATAAACTAGTTTATATAATTGAATGAAAATTTGTGAAGCGTAGGACCTAGATATTTATACATATATATAGCTAGATATATTGGATAGGTATCCTATATTTAGATTTCCATTGAAATCGACTCAACTGAGTTCATACGCTGTCTATTTCGAATGATGGCCGCTTCTAACGTAGCGAATATACTTTTTAGACATTTCTAACTTTGTATCCTAACAGTGGATAATACTAATGTGAATATATAACGACCTGTGGTCAAGTGTTAAATTCGTATGAAAATATTTGGGTACGGAGTTCTAATAAGGGATTGTATTAAATATAACATACCGATAATATTAACTTGAAATATTTTTTGTCATGAAATAAAAAATATATTAAACAATTTGAGATCTAAATAGTTTAGTTAGTACCTAGGTCTAGTGCCAAGACACTCCATTCTTCACTTGCCATCCAAATTCGAGACATTGCGGTTGAACGGCGATACTACACACCGCGCTTTGTTTCTACCTTGCAAATGAAAATAATTGACCGACTAAGCATCGAACTTGCAAAAATCGCGGGCCCTACAACGTCGTAAGCAAATTAAAATCGAAGCTTTAATTAAATTAAAATTAAACTTTTGACTCTGAAATAATGAAAGTAGCATTACAAAATTTTTCTTTATCATAATTTAATATCATCAAATCAAAAATATGCCTATAGGTAGTAAATACTACCGAAAAATAATAACCGATCTGAACTCCATTTGTAAATTGAAGATCGACGTCATTTTGTTATTTGGTACGTCGGCGAAATGGGAAAATAGAAAATTATTAATATATGAAATAACAGAAGAATTTCTCTTTTTTTCCTAGCTCAGTAGGTATAGGTGATATTGGGGGAAGGTAATTAAAAAGTATGATGTCTCTAGGGAGGGTATGGGAGAGGTTGTACAGTGAACGAGGCGAAAGAGGTATGCAGAGACTATAGTATAGCACTCTGTTCTACCAGTCTAAACTGACAGGGATAAATCGTGAAGTTCATCTCTGAAATATATCGGGGAACGGGAAGTGGGAAACGGAAGTGTCTTGATGATGTCTTAACGGAGTATCATGGCAATAATCAATAATCAATCAATAATTTCATCATTACTGAAATTGATTCTCTGTCTGTGCAGAAAAAATATATATCGTACACTTTTTTCTTTACTGTGGTAATAATACTTTAAAATGTTAAAAATAATATACATCCTAATTTTATTGCGACAAGTTTACATTTGTTATATTTATAATATGTGGGGAGTTAGGGCGGTCTCTTTTACGCGACGCGACAGCTAGCGATTTGATTAACAGGTTTTTAATCCTCTTGAGCTGGAAATGGGAAAAGCATAAGCTCCATAATAAATTATACGAATACGAAGAAAAACGTGGTTTTGACGAACACACAAGAGTAGATACGTATTGTATATGCATGTATATTATAAAAATATTATTTGACAAAAAACCGACTGCATACAGTATAGATATAGATTTATATAATTTTCTCATGGATGGCATTGTTAGACTTGGACTAAATTCGGGAAGCATCAGCTTTTAAATAAAATAAGAATAATCAAAATCGGTTCAGCCAGTCATTCTTTATATAACAATGAAAAAAAAACCATTTCTACCTAATATATAATATTAAAATCGTATAAAACAAACGAATACTTTTTTACAATCCACAAATTCAATAGAACCATTTATTTCACGAACGGTCAACGTAGGAAGTAATTGCTCGAATTGAAAGCAATGTTCAACCTTATTGGACATTCACTAAAAACTTGGTTTCACGTTTCTTTCTGCATAGCAGGGAAGGTATCGGGAACTTAGCGTTAAAATATTTAATTTCCTACTTTCCACCCAATTTTCTTGACAGGTTGAGTGGTGGCGGTAAACGCCGCGCCTTACCTACCTAAACGGGGAAATGCAAAAAAATATATAATAATTCCATCGAGATGGAGCAGGACCCGGGAGATCCTCGAAGATCCTTAGAGGAGGAATATATCTCCAAAGGTGCCTGTGCTGTTCAATGATAAATTCTGCCCAGTGGGGATTGAACTCAAAACTATCCATTTAACGTTCGGACGCTCCCATTACACCGCGATGGCTTGACTAGGAACAAGTTATTACTTGTAACATTCCTCATGTAAGTAGGTTTGTTTATATCGTCATATTTTTCTATTATGAAATACACATATTTACTTTTTTTATTTGGTCATATAACAAGAGAATGTAGAATTTAGAACGTCCGTTAAAATAAAAAAATAATGAGTGACAAGTCATTAAAATCGGTTTTTTTTTTAAATATAATAAAGTAACTCTATGTTGAGGCCAACTAGTTGAGGCTGAGTGTGACTGTAAACGTGACAGGTCTTGGATTTGATTCCCACTCGAGGAAGTGGGATATTTAATATTTTGCGCGGCGTTCTGTTCCGCCACTCAATACGTAATGTCTCCAAAGTGGGAAGCGGAGTGTCTTAACCCAACTCTCCTGTCTACTTGCTACGTGCGGGATACAGCGTGAACCTAAAAGCACTCTGAATTTATTATCATTTTATACTGGGTGAAAGAAGCAAGGTCTTTCAAAATTGATGACTTCCTAAAAATAAAAAATAAAAGTAAAAAGTTACTTTAATACAAAATCGTATTAAACATACAAAAACATAAATATACATATAAATACTAATATAAATATTTTATCAAGTGGAATTGAACCTACGACCCCACACTAGATATTAAATATGTGCTAGCCCTATTGCTATATAATGATTACTTCTTATTATTCTTGCATAAATAAAAAAAACTGACGATAGAAAGATGAAAAGGAAATTCTCTAAATTATTAGGCGTCCATTAAGAGTACATCAGTGGGAAGCAACTTAATACTGTGAAAGCTACTATATATTGTATAATACGTTATATAACTGTAAGAGGTCGTTGGGGCGTAAAAGCGCAAGCATGCGACTGTAAACACGTTGGTTATAGGTACGATTCCCACTAAGGGGAATAAAATATTTAATATTTTCTGAAAAATTCGGCGAAAAGCAGGAACATTAGGTTCCCATTGCCATATCCTGCTGTATGCGGGATACGGCATGAAATTAATAGATTATCAAATCAAATAGTTGAATGACAGAAATTAATTTTATCGAAGAAACTTTAGTCACATTCGTATACAAATTTCATTTCCATGGTATAGATTACCATTAATCCAAAGGATTAACAGCAGTGTATGGCTCTAGGCTACAGCTTATCCTAGCATACCGCAACGTTTTTTTTTTCGGCCAAAATAAATAACTAGAAAAATTTGTCGCGGAAAAAATCCGGTAAGCCTGATAGCGTAGGAATGTTATATTTCCGTGTCCCATGTGAAAATAACATGCTGGTTTTTATTTTGTCTATTTTATTCTAACAAAAAAAATGAGAATGGCAAGTAATTAACTATGTTAGACAAAGTACAGCGTTGAGTTCTGCCACTCAAGAGTCAGTATATAAAAAATTGGGGAATGAAGTGTATTAACATTAGGTTCCCTATGTTTTTCCTGTTGTGCGGGAGATGCGTGGATCTGCATGATAGTTTGCTTTAAGTAGCTAGAACGGTAATGGTGATAAATCACTCTAGTCTTCACTTGTTTTATTTAACTCACTGCAATTTAGACAACAAAAAACACATTAAATGTAATTCGATTGGAGAAACTATAAAACAAATACAGTCATAATATACAAAGAATAAAAACAGATAGTACCAAAAACAGACATCCACGTTATAAGTCGATAAAAAAATATCGTAAAAGTTATTGAATGTTATATAAAAAAAAATCGACAAGGATACAGAGATCTGAAATTGTAAGTAACGTATCTAAGAAAAGCTGTCAATCTCGTTTGATCATGTCAGGATCCTGTTTCAATGGCTTACAGGAGTCAGGAGATTGTGAGAAAATCAGAGTTTGTTGGTACACGCTTGTGAGTATTAAAATGTCATTTATTTGAACTGATAACATCGTGTAAATAATAAATATAATAATATATTGAATTTTTAATTTAGTCCCAAAAAGTTCGATCTGAATTGATAATTTTACGGTGTTGAATTCCGCTATGAATACCAGAATGTCTCTAAATTGGCAAGAAATCGGGATTGGTGTGACATTTTTCAAGGAAGCCCCTAATCGTCTCCGCAATTCCGCGTAAATACAAATTCGAGCCGTATTGTACCAAAATTATAGAATTCCAAAAAATATGAAGCTCCAAAAATGTTCAACACATAATTTAAATATTCCAAATACTCGTAAAATTTTTGGAAATATTTCGTGACATACTGAATGAATGAGAATTCCGAAAATTTGACAGCCCAACAAAGGTCTTTACAGTGAATGTGAATAATCTTTCTAGGCCTCGTCACTTTTGACATAAATATAATTTCAGCATTAAAACGATATGATAAGGGTTGGGGATCTCGTCACAAACTTTGAATTATACTTTCAAGATAATTTAAAAGGCCTATCAGCGTGTTTTACGACAGCTTAGGTTTGTGTCACTGTTATTATAGTAGTAAACTCTTTATCTATTGAGGTTATGAAGATTAGCTATAAGAATATAATAAGGATGATTAAGATATATATTTTTTTCTTATGGTTTTTTAATTAGCTATTTTTTGTGTCACACCATCTCACACATAGCAGGGTAGGCAGAGGTAACTTAGGAACCTAATGTTAAGGACACTCCGTTCCCATTAAGACTCAATCGTTTCTCACTGTCCATCGGTTTCTGGAGAAAAATCTTTATTTATTGGAAAATCACTTTTTATAAATGTATCTCCATTAAACTTGGGAGTTATAACTCCCAAGTAGTGTATATTAGTAAAGTGTTCCTTAGGTGACAATACAATAATATGGTATCATCGAGCTGGTGTGATGATGGAGACGACACCTGAATGATGGATCTCTTCGAGGATAACAGTATATTCCTCTTTATCATCTTCAGTATGTTATTATTGGGTTAAAAAACCTAAAAACACTTCAGTAAGTTATGAAACTAATTGTAAAAGGCTTACCAAGGTTTACAGCAAAATGACACTTACCTATAATAAAAAAAAGATATAATTAGCTTTTATTAAAGTTTTCGTCATTTAATTAGTTCTGAGAACTCATATAAATAATATAAGTATTTTATTATTTTTTTTAGCGGGAAGCTACAAAAAACTAATAAAAAAAGATATATTACTTCTAAACTTATCTCTAGCTAGGTAGCCAGAGAGACCGGAGCGCCAAACGCTACGGTCTCTGCATACCTCTTTCGCCTCAACCACTGTCCTCAACCTCTAATTCCAATTCGTTTGAAATAGTTTATTTGAATAAAGAATATTTTGTAAATGCGACTGGTTGTAGGTTCGATTCCCACTCGAGGAAATGAAATATTTACTTAAATGTATATATCCATTTGCTCTGAGTTCTGCCACTCAACACGCAATGCCTACTGAAACTGGGGAACGGAGTGTCTTTATACCAGATTTCTTCTGTTCTGAAATTATTAATTTTAAATTATAACCACCACACGGCATTGAATTCCACCACACAAGTGCGTAGAGCACGAAATTTCTTAACAGTACTTTCCCTCCCCTACCCCTCTATATGCGGGATACAGTGTGAACCTGTGTCCAAATTGAATATTCACAGACAGCCCCCAAAACCCAAATCAGCGTTTCAATCAAACTATCAACACATCCTGAACACTTGAAGCAATAAATCTCAACGATTGGCTGCATCAATAACAGCGGGATGTGGAGTAAGTACCTGCACGGGAAGTTTGGTAGCCAAGTAATTGTGTTGGATGAAATAGACAATTTGTTTTATTGGTATGTGCGAGCGATGTGGTAGTAGCGTTTATTTAAAAGGTAATTTATTATTTAGAGGAGCATATTTCCCGACCTATTAAATTCTATTTTAGGGAAGTGAAAAAACAAACACTTCAGTAGTTTCTGCTTAAAAAAAATGTCATTTATTTGAACTGATAACATCGTGTAAATAATAAAAATAATAATAATATATTGAATTTTTATTTTAGTCCCAAAAAGTTCGATCTGAATTGATAATTTTACGGCGTTGAATTCCGCTATGAATACCAGAATGTCTCCAAATTGGCAAGAAATCGGGATTGGTTTGACATTTTTCAAGGTTCAAAAAAATACTTTAAGCAAATTTCAAACAAACAAAATGAATACTATGAAAAAATTTAAAGAAACACGTTGAAAATATTTCAAAAAATTAACATGAAGTTTCAACGAAACATTCATTTCCTTGTTTTATACGTATCAAATATTTAAAACTCTTTTGATGCACATGTGTATTAGACGCACTGAATGAACTTCAAAGCCCTGATCCGGATATTTCCGGATGAAAGAGGCGAAAACCGGTTCGAAAAAGCGTAATGGAAGTCGAAACTAATGATCACAGCTAAGAGCCGAATGTATGACCAGAATCTATTCTATACATGGCTTTTGGTGATTTTAAATACTGACAGACCACAGTAGGTCTTGTCAGTCACAGAATAAGACGTTAAATTGTAGTGAAAGAAAATATTATAGTTACTGACGCATGCCTTTGACAGTTACCGTTCTATAAACTTGGGTATTCCAGCACTTTCGTATTTTCACCTTTATTGCTTTGACTTAAGGGTTATTACCGCACGTTTGTAAGCAGAAGCATTATTCAAAGTGATCTGAACCGTTCGTTCTGTGCAAATAAGATAATAGAATTTCGAGGATAGATTTGACATACGATATTTGGTACTATTGTGGGGAGTCTAGGCGTCCTACAAACTGAAGAATATGGATGGAGAAGTTGGATATCACAATAGTTTGAAATAGTTTTGATCGAATATTTTCCTTGAATAGGATTTTGTGTTTGAAATTCTATTTTGATTTTTGTTTTCTGATTTATAGTACTGTAAAGGTATGATAAATAAATAAATAAGTTATAATGCTCAGGCCAGTCATGATACAGGGACACAATTGCGACTGCAAACGTGGCAGTGGGTTCCAATCCCACTCAAGTATATATATATTTATTTATTTATTTCCTTGCTCCGGTAATAAAACAAGGGGCGGCGTTGAGTTTCGCCACTTACCACACAATGCTTCGAGAATTAGGCGGAAAAACAACAAATAAAACTTATAAGAATTTAGGTCTTCTACAAACTAAGTTTCTTCATAATACCCTTAGAAGTATTACACTATTTGTTCCTAAAACTAGTGTAAGAGACACCCTTAACTCAGTTACACTTAGATCTTATTACGGTAATAAATTGAGGTATTTGATACGTTTTAGAGCAATAGACGTTCAACGTGACAGTAATGCTAATAAATTATTACACATTTCAATTGATTGCTTTTAATAGTTTATATTATTAATAATTTAATATTAAGGAGGAGGTTAACATGTATTGGCACTAGCTATTAATTAAAATTTACTGTGGTATAGATGGTTAGTCGTGGTGGTGGTGGATAGTTGATAGTAAGTTAGGTCCCCCATTTGGGGGAATGAATTATTTTTATTCTATTGTTCTGATAAGAAATAAAGGAAAGTGGAAGAGTGGAGTGGCTTCAAAACTAGGTTCTCGAAAATTGGACGGTGCGTGGAGAACGGAGAATCTTAACACTAGGTTTCATCAGCCTACTCTTCTATACGGGATACAGAATTAAGCTAAAAAACAGAAATTTATAGAACTAAACCGAATTGAACTGTCACCTATTATTTTTCCTAATAAGAATAAAATAAAAAAAAAACAGAATGTAATGCCAAATACAAAAATAAAAATTCATTCTTTCTATTCAAATATACGATATACTTAGACACACACTATTACTTCGTTCTTTTTTTACATTCATTCATAGTTCTTAAGCAAGGTGTCGGCAGTTTTTTGTCTGTGCATACTTTGTTTTTTTTTTTAAAATGGCGAATTTTTCTATTGTTAAATACAGTAAAGGTATAATGACCCTTACAATTTTTGTAAGATGTAAAAATATGGTTTTTATAAGCTCTATTATCTAAAAGTGTGACATAATATCAGGGTATTTAAAAATAATGTTCTTAAGCCCGTTGTGACGCAGTGGCATTTGGCTGTGAATGGGTGGGTTCGATTTCTGGATCGGTGAAATAATTATAAGTTTTTTTTTCAGTTTCCCGCTCTTTGTAAGTAATCTTTGCAGATAAATGGAGATTCGCCATTTAACGTGCAATCGTCTATATCTAAATAAATATGGGGAAATATAAAGAAATGGAGGACGGAGTATGTCAGCCCAGGTGCACTCTGCTTCCTCTGCTATGCGGGGAAGCTTTCTTATATTAATTTGTAATGGTTGTTGAATAATTCCTTTAGAATGCATATTGATATGATGATATCCATTTTATATCACTGGATTTTTTCAAGAAAAGAGATCATTCTATTTTTAATTCGAAGTTAATTAATATTATACATATTAATCAAAAAATAATAAGACTAAAAATACAGATAATTTTATATAACAACAATCGCCTTTTAACACAAAGCTTTTATCTATAAAAAATACAATTGAGTTCATGACATTTAGATACACGTACAAACACACAAAAAGATTATACACAAAAAGCTGTCAAGAGCATTTTGACAGACCGCGCCTATCAATTGATGGTAAAACAGTGGATATTTTTATAAAAACAATTTTGCGATTAGAATATTATTTGAGTCGATTAAAAAAAATATTTTATTACGAAAATATTTAAATCACTTTCTTCTCTTTCATTAAACTAATGAAGGTTATACTTAGTAATCTAACTAAGCTATACTTAGTGTCCCGCATATAGCAGGAACACTAGTGCTAAGACACCCCGTTTTCCACGCATAGCAAGTTAAGAAGCGGAAATTATTGTTGCACTTTTCCATATTATCTGGACAAGGAAAATGAAAGTAATTCATTCCCCCGAGAATACATAAAAGTCACTTTACGACCAGACGCTCATACCTCACGCTATTTTCCGCAGGGTATTCAGAGGGAACCTAGTGTTAAGACAGTCCATTTCCTATTCTCCTCCAAGTTCTGGAGGCATTGCGTGTTAAGTGGTGGAATTCAAAGCCAAGCTTTCCCTCAAAACCAGAGCGAATAAATTAAAATATTGAATATTTCATATCCTCAAGTGAGAATCGAACCCACAGCCTGTCGCGTTTACAGTCACACACTTGAACCCCAGTGCCACGACTGGCCTCTAGCCTACATACTATAATGAGAATTAAAGTTAAAGTACAGGAAATTCCAAACAATATGCATCAACTTCTTATTATTAAAAGTGATTTTGAAAAGCAATAATAGGTAAAGTTCAGAACGTGAGCATTCAAAGTTGGGCGCTAAATGAAAATTATTTTAATCTACCGCCATAATTCAGTTTAAGGAGCTGGTGAAGTAATTTGTTGGGAAATTACAATTGGTGCTATAGGTTTTGGATTTGTAATGTACTTCTTGTAACGTGATGAGTGTGGATTGGATTGGCGTAGCGGCACAAAAGTGTGACTGTAAACGCGACGCGTGCGGGTTCAATGCCTACTCGAGAAAACGATATATTTACTTAAATGTATATTTCCGTTTATCCCTCTGTCATCGAGACAAAAGCGCGGCGTTGAATTCCGCCACTCAACACGCAATGCCTTCTGAATTTGGCGGAAAGTAGGGAACGGAGTGTCTTAATTCTATGTTCCCTCTGCCTACCCCGTTGTGTGCGGAATACTACGTGAAGCTAATTTAATTTGATATACTACTATAAGTACTACTTTATACTGTCCGTCTATTACTACGTGTATCTCACAAACTGTGAGAGTTCTAATGTTGAAATTTACCGAGTCGATGATTCTGCTAAAAACAGAATATTTTTTTAATAAATATTTTTTTTTAATAATAAATATTTTGGGGCTCCCATACACATAAAGTCCGATATGCACTTGACCGATTTTATTCTTATTTCCTGGGCGCACAATCAAAACTATTTACATAAAATCATTTCCCCTAGTAAGGATCGAACCCACTCCACTACTGCTAACGACAAAAATAGCTAATTTTTCTCTGAAAAATAGCCAATTTCTTAATATATGCAAAGAGATGATATAAAAGTAGTTCAAATCAAATTACTACACGACCTTTGACCTTTGAACTCTACTTACGACGTCCGATACCAATGTATGTATATTTACTTCGCTGTTAATATTTTAGTTCCCCTATTTCCATTTCTATAGAAGAGTGTGTGAAAAATGTATAGTACATATATTTCATTTGAAAATTAAAAACGTATTGGTTTTTTAAAATCGTTTTGATATTTTTATTATATTTCTATGAATTATTTATGTTATGGATATTTTAACATAGGTCATATATGTTTAACATTTGAAACCGTTGTAGCGCAGTGGACTAGCTTTGACTACAAACATGATGATCATGGAGTCTTTTCGTGTTGAGTGGCAGCAATCAACGCCTCGATTTGCTCCGTTACTACAGGGAGGAGACGAAAATATTAAACAATTCATTGCCCTAAATGCGAATCGAACCCACACGCGTCGCGTTTACAGTCGCACACTTGTGCCCCGCTGATATACCAGTATCTTTACATATTTCATCGTTTAAATTATGAATTTTGCTCCTTCATCTATCGCATGTTGAAAATATAATGTAGAGTGAGCAAACATGGAGAAAGTAGTCACCAAAATTAGTACGTATAATTAAGTTTTAAACTAAGAAATAAACTATGATGGTCTCATTAAGAGCTGCAAAGGAAATAAAATAAAATTAAAAAAAAAATCCAATTAATGTACGTATAACGAAACGTCAAAACGGTCGATACTGAAATGATTACTTGCAAAAAAATATACTTAAAATATACGACCACATACGTTTATACATACATTGTTTTTGTGAACGACAACGGAACGTAACGAAATTGACTTTCTCTTCGATTAATTGGAGTTTTTTTTTTTAAATATATATTCGCTAGTGACCCGACGCGGCTTCGCCCGCTTTAACCTCTTATTATAGCCAAATAAGCCAGTCTTTACAATAATTATAGCCTATATGTTATTCTAACGTATAAGCTATGTTAGTGTAATGTTTCATCTAAATCCGTTCAGTATCTTTTTCGTGGAAGTGGAACAAACATCCATCCTCGCAAATTTTAACATTTATAATATTAGTAGGATTGATCTTCATTAGTTTAAGATAGCCATCACCCGTTACTTCGTTTGCATGAAGAAGTAAAATAGAATATTAATAGTTTCGTCCGTAGATAGTATGCTTTTTATTACACCAGGTGAACATTTTAAGTATTTAAAAAATCGTTTAAAAATTAAAATGAACGAACTAGAACTGCGCCTCTTATAATCTGTCCAAATGCTCTGACCACTAAGTCATACATTTTTATAGCAGATGGGACCTGGAAACCTAGTGCTAAGACACTCTGTTCATATTAAGATAGTTCCATTACACATTTTCCGAGGAGTTCTTGAAGCATTGCTTGTTGCTTTTACAAGAACTATGAAACAAAAACATTAAAAAAAACTATATGTCAAATTTTCCAAAATATTTCTACTTAGGAGTAATAATTTAAAAATATAAAAAGCGAAAATTAAACCTACACTCATCGGTGCACAGACCTATAGCAACCCATACAAACATTATAGTCTAAAATAAAGCAAAAACAACGCAAAACGCAACTAAATGAACAAATTAAATTTATATCGAATCTAATACCACTTAATTTGACACAAATTTCCAACAAAACGATATTTATTCGGTGCGTTTTCAATTTTGCCGCATTACCATACATTAGCATACATAACGGCTTTTGTAATTACATACATACATGCGAGTGGTATTAGACGTATAATTATAAATGTATTAAACATTTTGACAGTTGTTCCTGGGTGTGTATATTGTCATTTTTTATTATGGATTCCGCTTTTTTTGTTTTGTTTCATGCTTTATATAGCATGGTAGACATACCTAGTGCTAGTGCTTCCGAAAAATTTTCAAGTTCTCTTGTTGAGTGGCAGAAGTAAACGTCGCGTTTTGTATTGTTACCAGAACGAGGAAATGGAAATAAATCATTTCATGGAATGGGAATCGAACCAGGCTCTATTTTCTAAATAATAAATGAGTATTTTGTTTTGGATAAACAGAAAAGGTTAGTAACCAGGCAACCCGTATTCCACTTTAATTAATATATTATACAAAAGGAAAATGTACCTAGTGTTAAGACACTCTCTATGAATGTTTTCAAGATAGAGTAAGCTAAATAACATAACCACTAATTAAAAATACAATATTAAACACAAAAGCCACTCAACACAAAGTGAGGTTAAAATACTACAAACAAACAACATTGCAAAACCCTAGAACCTACTAATATCTAGCAAGGTCGACCTCGCTTAATAGAATTAGAAGGAACTATATAAATACAGATTATATACAATACGTACCTAACATTTCATGAATGCCCATGCGCTTACGCATGAAAAATCGATTCCATTGACACATTTCATTGAACCAAATTAAAAAAAAAAAACGAAGAAACCAACACAAAACCAACAGAATAAAAATCAAAATTGCGATCCTGTCAAATCACTGTCACTGTCAATGTCAAATATATAATTATACATTGAAATATATATATATAAAAAAAACTATCGTTTTATTTTCCACACGCGACTGATCACGGCCGACTTTGTTGAATAAGAGCTTGTCTGTCGGTCCGTGCGTCCCGCTCTGGCCTTGCGTAACACTAACGGACCATAGAGTATAAACTATAAGGTAACTTAACTACTGGGTTGAAGCGACACTTAAAACAATCAATTTTCAAGTTAAAAATGTTAAGTATAGTGGGAGAGTTATGTGAAATATAAATATTATGGGAAGTGATGTCATAAGTATGTAACATTGAAAATTACTGATAAAATCTATACATGTAATAGCGGAATATGTTTTATATGAAACGTATCAATGAAAGTAGAGAATGGAGAGGCTACGCACTGGGTTTTCTCTACATATTACACCGATTTAAATATGCCGAAACTTTACTCTCGTATATGTTAAATTAAAATTATTAATTATTTTAAACTGAATATGGTATTTAAAAAGTACAGAAATATTCATATCTATTCAAAACAAACATAGTCCATGTAAAGAAGACGTAAGGTTTTATCCTAATCTTTGAATCTTTCCCGTGGGATACCGAAAGAGCTATGCAATATAATACCGCCGTGCGCCGGACTGCTAACGTGAAGGTAGTGGGTTTGATTTCCACTCGGTGAATTATTTACTTTCATTTCTTCACTTTGGTAACAAAATTATTCCTGCCACTCAACGTGCAATGTCTCAAAATTTGTCTGAAAATGGGAATTGAGTGTCATAACACTCGGTTCATGGAGTGAAGCTAAATTATATTTTATAGAATATATCTATTTATTTATATTTCGTGCGTACTTTTAACTGTAGTATCAACAATCATTCAATAATTAACGATTTTATTAAAAGTTTCTAAATAAATCTTTCCATATATGGATATAGTATCGAAATGCTCTATGAAGTTCAATCGCCACGGTCCGCCGCCCACGCGTATGCGCCCGCGCATTATATGGTCACACGCATTTTGAACGTCCTATATACTTATGTATATATTTATAACCAATTGTAAACACCAGAGTTTTAATTCGATTCCCATTTAGGGTAGAGAATTATTTTCGTTTCCTCGCTTTACTGATAACACAAAGCGCGCCGTTGACTTTTGTCACTATACACGTGATATCTCAAGAATTGGGCGGAAGAGAGGAACGGAGTGTCTGGATTCACTCACTCTAAAATCCCTCCGCCTACTCTGCTTTATACGGTATACAGCGTGAACTTAAAAAAATATATAATGAAGTCTTTAGAACGTAGTTGGATAGAGTGTAGTGATTGACGAAACGTTTTGTCACTTCGTTCTTAACAAAAGCAAAGAGTATGGAGAAAATGTGTAAAATTAATTAAAAAAATTAACACTAGGTTCCCTCTAAGCACCCTGCTATATGTGAAATTCAATGAGAAGTTGAGAAAAAAAAAACTAAGTGG
Source organism: Heliconius nattereri (assembly GCA_013403645.1). Classification (NCBI taxonomy): domain Eukaryota; kingdom Metazoa; phylum Arthropoda; class Insecta; order Lepidoptera; family Nymphalidae; genus Heliconius; species Heliconius nattereri. The sequence goes on from JAAIXI010000228.1 coordinate 1,500,611, forward strand.
GGCCAGGGTAGTAACAATGAAATAATAACAGTTTTGTATAGTGATTAATTATAACTTGAAGTTTTTTAAACTACGGTTAAGCCTTTTTAAATGACTGTTATTAATTTTGTATAAATTATACCCGCATTGTTTTTTTTTATTAAAGGGTGGTGTTTGGCTTCACGCTTTATCCCGCACTTATCAGACTTAGCTGAGGGAACCTAGGAACCTTATATTAAATCACTCTATCTCTATTAAGACGCATCCACGACCTTTGCCTCCTTACCACAGCGAGGCAAACGAAATATTAATTATTTTATTTCCTAAAGTTGGAATCGAACCCACCCCATACCATTCGTACCATTATTAGATATTATTAATAAGCATAATATTATACGTAAAAATTATTAATAATTATTCACATTGTCATAACAGTGGGTATCGAAACCGCGTGTATTACCGTCTACATTTAACTGGATATTGAACCCGGAACATTACGGAATGCCGTACAATCGCCCATACGAAAATAATTATAGCGCGCTATTTTAGTACTTAAAGGAAAGGGAATAAAAATTATATTTCCTTACTCTTGTTATATATATTTGCAATGTATTAACTCTGCACTGTGCAGATCTCTTAAGATTTTTTTTTTAATTTTAACTAAACGAATTGATTTAAGTATTTGTATGTGCCTTATATGTATTGTTTAATTATAAATCGAACTAAATTTGTGAGAAAGGTATAAAAAAATTACATGAGAAAAGTTTTTTTTTGTATTTTTCCCAATAAAAAAATATATATTTTTATTCAGATTTACGCTTTATCATACGGGCTAATGTAAATAATTTATTCCCTCGAGTGGGCGACTGTATAAACATTTTATTTATATGTAAAAACATAGCACGGCGTTAAGTTCCGCCACTCAACGTGCAATCTTATAAAGTTGGACGGAAAGGGAAGAATTTCTCAATATATTTTCATATATTTTTTTTAATAAAAACTAAAAGTTACTAATACATCATTAGTGTAAGTACATCTTATACATTAGTAAATAAGGAAACACCTTGATAAATAAAGATTTTTTGAAACCATGACATAAGAATACAATTATACTAATATCTACCTTAGTACCATTGAAATAGAGGTCATTTACGTATAGATTATTAACAAAGATCAAGGACGCTGATGACAATCATAGGCATTAGGCACTTGATTACTATTTTTTGTTCTAATATGGAACTAATGTGAAACCTTGAATTTTTTTCGCATCTATTTGAAGGTATTTTATTTAGTGATAAGACACTCTGTTTATTATTATCGTTCTTTTAGATATTTGAGAAGAATTGGTAATTTGACTTCAATTTTTGATTTTTTTTAAAGATTAGTGTTTTATTAGACTTAAAGGTTATAAACTAACTGCACCTTAACAAATAACGCTTGCACTTTTCTCTGCCAAAGTATAAATAAGCTAAAAAATCTCCAATACGTGTTTTAAAGCGTAGGTGAAACGTGGACGAAGGATTCTTAACCGTACAAATGTAATATTATTAATAAAGTTTTGAGAAACTCTGATTTTTTTGCTTACATTTTGTCTCAAGCCCAAATGAATAGACCGTAGGATATGTTTATATCTAAATATTTTTCATCTCCGATCCAATAATCCCTATACAAAATTAATTAAACCTACATTTGAATTAGAACCCAGTACCAACTAGTATTTATTCAATTAACAAACCAACACGAGTCAATGTAACGTTTAATGTTAATTAAGCACTTATCGAAATTAAGTGTCCGTAGCGCGGTTTTAAACAATTGTTGTTAAAAATTATGTTATATTTTTTTGTAATGTTAGTTAAGTCGAGTTGGAGCACAAGCCATGTATGTGGGTTGGATTCCCACTTGGGGAAGAGAATTAATTTCGTTTCTTCGCTTTAATATGAAAATAAAACGTGAAATTGAGTTTTGCCTTGAGAGAAATGCCTAGAAAGTTCAGCGGGATAAGGAGAACGGAGTGTCTTAACTCTAAGTTGACTTTGCGGATACTTATACTGATATTGATGATATTTATCCCGTACAATAGTTACTTATATCTTATAGGTACATCCGGGATAAAAAGTTAGCGTGGGCGGAGTTTAAATTAAGGCATTGAGGCTTACAAAGAAGGAAAGTTTTATTTCTTTTGTTTTAGTTATTTCTTTTGTAAGCTACTAATGATTGTCATTATTTTTACGTTTAATAACCTCTAAGATTGATAATAGTTTTTATTTTTAATGGCATAGAAAATCTAAAACGATTATACGGAGAGACTGAAGATTCCAATCCCGATTAGGGAAATGATAATAGATATGAAATATTTATTAATTTTTTTTTAATTTCCGCAGTTTCAGGCATTGGAAACCTAGTGTTAAGACACTCCGTTCTGCAATTACTGCCCAATTTTTTCTTACCGCATCAAGAAAATGGAAATAACTTAAATATAATCGGTAACCGACCATCGTATTTATAATTAGAGATTGTATTCCATTAAGTTACGATGACCAAATATAAGGTTCCCATATTAAAATAAAATAACGTAACACCGCCCACGTCGGTACCATGGTTAAGATTGCTTAATGAATTAACGTTTATCATTGTAACATGAATATAATGTCCTAATCAAGTCATTAAGAGATGAAAACTGGTTTATGTGGCAATATGTACAGTACATACACACACATATATATAGCTTCACGCAGTATCCCGCGTAAAGCAGGTCAGGCAGGGAGAGCGTAGTGTGAGGACACTTCGTTTCCCAATTTCCACGGAGTTTTTCGAGGCGAAAATCAACGCTGGGCTTTTGCTTTGGTGTCAAAGTAAAAGATTTTATTAAATAATATTTTTTTCTCTCGATTGGGGATTGAACCATCCATGCGAAATGCGTGTTATTTTTTTTACTTAATACTACAGTATAGTAAATTGACATATTTAAAAAAAATAAACAATAAATTACGAAACTGAATTGGAACCCGCATCTTGGATTGGAAACCGTAGACACGGTTGGACTCTACATCCCCTTTTATTAGATAATGATAGTTCACACATTAAATAAAAAAATATTATAATTATGTATATTATCAAAATAATACAAAAGTTCTAATAAAGAGTACTCTTTTGAAATAAGTATTAAGTTAAACCTTGTAATATAAAAGTTTTATAATGAAAGTTTCAATTTCTTTTAAAATATTAGACGTTTGTGTCTTGAATAATCGTAGTTTCTTTTAGTCTTTTGAACTTTTATTAAAGTTTCTAGTCAATTTATTAACAGATACTTAATTTGTTATACAATTTTTTTTATTTATAACAGGGTAGACAGAACCTGAATATCTAAGAAGACATTCCGTTCCCATTACGACACTTTCGTTCTCCACTTTTCACGGAATATTGTGCGTGTGAGTGGCGTAACTAAACGAGGCACTTTTGCATTATTACCAGAGCGAAGAAATGAAAATATGAAATATTTTATTTCATCGAGAGGAAATCGAACCAATAATCTATTGCGACCTCAGGCAAATAATATTATACATAAATAAATGGTCAGCAATCGAACCTGCACTTAAAGTGTGAAATCTAACATATATCTACCACATAATTGGTTGAGCACACAAAGACGATAGCATATTTTACTAACAAAAACCAATAGAAGCTATTTAAATAAGTTAACGGTACAAAAGTACGGCTCGCGCGCCCACGCATCTTGAGGTGAAATTCATGAATGATTTGTCTATAATATAGTAGGGTATTCATAGTATTGTAATATTATGTAGTGTACTGTACTGTAGACGCGTAAAGTTGTAAGTTCGATTCCCTAGCGAGGAAAGTAAATATAGAATCTTTCAATCCTCGCTTTGGCTTTGGAAAATCACTATGCCTTGTTATTGGAGCTGGGAAATGAAAAACTGAAAATATTTCATCCCCTTGAATGGGAATCGAAACCATTACCTATCGTGTTGTTTTAATTTTTTTTCTAGATTATAGAATGTTACTTTAGACCAAACTCTATATATTTAACAGTGGTTCATGGTTTCGTCAGAAAAGATATATTTCCATTTAAATAGTATTGTAGGCGTCTTTATATATGGCCGCAAAGTATAATATTATAAATTAAATCGTTATTTATGTTAAAGAATGTATGTCAAATTTGCCTATGTGCTAGCGGAGTCCGTCGCGGTGTAAGCGTACGTTAGTAAATGTGACAAATGTGGGTTCGATTCCGGGTGGAATATTTGATTTACAAAAAAAAAAAGCGTGGCTAAGAGTTCTGTCCCTCAACACGCAATGCCTGAAGAATTCGGCGAAAATAACGGACGGAAGTGTCTTAATAAAGAATAGAGTGTCTTAACACTAGGTTTCCACATATGCTCTCTCTGCTTACCCTGCCTTATGAATGTCACTAGTACAAAACATAAAAAATAAATGGAAGAAACATAAAACATATGAAAGAAATAACAATACTAAAAAATAATAAAAGTTATTATAAGTTTGCAAAAAACTTTGTTTTTTACTAACGAAACTGATAATAATGTACCAACCTAAGTTATTATAGACCAGACAGAGGGAACCTAGGAACCTAGTGTTAAGACACTCCATTCCTCTTAACGTTACCTCCGTTTCCCACTTCCGTAGAATTCTCGAGGCATTGCGTGTTGAGTGGCGGAACTCAACGCCGAGCTGTTACCGGAGTTGAAATGAAAATATTAAATATTTCATTCCCCCAAATAAGAATCGAACCCAAAACCAACGCCCCACAAAAAATTACATATAAAAGTAATTTTAACTAGAAAAATTTGAACTGAAACCCTTCACCATCCAAAACTAATCTCAGTCAATCCATAACGAGCTTTACAATTTTTACCACCAGTTCATAACTCAGCTCAAATTGAAATCTCAATACAAAAGTGAAGCTAATAAACCCTCGCATTGCTTTTGAAGCTGGTATATACGTAGTTGTATAAAAGGGGGGTAACCAGGCCACTGTACTAGTGCGCCGAATCGATACACTTTGCGAGTTGAGAGCCGAATCATCTACATATGACGCCATGCCTAGGGTGCATATTATTTTGTACGTACATTAGGAATCAAATAAACATTTCAATATTAAATATTTTTAGCTTCATGCTGTATAGGCAAGATTTCATAAGACATTCGACGGAAACTGAGGAACGGAGTTTCCGTCGAATTTTCGTGGTATGGCGTGTTGAGTTGCGGAATTCAACGCCGCGCTTTGCCTCGTAGCAAGAGCGATTTAAATTGTGTTCAATGTTGCTATTGTTATATAATATATAGGGTAAAGTGTAATAACGAAATTTCATTTTCCATTATAAAAAATAATAAATAAAAAACTTTCTGTTATCACGCACAAAAGTACAAAACTACAGTGCGCGTTAAATATAAGTTATAAGAGCCTAAAGTTGAATGGTTTACAAGTGACCTTTGATAGTATCCTCAGATCATTTCGATGATGCCAAATATATTTTATGTTTAATTGGTAATTAAACTTTTTCAAGTTTTTTTAAATAGGTTGTGAGAAACATGTGCATATGTATGCATAATCATTTTAAATCAAGCATAGTAAACTACTCACTTAATTATATTTTAAGCTCAATAGCATATACTCAATTAGCTAACCACTATAAAACTGATTTAATTTAACCAGTCAATCGGTTAACTCACAAACATAGAATTGAATTAATTGTTTTTTTTTTAATTTCCCGTTTTTTTTCTAAACCCGCAGTCGCCCTACACGCCTTTATCACCCGCACAAGTCAGTAGCGGAGTCAAGAGCTCTTGCAGAATATTGTACAGAACGTGCCTTTAATAGCGGTAGATTCTGTATTGCATAGAATCAGGTGGCGATATTAATTGATTTAACTGATACTATTGATTCATTTGATTGGGGTATAGTGATACGTCTCTCCATTTTCCATTTGCTGATCAATTAGAGGGTGGATGGATGTTGAGTGGCGGAATTTAACGCTGTATTAATGTATAGTCTTAAATTTCGTTATCGAATGTCGGAATTTGGGTGTAGGGTTAAATTACGCCAGTCATGTCTACATAATTTTTGACAGACTGCATAAAAAACGTTTAGTTTGGATATTAACATTCTTAAATTCGTTCAGTTTACGAAACCCGTGGAGATTTCAGTGAAGAAAATATTATTAATAATAATTAAATTAAATTAAATTGGTCTGTAGTGTCGTGGAAAGGGATGAATTCTATTAGAGTTCAATCTTTAGATTAGCTCTATGCAATGCTATAGTAATTACGCATTTTTCTAGATTAATATTGTATATCACCTACATCTAGACAGATAGAGGACGCAGAGTTAAAACTCTCCGCTGCCCACTTGTGAAAATCTGGAGATTTATGAAGAAAAATAAAAAAATATATAAGTAACGTACAATAATATACTATTTTACTTACACAACTTAATATGAAACGATAAAGGGAACTCTACACACTCTACTACTCATACTACTTCAATTATCATCATTTTGTACGCATGTATTACTGGCGTCTGAGTAATGTTCTCAGACTTAAATTAAATACTAAAAGAGCAAAAGTAATTTATAGTGTTCTTATTATATAAGTATTTTTTTTCTCATATGCATATTTATGAGGCCAGTCGTGGTGCAAGGACAAGCGAGTGACTGTGAACGCGACAGGTTGTGTATTCGATTCCCACTCGAAGAAATGAAATATTTGTTATTTTAATTTTTTACTCTGGTGTCGAGGCAAAAACCTCCTCCTTTTCATAAACATCCTTTTCTCTTATTACCAGAGCGAGGAATAATAAAAACGAGAAAGAATAGAACCCTCAACCATCGCATTTACAGAAGTACACTTGCACCCCTGTGCTAAGACGTTCTCAATTTAATTTGCAGTCAATTTCTCTTATTTCATTTTATTATTATTTCAAAAATGCTATGACATCGTCCAAATATTGAATTATTAAAAAACAAGGGTAGTCGTCTAAACGAATACAAATCTTTTGTAATTTGTAATGAATCTCCCTCTCCCCATTTCGTCTCTTCAAGGACAAATATACAGTCTATCGGAACCAATCTTCTAAGTGTGTATATATTAAAGTAATCAAAGTTAAGAAATGCTTGTAAATCACCTAATTTTACTTTATTATATGTATATTTTCCTGGTGTTTCCTGGTATTCTAATATTATAAAGCTGATGAGTTTGTTTGGTTAATACGTTAACCTCAGGAACAATTGATTCTCAAGACACAAGTTTAATTCGACACTGGTCGATGGTTTCTCGAGAAAGACTGACACTGCCAGAGTGCACATATGCTAGAGTTCTCTGACATGCATAGCAAAGTATGCTGAAGTCCTCTGATATGTCATTCATATGCAGAAAAAACATTGCAAGGAACAAGGGCATGTAATCGGAGCAGAAACCATCAACAGCGACGACCCTTATTGCTTCTCCCAGTGACCTAGCTGGCAATCTATTTATGTATATAAATTCTACTTAACTAAGCTTCACGCTGTATCCCTACCCTGGAAGTCAGAGGGAATGGAACGCAAAACGCCACGGTGAATGGAGGACGTAGTTACAAACAGCTAAATTCTACTGGCACTTGCAAAATGCAAATATAGATGATTTACTCCATGGCAAAGTTAACAAAACATTAAAACTAGCGAACTCAACTTATTTTCGACAGATGGTGTAACACGCTGCAAGAATAACTGAGCCATGGCTCACTCGTGATATTTTAGCTTCATCCAAATACGTTTCAAAGAGGAATTTCATATTTTGCATTTTCATTTTCATGCTATCAATATTATTTTGTAGACTTCCCGTTGGGCAATGGTGATATATGTGTGGGTTTGATTCCCATTTGGGGGTTCTGCCAATCAACATGCAATATTTCAAATTCAGGCGGAAAGTAAATAACGGAGTGTCTTGGCACTAGGCTTCCCTCTGTCTACCCTGTGGAAACGAGATAAAGCGTATAAACTTATTTTCTACATGAAATAATGGGTTCAAATATAAGTATGTTTAAAATTCTAAAAAAAATATAAAATAAACTAATCTTGGTATTGGCGTACCAACCAAGAATTGTTCCAACACAACCTCCAAGCCAAAATAAATATCTACTAAGGTAAAATGAATAACAAGATTGCATATATTCTAAATTACTTCCCAATCTAGTGTATTCTTATGGAAACAAAAGGGTTCTGAGAATGGGATTCGGGCACTTCCGGTTGGCAGCGGATGGCCTAATAACGTACTTCCGGTTGCCTGATTGCGGATGAGACCTGCGTGTAATCAAGGAAGACTCACAAATGTCCGGTACATTTGTGAGTATATTATATTATGAAATATTAGGTATATTGTGAAATTGTATGAAATAAAAAAAAACAGCTTCACGCTGTATCCCGTACACACAGGTTAGGCAGAGGGAACTTAGTGTTAGGACACTCCGTTTCCTACTTTCCGCCGAATTCATATTTCACACAGTTCATATTTCACGACCACAATTTGCACAAACGGAAGGAGGAAAAGGAAGTTATGTGTCATAATTTCTCTGCACACACAAAATATGGTTTCCCATACGTAACATAGAGGTAAATAAAAACTTTTAAACCCAGTATAGTACAGTCCACAAGTCTTGGTCGTTCTGAACTTTTACGTATTGTGCATTCAGGAAGAAATTAAACAAAAGTAAGAGAAAAAAAACATGTATCCTAAAATCAACTCTGCGCAGCTATCTACAGCTAGCTTCTGGGCGGCCACGGCTCGTCATCCGTACTACATACAGTTATACGCCTACTGACATTACGGTTCTAAAATATTTCCGTAACATACTTTTCCCATTAAGTCATTATAGCAGCCTCAATGTAAAGTGGCTGTTATATCTCCATATAAGGATATTTGTAACGATATAAATTTATAGAAAATATCTTTGAGTTGCTTAAAAGATTTTTATTAATATTAATATGAATTCTCAAATTGATAATGCAATAGGAAAACACTGCAATAGATATCTTTTTTAAGACCACTATCGTGTTAAATTTATTATTTTGACAGCTTCACGCTGTACATCGCACACAGCAGGGTAAGGCTTACAGGGGGGTGGCAGAACTCAACGCCGCGCTTATATTATTATTATATTTAATTTATATTTTCTCAAATGGGGATCGAACCCACCACCAGTGGGTATGGTACCCACTGGTGGTATGGGTACGCCATGGACTGGCCTGAACGATAACACAAATTGCTCAAAACACTGAAACACGCTCTAAGGGTAGTAAAACGCAGGCCCCTCGCTTACAACGTAGAAATGCTGTCCATTTCCTCCGACGAATTGCTATGTGACCTTAGTACCTACCGTTAACTATTAGAAGTGGCGTATAGTGTAATACGTTTTTAGCAAATATATGTAAAAAAATTCTAAGTAATTATTAAATTAAAAAAATCTCCCTACAGAGATGCTAGTAACAATAAGCTGTGACAAGCATATAAGAATTACAATTGGCTGAATTTCGTATATCTCAGAACAGAGCACTTGGACGGTTTCGAGGAAAGAACGGGTTCAAATTTCACTATGGTAAACTTTTTGTATGTTTTTTTGGCAAAAGAATCAAATACACAACCAACGAAAACCAACGCGAACTTCCCAACCCTGGCACCATACCACTTTTATAATTTTTATTCCACACTTCATATTAACGATGGCTATACAATTTAATGCACTACAAAAACTGAACCTATTCTAACCACAGAAAGTTTAAAATGCTACTACATTACATAAGGGCTTACGTACAATGAAATATAGCTCATATTTCTGTTGACATAAGGTTGATTTTCAGTACAGCAAGTTTATTGCAAAGTGAATTCAATAAGGACTCTTTGAGCAACTGTGTTGCGGTTTTTATCCAGGATGTATGTATTTCAATCTGTGGTATGATTTTTTTTTTTTAAATGTATGAGTGACGTTATTTTTTGTATATTCCGAAGCTAAAGGTATTGCCTATTGTTATTATATATAATCTATATATAATAATCTCTGCTCTCCTCGTCTGAGTAGGAGTTGGACTAAGAAGTAAGAAACCTTCGCCATGCAGTAGCCGATACATTAAAATGTAATGTCTGAATTACAGAATAAGTAAATTAATATAATACTTATTTATATAAAGAGTACTTTACTGTTCAGTAATATTTAGAGGACAAACGTGTATGGAATTAATGTCTATTGAATGTAATGCAGGATAGCTGCCAGCTGATGGTTATAGATTGTACCATTGATTTTGAAAAGAGCAACTGTTGAGTTTCTTGCCGGCTCTTCTCAGCAGAGCTGCCTTCCGCACCGGTGGTAGCTTTTTGTTCATATGTTCATTCGACGATTCAAAAGTGCTTATAATAAGTTTATTTGAATAAAACAAATTTTGAATTTGAATTTGAATTTTCATTGATCGAGATTTTACTATAGATAAAATTATTATTTTTTAGCTTTACACTGTATTCAGGAATCATATGAACGGGGTGTATTAACACTAGCGTCTTATACCCACCATGCTGTGTGCGGGATACAGCGTAAAATTAATTTCATATATTTTGCTAAACTAGTACGAAAAATTAACCAAAATCCCCAGAGTCCCAATCACAGGTACCTCCACATATTTGACTAACAACTAAGCAGCTTGTAGAAATTATGATAAAAATTATCTGAACCAGGCGTCCTCTGGGGAAGTGTTTATCTTGTTATATACCCATAGCACTTGCAGGTGCAATCTAACCGACGAGTTTAAATTTAACTTTGCTAGTTATTTTAAGGCTTTGTTTATCAATTTGCTTTATGCATTTGTATTGTGGCCGTTGTAGATTTAGATAATAGTACAATTTTAGTATGAAAGAGAATTATTTATAATTTGTGTAATCTTAGACAATTTGTTTCATGAAAGTTATTTAAAACATAATATAATACAAAAGTTGAGTATTTGTCATATATTTCATTTATAATATAAGCATACAGTCAGTCGTGGCGACGTCTTATGGGTTCGATTCCCTCTCGAGTAAATGAAATATTTATCTATATATATATATATATATATATATATATATNAAAATCGAAAGGTCACTCACTCATCACGAAATCTCAGAAACTACAAGTGCTAGGAATCTGAAATTTTGTATAGGAGTTATTTATAGGACGTAGATGCTCGCTAAGACGGGAATTTGCAATATTCAACTTCCAAGGGGTTGTTTTTGGGGTTGAAATTTTGTATGAAACTTCGTTACTACAAATGCTAGGAGTCTCACATTCTGCATGGACATCACTTATAGGACGTAGGTACTCATGGATACAGAAATTAATAATAACGTAATTCACGCAGGCGAAGCCGCGGGCCGGCCGCTAGTATACTATATTGCAATCTAGTATAACTCTGCAGACATATATACAAACATAGATTTATTTTTCGTAGTGACTCACCTTAATTAGAATTCATTTTATTTATTAATTATTTCATTATATCAAGTTTTAAACAGCTTCATAATGCATTAAATTACCTGTAACAAAAAAGTTAAAATTAAAATTTATTTAAAAGTTTCCAATTTTCAACGAACGTTTTAGTTATTTAAATATACGTGAAACTTTATATGGTAAGGTAAAAATAGGAATATGTATTTATAATAACGACTTCAGACAGTCTTTAGCTATACTTCAGTATAGCTGTTGTTAAGTTACCTCAAGGTTGATTATTGTATTATTTTTCAGCTTCACGCTTTATCCTGCACATAGCAGGATAGGCAGAGGGAACCTGGGAACCTAATTTAGAGACATTTTGTCGTCGACGTTTTCCCCACTCAGCTTGCTATGTTCCAAGTTAAGTTTTCGATATCTACAGTACTTTTAAATAAATTAATAAAATCAGCTTCACGCTGTATCCCGCACACAACAGAATAGTCAAAGTGAACCTATTATTAAGGCACTCCGTTCCCAACTTTATGTCCAATTCTGGAGGCATTGCGTGTTGAGTGGCGAAACTCAAAGTCGGGCTTTGCCTCGACACCAGAGCGAAATGGAAATATACATTTAAATAAATATTTCATCTCCTCATGTGGGAATCGAACCCACACCTTGTGTCCCTGCGCCATGACATAACTGGCCTCAATAAAATTAAACTAAATTAAATATAAACAGCAAGCCTTGACACTAGGTTCCCTCTACCAACCCTGCGCGGGATACAGCGTGAAGCTAACATTTAATCACTCCTTCAATTGAGTATTGAACCTACAACCATCTCGTGCAGAAAACTATCTATAAGCACTAAGATGGCCAGTATCATTATGTAATTATATTTACAGTTTCAAGGATTATTTCCTATAGCAACATTTCGCTGTCAATTTGTATTTCCCGGTCGACGTTTATATTAATATAGAACGACATCTGTTCCAGACAGAGGGTGAACTGAGAGAAGAATTAAGATTATTTATAAGAATATTAGATATTTGAGGTCGTAGGGCGCAGGGAAACAAGCGTTCGACTGTAAACGCGGTCCTGGGTTCGATTCCCACTCGAAGAAATGAAATAAGTATTTATTAATATAAATGTTCACTTCCTAAAGTAAGTTTATTTAATTCTCTCTCTAAAAAATCAAGGGTTGCGTAACAAGAAAGAAGAAATAGGTGAGGCGCAGCAAAACGGTGTTTGCCTACAAACGCTAAGGTTATGAGTTCTATTCCCACTAAGAGGATTTCCTGCTAGATATCTCGAAAGCTATTGCTTCAAGGTTCTATTGCTTCAAGGTTCTATTGCTTATTAACATATGATTCCTTCGACGTAACCATAAAAAATAGTAAGTGAACCGTTAAATATCCAATATTTTAATCTAAAAACAACATAATTGACATGTCTCATTAATAACTTTACTAAATATAATGCATTAAAGAAACTAAAACTATTTTAGTTTCAATGAAGATGCAACACGAACTTCAAACTGCAAACTTTGCCTGACTTCATATCACGTAGCCATTCTCTATTCTTACTTTATATATAGTATATTTACTTTTCCTATTAATTTTAATACTATTAATGTGAAAATTTGTGAGTTTCGATGTTTGTTCCATTTTAACGCAAAAACTGCTGAACCGATTTAGATTAAACTTTACAGTAATATATTTTTTAGCTTCAAAGTGTATTCCGCATATAGCAATGTAGGCAGAGAGAACATTAGAACCTAGTGTCAAGCACTCCGATCCCATTAAAACACTTTCGTATCCCACTTTCCGCCGAATTTTGTAGACATTGCGATAATTGACAATGCCTTGAAATATTCGGCGGGAAGTAAGTAACCTCCATTGCTAAATGCTAAGTTCCCCTTGCTTACCCTGCTATATGCGGGATACAGCTTGAAACTACAAGAAAAACAATCTCTTTTACAGGAAAAAGTATATAATATGGCCGTCGACATCTCAGTAGGTACTTCATTCAATCAATCACGACCGTCTGGAGGGATAGAGCGGAATTAATTACAATTTATGTCACGGTTTTGATTCGCGATCGCGTAATATTATTATGGCAATTAGATAACTATACTATATCTATATCTAAATGAAAAATTAATAAAAAGGAAAATAGAGAGACGTATAAAAATTAGAACGGGATTCGAACCTGCTACGTTAGAAATCGTCGAGGTTGGGTCACGATAAGTTTATTTTTATGTGCAATTTTTCGAGACCCTAATGAAATAATATTGAAAAAGGTGCGTGGATAACTGGGTATTCTAAAACCTCACACTGTCTAAACGCGGGTTATGCGGGATAAAGCGGGAAGCTGAAATAAAATACTATAAATATATTACAACTCTATCAACAATTAACACTTTATTGTGAGGTCAAACATCTCTACGTGAGGCACAGTCATTAGCGCCGCGTCCGGTCCCGACCCACTTCCGAACGGGCCCATTGTACGAGAATGTTTTTTATATTTATACGTATTTACTTACTATTTTATTGTATTTCTATATCAGCTTCACGCGTAAAGTGTTAAGCTCACCCGCTCCCCACTTTCCACCGAATTCTGTTAGCCTCGACAAATAGGGAATGTAAAATAGGGAACGTAAGTACCTTAATGGGAACGGAGTATCTTTACACTTCACAAGTTCTTTCTGCCTACCTTGCTATGTTCGGGATGCAACGTGAAAAAAATTATATACATATAAACACGCGTATCATATGACTTGCCCTGGACTCATCCAGGTATTAGTTGTACTTTTCCAAACAAACTTGACTGAAGTGAATTCAAAGAGGGGTCAGTCCATTAGTGATTGAGTTTCAACCTACTTAGTGAATGTAAATATCAAAATTTACCCTTTAAGTTTTATCTTAGAGTTTATCTTGAGATATTGAACGATCTCTCTTTTTAATATTTTTTTTTAAATAAAGAATGCCGTAGAATTATTAGAATACTTAGAGCTCTGCTTTAAATGGCAGTATTTGAATCACTGTTAATTTCAGACACTATAATCTATATTGCAAAAGTTAGGTACATACATAATTAAACTTGTCTATCCTCTTCAGTGGATTTGAACCCACCACCACCCAAAACCATCATCTATAATAAAATTTATAAATACTAGTAAAATTTGCTATTTCATTTTAATCTCTTTGCTTATGGTACACTTTACTTTAAAAACTAGCCTTTTAATTTCAATCTTTTAATTTTAATTTCAATAAGTAATCGTACTTGTAGATTAATTGAGTTATAATATTAGACATGGTTATAATCGCGTTACTTTTTATATATACGAGTATAATATAAGTAGAAACTTCCATTTGTATATACTTTTTAGTTAGGAAAAAATTAAAAATGTAAAAAAATAAACAAATGGATATGTTTATAACATCCTTCAAAAGTAATGAAATTAAAATTTTATTAAAGACAATCTTAAATATTTTCATGATTCCTAAGACATTAAATATTAAATACAAGAAGATATTTCACATAGCAGGGTAGGTCAAAGGAACCTAGGAACTCAGTGTTAAGACACTCCGTTCCCATTAAGACATTTCCGTTATTCCTTTTTCACCGAATTATTGGAAGCATTGCGTGTTGAGTGGCGAAATTCAACGCCGCCCTTTCTTGTTATTAGAGCGAGGTACTGAAAATATGTAATATTCAATTTCATGAGATCTCGTTAATACTTGCGCTTAAAAAATTGTATAAGTAAGAGATATCTTCTTCTTATATAATATTATTATGTAAGTGTGTTTGTCACGCTACTTCTCCTAAACGACTGCACCGATTTACCCCTATTTTTACCTTCGCCTCAAACTATCTGGAAGCATGCTTTGCGTCTAATGTATGTTCATTCTTGTTGGACACAAGCTGATCATCTATGGTTTTTCCTAATAAATCTTTTATGAGTGACGGATGTACAGAGAATTGAATCCTTAATCAATAAAAATTCATTTTATATTGTAATTTTCAAATTTCGGGAATATGAAATCTTGCAAGCAATTAATTATTCGATAAAAATATTTAGCACAGACAAGATATACAATATTATCTATATTAAGAAATAGGAAGACATTTCTCTTTCAATAAAAAGATCTGTCTTTCTTTAAATAGAAAATTAGAAAAAACTGAACATTGCTGTTTCTTACTTCTCAGATGACCTCCTACTCATACTGCTAACGATAAGTTAGTAAATAAATAAAAAAGATATCACATTTTAGTTAATATGTTAAATAATAATATAACATTAATTTAAAAAAAATTGCAAATAACGCGCGGCTTCGCCTGCTTAAACTTTTAGTTATATTACAAATTATACAAAATCTTCACATAAATTGTAGCTGATATGTTATTCTTGCTTAAGCTTAAAATATAATAAGCTGTATTACTTTAAAGTTTCATTGAAATCCGTTCAGTAGTTTTTGCGTGAAAGTAGAACAAACACTCATCTTCCCAAGCTTTCATTTTTAGTAGGACCTTTGTAGGATACTTTTTAACTAACGTTAATTTAGAAATAGGTTACTGAATTGTGGAACCCGATGGCATACTAGCTTTTCCAATTTTCATATGGTAGGCGTAACTAAAAAAAAATTTCTCAAATGATACAAAATACATACAAATATATATTTTTCATTTGTTATATATAAATATTGGCCTAGTTCAACTTACCACATCCCTGTGCAATTGCACCCATTGAAAGTGCATTTATATTTTTTTTAATATCTTTATTAAAAATATATATTACCTTAAAAATAACCAAAATAATACAAAAAATCTATAATTTTAATTAAATATAGCTATCACAAGCATCTCGCTACGGCTCATTTACATATATATTAAATTATTTTAATATAGTAAATCGATTCACTATGCTTATCGACGCGTAAACAATATTTAGTTTAAATACACACGTTTTTGTGCTGACGGTATCTTTCGTGAGTTTCCGCTCACGAGGTCCTGGGTTCAAGCAACATGGGGTCGTGGAAGATTGGTTTGACGCTCTTAGCGGTGGTCGCCAGCGCGGTGTGGGCAGACGGTAAGAAATTTCACTTCAAAAATATTATTTTTATATTTATTTATCCAAGTTTTATATTTAACTGAAGAAAAACTGAATCTATATAGAAAAATAATAGAATCAGTCTTTCGATTTCTTCAGAAATTTCAATAATAATATTGTACATAGTATTCGAAAATTTTGTAGTCACATCTTCTTTTTTGGCGGTAGATGCAATATTTTCTTATATGAATTAGTTTTTATATTAATTTCTTATTTTCGTACTATTGCAGTCATTTAGAGTTTAAGATATACGTTTTTCATTGAATGCGACAATTGAGGAGTTAGATTTAAAGACATATTGACAAAATTTTTTTTTTTTTTGAGCTATACTCGTATAGACAAAACATAGGGTCAGTCAATTCGTTTCTCCAGATTTCCCCTATATAATGTGGAAAATGAGTACTTATTGAGAAATACTTAAAAAAAAGAAAGAATTATCTCTTCAAAATTATTAAGTTTTTGACAAATGTCAGTTCATTAGAATCAATAGTAAGAACTAACAGATAAATCACTCATAAGCATGAGTTCTTTGAATCTTTTTAGCTTCTTGTAAACTCCCGGAATCCCAGGAAACTTAGCGCTAAGACTCTCTTTTCGCCGAATGATCGAGTCATTGCGTATTGAAAATATTAATAAATCATAATTGATTCCTCGGATTGGGAATCGTACCCGCGTATTCGTAATTCGTAATCGTATTTTAATTTTGTTTTATCAGATAACGATGACCGCTCTGCATTTGCGAACGCTGAAGCATCGGCGAGCGCTACGACGGGCGGACTGTCGCTGGGGCCGGTAATAGTGCCTCAAGGCATGTATTTTTTTTTAATTGTTGAAATATATATTAAAATTTATTGGTAAGTTTATAATTATATGGAAACGGATTTCTTAGTTTTATATATATTAAAATATAACAAACAAATAAACAAAACCGGACAAGCGCGATTCGAGGTCACCCAACGAGGGTTCCGTACAGAAGTTCGAGGTGAGTTCCGTGAGTTCGTTCAGAGGTCTCGAACTTTTTTTGAAATTCAAAATTCAAGCTTAGCTTGGCCAGAGCCCTTTCATATGATAATACCTCGCTTGTACTAGCGGCTTTACATTTTGCCCCCCTTTTTAGGATTGAGGCTATTATTTTTAGGATTTAACTACGAATGTATAGTTTTCAGACTTTTTCCTGAACTAGTACTACATGTATTTTGCGATATAATCGTCCATATCTTTTTTGAAGTAAATGTAGAAATACATTTCTTTTTTGGAAATCAAGGTACCGTAGATCTGAGTATATCTTTTGAGTTTCAACTCGATATCTCGGAGCGTTCCTGAAATGAAAGCTCTTTTCTGAGATAAATACAGACATACATACAGACTGATCGACAAATAGGGAGACCGGCGGACGGACAACAAAGTGGTCTGAAAGGGTAAATTTTTCCTTTAAGAGGCATGGAACCCTAAAAAATAAGTAAAACAATAAAATAAAATAAAATAATTTATTTTAAGGTTCTATACTTTCCTAGGTTTCATATTATAATTCAAACGTCTCTTTCCTTGTAATATAGTAAATATTAGCTATAAAATTCACCATCAGCTACGCTTCGTTAATTTTATTTTTTAAAAATCTAAGGATGATGATCACAGAACTCTCAAATTGACCAATTATCTTACCCATAAATAAATAAAATAAAATAAGCCTTTATTACTGTAAACATTTTACAATATGGTATGTTCTTATTTATTTAACTATTGTACTATCCTATTGCTATCTATATATTTGATTTTCCTTTATTAATTCTATACAAAGACGATCGGCTTTCGTCAACAGCTTGTCTTCCCACATAGGCCTACTCTAAACTCTTCCATTTCTCTCTATCTCTCGCTATCCTCATCCATTCTGTAACAGCTACTTTTTTAATATCATCCTCCCAATGTTTCATTTGTCGCCCTTTATTTCTTTTCCCAATTCTGGGGTACCACTCTGTTATTGTTTTAGTCCATTTCTCAGTGGTTTCTCTCAACATATGCCCTGTCCATTACCATTTTAAACTTGCATGTTGTTTCTACGTCTCTAACCTTACCCATAAAGTTTCTCAAATTTACCCATTTTTTTGTAGGTAACGATCAATGTTCAGCCCCAGGTGACATGTACTACCTACGGTCTCGTTTCGACTGTTTCGTATGCGCGTGTTACCAGAATGTGTTTGGATTGTACGCAAAATGTGCCCCATGCTCTCAATGCTCGTCTGGTATGATCCTCCTTTTAACCATCTTCCTCATTCTGACATTACGAGCTGGACACCTGGACCGCACTTTGTTCGTAACATTGGGGTAACAATTGCATTAAAAACTTAAATGACATTTAAATCCGCAACTGTTAGTGTCGGTTAATCAGGTTCTTATGACGTAATTAATTATTAAAAAAAATACAATTAATAATTGTATAATATGAGAATCTAGGAAGATCTTAGTTAGAAGCTTAGCACATTAAGTTAAAAATTCTTGCAGTAATATTAAACAAAATCATATCTACAATCTTTTTGATTTGTTTCAGCAGTGAATCCTCTACCAGGTAAGTACTTTGCTTAAAATTTGAGGTCAAATATATATTATGTGTCTATATTATTCTTTTCATACAGTCGAAAGTTGATAATTTCAGTATAAAAGCATGCCGTTTTATTATCCTTACATTTATTTCCAGATAATATAAAAAATTGTATTTTTTCTTATTACATTTTTTCTTTTAGGTCCGCTTCCGCAACCATGGCCAATACCTCCTTCACCTCAACCAGTCTGTAAGTTCTTTTATATTTAAGTAATATTGTAAATGTAGCAAATATTTTTTTAAAGGAAATAACACTTTAGACTTTACTTAACCTATTGGATATTCATCCGTATAAGAGCATGTACAGTTTGTGAATTTTAAAATTGTCTTCGTACTTAACAGGTCCGCCACCAATTGTAGTACCTGGTCCACCAAAACCCTACCCGGTACCAGTACCCGTTCCAGTTCCAGGACCAAGTGTTCCTGTACCCGTACCTGTTCCTGTACCTTCTCCACCTGAGAAAGTCTACATTAGAGGCCCTCCAGTTCCCGTTCCTGTACCTACTCCGGTGCCAGTTCCAGTCAGAGTACCTCAGCCAGTACCAGTACCAGTACCAGTACCAGTACCATCCCCGCCTAGAATCATTCAAGTCCCGGTCCCTCAACCCATACCAGTGCCAGGTCCCACTCAAAATATTCCAGTTCCAGTGCCAGTTCCGTCACCCCCTATCAGGATACCCATACCGGTGCCAATACCAGGACCAGAAAAGGACGTTCCTGTGCCTATACCAGTGCCATCACCACCCATACGAGTACCTTATCCAGTCAATCGTTATATCCCTGTACCCGGCAGAGACGTACTTGTGCCTGTACCAGTGCCTGTAACTCGTAAGTAAAAATAAACAAAAAAATAAGCAAAAATATTTAGGATATTTTACTCAAGAAATATTTATTTTTTCAGGAACCAAAGTCTATCCAGTACCAATTATACTTTACATAGGTAAGTCCAAGTTTTTATTTAAGATAGAATTAAATCGTTTTTTATGCATTTATATACTAAAAAAAGCATTTAAATAATAATATATTATTTCAATTTGTATTTTTAGATCCACTATGTAGGGCCCAAGCACCGTTATCGCCATTCAGATTACCTGGTGACAATTGTCGTATCCACATATGTAACATAAAATACAACTTGGTCTACAAAGAATCTCGCCGTGTGCCTGGATGTAAGTAATTCCTTCATTAATACAATTACAAAAATAACAATAGAATTAGAATATTTTTTAAAATGGTTTTTCTATTATATTTTTTATTGGTAAAATTAATTTAATAAGTGGAAATTTGATTAATAACCCTGTTACTGTTTGTCTCTAGGTATACCTAGTGATACTACATTATCAATTAGTGGAGCAATTAGCACAGCAGATGTATCTGGTATTGGAGGTATAGGAGGTTGGCCAGGCATAGGAGGATCGTCAGCTGAAGCCGATGCATCAGCTAATGCAATTACAAGTACTTATGGGGGTATTTCATCTGCTCAAGCTGATGCAATAGCCAATGCAGGATCTACTGGTTTGGGTGGCTGGCCTGGAATATTGGGATTGGGCGGATCATCAGCGCAAGCTAACGCACTAGCCAACGCTGCAGCAAATGGTGTTGGCGGTTGGCCTGGATCAGGCGGATCATCGGCACAAGCTGACGCAGTAGCCAACGCATTAGCAGGTGGTTTGGGTGGACTAGGTGGTATAGGTGGATCATCAGCGCAAGCTGACGCAGTAGCCAACGCATTAGCAGGAGGTTTGGGTGGATTAGGTGGTTTAGGCGGATCATCAGCGCAAGCTAATGCACTAGCTAATGCATTAGCAGGTGGTATTGGTGGATTAGGTGGATCATCTGCGCAAGCTGACGCAATAGCCAATGCAATAGCCGGTGGTTTGGGTGGATTAGGTGGATCATCAGCGCAAGCTAATGCACTAGCTAATGCAGCAGCAAATGGATTAGGTGGCTGGCCAGGATTTGGAGGATCATCAGCACAAGCTGACGCAACAGCCAATGCAGCAGCCAGTGGTTTAGGCGGTTGGCCTGGATCAGGTGGATCATCGGCACAAGCTGACGCAATAGCCAACGCATTAGCAGGTGGTTTGGGTGGACTAGGTGGATCATCAGCGCAAGCAAATGCCCTAGCTAACGCAGCAGCGAATGGCTTAGGCGGTTGGCCTGGATTAGGAGGATCATCAGCACAAGCTGACGCAATAGCTAATGCAGCAGCTAGCGGTTTGGGTGGATTAGGTGGTTTAGGCGGATCATCAGCGCAAGCTAATGCACTAGCAAATGCATTAGCAGGTGGTATTGGTGGATTAGGTGGATCATCTGCGCAAGCTGACGCAATAGCCAACGCATTAGCAGGTGGTGTGGGTGGATTAGGTGGATCATCAGCGCAAGCTAATGCACTAGCTAATGCTGCAGCAAATGGATTAGGCGGCTGGCCAGGATTGGGCGGATCATCAGCACAAGCTGACGCAATAGCCAATGCAGCAGCCAGTGGTTTAGGCGGTTGGCCTGGATCAGGTGGATCATCGGCACAAGCTGACGCAGTAGCCAACGCATTAGCAGGAGGTTTGGGTGGATTAGGTGGTTTAGGCGGATCATCAGCGCAAGCTAATGCACTAGCTAATGCATTAGCAGGTGGTATTGGTGGATTAGGTGGATCATCTGCGCAAGCTGACGCAATAGCCAATGCAATAGCAGGTGGTTTGGGTGGACTAGGTGGATCATCAGCGCAAGCAAATGCCCTAGCTAACGCAGCAGCGAATGGCTTAGGCGGTTGGCCTGGATTAGGAGGATCATCAGCACAAGCGGACGCAATAGCTAATGCAGCAGCTAGCGGTTTGGGTGGATTAGGTGGTTTAGGTGGATCATCAGCGCAAGCTAATGCAATAGCAAATGCATTAGCAGGTGGTATTGGTGGATTAGGTGGATCATCTGCGCAAGCTGACGCAATAGCCAACGCATTAGCAGGTGGTGTGGGTGGATTAGGTGGATCTTCAGCGCAAGCTAATGCACTAGCCAATGCAGCAGCAAATGGATTAGGCGGCTGGCCAGGATTGGGTGGCTCATCAGCACAAGCTGACGCAATAGCCAATGCAGCAACCAGTGGTTTAGGCGGTTGGCCAGGTTCAGGTGGATCATCGGCTCAAGCTGACGCAATAGCTAACGCATTAGCAGGTGGTGTGGGTGGATTTGGTGGATCTTCAGCTCAAGCTAACGCACTAGCCAATGCAGCAGCTAATGGATTAGGCGGCTGGCCCGGATTGGGCGGATCATCAGCACAAGCTGACGCAATAGCCAATGCAGCAACCAGTGGTTTAGGCAGTTGGCCAGGTTCAGGTGGATCATCGGCTCAAGCTGACGCAATAGCTAACGCATTAGCAGGTGGTGTGGGTGGATTTGGTGGATCTTCAGCTCAAGCTAACGCACTAGCCAATGCAGCAGCTAATGGATTAGGTGGCTGGCCCGGATTGGGCGGATCATCAGCTCAAGCTGACGCAATAGCTAATGCAGTGGCAAGCGGTATGGGTGGATTAGGTGGTTACGGTGGATCATCAGCGCAAGCCGATGCTTTAGCTAATGCTAATGCTGGGGGATATGGAGGATTGAGTAATGCTTTGGCTCAAGCTCAAGCACAAGCCCAAGCAAATAGCCTATTAGGTGGATGGTCTCCTTTCGGCAAAAGCGCAAGCGAAGATCAAAAATAAACTACAGTTAAGATGTAAGTTTTTTTTTCATTAAGCTTACCTAGAATTTAAAGACTTTTTTATGTTTTTTAAAATAATTTTGTATATAATAATTATTTATAATTTGTGTTGTTTACAGATAACTTCAACGTGATCTCTGCATGAAACTGACCCCGGCTCGCATCATGGATCTTAGATTTAGATAACACAAGCATTATAAATAGACATAGCACGCTTTATACATTTATAAATAAATTAGTGGGACAAATTTATATTTTATTTTATACCTTATTTAAAGAATATCATATCCATATACATCGTTTATACCACTAAAAATCCAATATGTAGTAAT
This sequence comes from Heliconius nattereri, assembly GCA_013403645.1. Taxonomy (NCBI): domain Eukaryota; kingdom Metazoa; phylum Arthropoda; class Insecta; order Lepidoptera; family Nymphalidae; genus Heliconius; species Heliconius nattereri. Next base: position 1,523,789 of record JAAIXI010000228.1, read on the forward strand.
TTCATGTGACATCTGTACAAAATTGTATTGATATAACGAATGGATAAACGTATAGTTTAAATCAGAATATCAATTTTGTTAGGAAGTAAATAAATCAATATGACTTGGCAATTTTCATGGGGAGTTATGATGCATTTATAATGAAGTGTGTAAAAAATACTGACTCAGTTTGAGAAGTTACCTTAAGAATCTACGTGCTACTCTTCTTAGGAAAAGTGGACAAATAAAAATATTTAGTCATGCGGGGAGGCCTCTTAGGGGGCATATGTGTCCTTACCTTCCTGTTATGTGCCAGCATTAAAAGTCGCAGATTATTAAGATCTGGTTATTTTTTTGCTAATAGAGGTAAGCATATCTAATATGGAAAGCCTAAGTTTGTCATTGTTTTAAATAAAAGCAATACTTACTATCTATTTGCAAAATATGTATAAGAAAAGAATAAAAAAAGTTTAAATAAATTAAAATCTTACCAAAGCCTAAGAACTACAGTATTTTATTGGTATAAAAATTTACATGAAAACTTTTCATTTTTTCATTATAATTAATTTTAAAATAACCATTTGTTTTGTTTTCATCTATAAAAATAATATTAAAATATATTTATGTGCATGTGAAACAATAGTTCCGACATAAAATTGGCTTGTAACTTTTAGGTCCACTGAATCAAGTTACTTTTCTTAGAAATATTGTACCAGAAGCAGCAAAATTTAAAAGGAATGTAGAAACAAATCAGGATATTAATCAACAAACTGTAACATACACGGATATAGAGGATGATAGATCCGCAGCAGTGGCCATAGCAAATGCTGGAGACAGTAATTATGCTGCACAGAACCCATATTCACCTATGTCATATTTGAATAAAGGAAATACAAATTCACAGGCTACGGCAAACGCTCAGGCTGTGGGAAGTAGTCAGACTGCGGCAAATGCTCAAGCCACAGCAAATGCTCAAACTTCGGGAAGTAATATTGGTAGTGGTTATAGTGGATATGGAGGTTATAGAGGATATGGATATGGAGTACAACAACCTCCCTATTATTATCCAACAAGCTCCTCGTCAACTTCAGCACAGGCACAAGCTCAAGCATTATCAAATACTGGGAATAACCCCTTGGTAATGGCTCCATCACTCTTGAATACTCCTAGTTCAAGTTTGTCCTCCGCTCTTGCTCAAGCCTCAGCAAATGTTAATTCTATAGGAAGGAATTTGTACAGTAATCCTTATTTTAGACCTAGAGAAGCAGAAGATGAAGAAAACACGTCGCAAGCGTTATCAAATGCGGGGAGTAGTTATCTAGATGTCAGTTCAAGATCATCAGCTAGTACACCGGCCTCAGCTAATTATAATTCAGAAGAATACAAAATAAATGGCAATTTTAAATCAGGAGAAGAAGATAATGTGTCGGAAACTGAAAGATCAGCTTACGCGCAAGCTGTCGCAAATGCTCAAGCACTATCAAATACAGGAAGCACTTTCCCTGGACTAAGACCGTCAAATTTTAATTATCTTTCACCAAGTTCATCTTCAGCTAAAGCGCAAGCAAATGCTAATTCCCAAGGACAAGGAAAGTTATATAATATTCCCTACTTTAGGTCTGGTGAAGAAGATGACGAGAATATATCAGAAGCTGAGAGATCGGCTTATGCCAACGCTAATGCGAATGTTCAAGCAATATCAAATTCAGGGAACAGCAGACCAAGAATGAGGCCTTCATTTTACAATATGCCCAGTTATAGTTCATCTTCCGCTCTTGCGCAGGCTTTAGCAAAAACTAGATTGAGAGGACCGAAACATAATAACTATCTTTATAGAAACTCTGGAGATGATGAAACTGATCAGATGTCAGAAGCTGAAAGGTCTGCACAAGATCAAACCATTACAAATGTTCAAGCAACGGGCAGTTCCAAAAGTGTTGAAGAAGTTCAAGAGCTTTTACATGATGATAATCTTAGTTCAAGGTCATCTGCGGCCGTAACCCAATCCTATCTAAATGATAATAATCCCAATTCAAAATATGATGAGGTAGAAAATTTAGGTGAATTAGATCATGAAAGATCAGCTTATTCTCAAGCTATTGCAAACGCTTATGGCAAGGGGAACGTCGGGAATAGTGGATTCAGAATAAAGCCATCACTTTATAATCAACCCAGCTCAAGCATTTCTACAGCATTAGCTCAAGCACTCGCAAATAGTAAGATAAGGGGACCTTTATACGGTGGCCTATATTCAAAATCGGGTAAACCAGATGAGGAACAAAAGTCAAAATATGAGAGATCTGTCGATGCTCAAGAAGAAGTCGATGGAAAACGTGAAGCTGAGAAAAAATCTGCGACATCCGAATTATTAGAAGAACCAGAATCCAAAACGGAAAATCCAATAACCAGTAAAAGGTAACATTAGTAGTACATCTTAAAGCGACTTTGAATCTAGGACTAGTAACTACACTAAAAACTAGTTATTTAAATTATTTTTTTGATTATTTGTTGCACTAGTGCCGAAGCTGAGTCCAGCGTTGATTCAAAAAGTGATGCAGATAGAAATTCAAACTCCTTAACAAATATTGAAAATTTGGAAAAATACGTTAACAGGCAAGCAGCTGATGAAGATAATTTGGATTCTGAAGAAAGTAGAAGCGGTATTTATGTTAACATATTATTATGTTTTTAGAATATACGTAATTGAGTAATTGTTTAAAAGTAGAATAATGTTATATTTTATTTTACAGCAGGTTTATTCGCTTACACGCCTTCTACTCCAGGTAAATAATGTCTCCAAGGAATATAATATATGCGAATTAATATAAAGGATCTTTATTAAAAGAATATTACTTTACAGGATTTATTTCCAGAGTTCTCTCCAACCAAGAATTGATTGATCCTAACGCCATATCAGGTATTTTCTTTTTAAATTTTGTTAATTTGTATTTATGCTGTATATATATTTTTCTCTGCCACAATATTCTTTTTCAGGTCAAAATATTGTTAAATGTACCAGACGTGACGAGGTACACGCTGTGTGGCTGCTGACAGCAAATTGTTTAATTTGTGTATGTGTCCAAGAATTTTGGGGATTAAGGCCAGTTTGTGCAAGCTGTAATACTTGCCTTGCGCCGCCCACTCCACCATCACCACCACCACTACCGCCAATACCGGATATAATTGTACCAATACCTCCACTTCCACAACCTATACCAGTACCTCAAGGTAAATTAGGAATAAAAATAATATTCAGGAACAACATATGTAAACGCGACGGTATTAAGTTCGATTCTAACCAGGGGAATGAAGTATATAATATTTGCATACCCCCGCTCTGGTAACAAGGCCAAGCGCGGCGTTGAGTTACACACATTATCTCGAATAATTTGGAGGCAAAATGATAAATATATTTAATACATACTTTTACTTCATACATACATAATATATCATTTATATAAAATAATTAGAAAACAGCACAAAGTAAGAATTACACAGAGTAAAATTTTAATTTTTATAAATTAGATTTAAAAATGTAATATTTTCTCAATCATATAAATAATTTACTTATTTCTCTTGATAACGTTGTGCTCCTATAGTTAAATTTAGTTCTTTTACAGAAAAGAAACTATCAAATGATTAAAAGCTCATTGCAATTTGAATTCTTAAAACTCCATTTTAAGATTACATTTCCAATTTCTAGAATAAGAAATATAATATCGCCTAATATACTTTACATACTTTTCTTGAAAATATTGTTTTCCTATTCTTTTTTCTTTCCTACTTTTCCAAATATAATAATACTGAACTGATACTGACTATGAAATAATTGAAAGCTCTTTGCAATTAGAACTCTTAAAGCTCCATTTCAAAATAACATTTCCAATTTCTTCTGAACTTTTCCAAATTTTATAATACTAAAGCTAAACCAAAAGCTTCATTTAATTCAATCCACAGTGTCCTGTGATCCATTACCCACCGGGACCCCATTTGAGAATCCATTGAATCCTTGCCAGATATGCATATGCAAGCAGACTTTCAACGTGTTTGGTCAGCCCGACGTCGAGATTCAATGCGAGGAGAACGTACAATGTTGTAAGTGATTCATTTTGGGAATCGAACCTCATATCCACTTTTCGATCGATTCGACTTTGTGCTGTTTTCTTTGTCAGTATAATTTATAGTTAGAAATGTTTTACTAATAAGTTATACAATGACTGAAAATCATGCAAATTATTAGCTTAGATATGAAATAGAGAAAAAATAACAACCCCAAATATTTTCATTCACAATCATAGATATTGTTAAAAAAGTATTTTTTGCATGTTATTATCCTACCCTACCACTTTTTATGTGCTACAACCTAAAAGACTGTGCAAATTCGAAAAATCATTTATACAAAAAAATATAATATTTTTTGCTTTACAGTGATACCGGATATACAACCTTTACGTAAGTAAGCAACTAAAAATAATATTTTTGGCCAAATGAATGAATGAATGAAGTTTATGTTTTTTTTTTACTTTCAGCCGTCCCTCAACCGCCAAGTCCATCGCCAAGTAAGCACAGAAATTCATTTATCTCTATAAAACATAAGATTTTAATTTTCTATGTAAATCAATCGATTGCTAAAATCGATTCTAAGTTAATTATCGTTAAAAATCGTAAATAACAACATTATGTTATCTCCGCTTCCCCTCATGTTTGTTGAATGGAGGTTCAAGTAATCAGGATATAATTTATTTTGAATTTTATAATTTATTAATTAAATTATTGAGGCCGTTCTGGCGCAGCGGCAAAGCATCTGATTGTAACGCGACGGTTGAGGGTTCGAGTCCCACTCGGTGTAATCAATTATTAGAATTCCTCGCTCTGATAACAACTGCAGCGAAAACTAGAAAACGGAGTGTCTTAACATTTGGGATATAAAGTGAACTAAAAAAAATAAAGACAAAATATAAATTTCCTTTTCGATTTTGAACCCACACCCATCACAATATTAATCAACTAATCAATCAAAATGATTGATATAAAAAATCAATTATGATAAAGTAATAAGTAGTTGAACTATAACCATACACGGTGTAACTAATTTAATACTTCACACTACTGGAAACTCAATTATATAATCCGATTTCGTTCCATATAAAATAATAGAGTCATAGTAAATTAATTATTAAGTAGTATGTTTACTTGCGGGGATGAGGTAGAACGAAAGTTTGGGGTTCGATGCCCACTCGAGGAAATAATGTATTTAATATTTTCATTGCCTCGCTCTGGTAACGGGGCAAAGCGCGACGTTGAATTCGGCCACTTAACATGTGATGCCTTCAGAATTCGGCGGAAAGTGGGAAACGGAAGTGTCTCAATGGGAATGTAGTGTCTTGACACTAGGTTCTGAGTTTGGCATTGCCTATCCTACCCTAGCATAATATTCATCGTGAAGCTAAAAAATATTATGTTTATCTTTGAACGTGCCGTTTGAATTGGAGGGTAGGTGGAAAAAACTTTGTGGTGATATCACTCGATTTTTACTAGTTTTGTATAAAATTAAGTATATTTATTTACGAATAGAATGTGATATGGAGAATAGATAGAGATTTTCGTGATAAAGAGCAAGAATATATGAAGTTCCTCCATTCTACACTTTCCAGATGCTTATAGGATTAAAAAAAAAATCCTATATTCCTGACAATTATTATTTATTTAGACCTAACTCCAATAAAATCCATATTTTATAAATAAAATAAAATATTACAGCTACCGTATGTGACAACTTCCCTCTCAACGTTCCTTTCCCGAGTCCATTCGACGAATGCCAGATATGCCAATGTGTGTCGCAGCCGTATACACTTTCGCCAAACTTTGTGTGCGTTCGGAATCCAGAATGTGGTAAGTTATTATTTTTTCTACCGTTTTCGAACAGTTTAAGTTTATGAGAATTTAAAATAGCAACTGGTGAAGTTATAAATAAATGTAAATATTAAGAGAGCTTACCAAAACCGGCTCTTTGTTTTGAAATGTTCTTACCTGGAAAAATAAAAGGACCAATTATTAAAATGATGAAAAGATATGCATACCCAAGTATAATTACACACATAAAACTTCCGTTACTGAGTGACTGACAGACAACGCATAGCATGGAAAGTATAGTGGAGAATTAATCAAATATTTTCTGGAATTCCTGCTAGATAGGAAAAAGTCAAGATTTTACATTTTTAAGTCCATGTATAAATTTGCGGGCTTTCTTATATTTAGCCATTTATAGTATTTTAGCAATAATTTTGCTATTTATATTTTTAAATTGTTTGCTTTAATAAGACAAAATTGTTTAAATATCTTTTGATTAACCTTGAAACCGTTTTCAGATATAATTCCAGCACCACATCCGCCTCTACCTCCTGTACCTCCAAAGCCTACGCCTGTACCACCTCTACCATTCCCTATACCTAACCCTGAACCGTTCCCCATTATATCTCCGGACACAATAGACATAGAACCAAGTAAGTAACGAATCATTAATTTAATTTTTGCATAATTTAGAGTTTATAAAATTTTAAAAAATATTTTTTACCTATTTTTTTTTGTTACGGCATATTCTCATTTTTTTCAGTTTACTTAAGAAAAAATATGTTTCTCAATTTAATGAACATTCAGTCATTTACTGATATTGTAAAATAAATATGATTTTATATATATTTATTTTTTGCTTCAGTGCCTTGGCCACCTATAATACCAAGACCCAAACCGAAGAGCCCGTTACCAGGACCACCGCCACGTGAGTACATATATATTTTTTAGAAATAAAGACCGCCGTGGTGCACAGCGTGTGAGCGACGGTCGTGAGTTCGATTCCCACTCGAGGAAACAAATTTTCAGTTCTACCACGCAATGTCTCGAGAATTTACCAGATTCTTTCATTTTCTCGGTCATAGTATCAGGTCGCTGTTCCCAACTTTTTAAGAATTATAGAAATATTACATAAATAGGTGGCCGCCACCTATTTATGTAATATTTATACAGCTAGTTCTGTCATATTGTAAGATTAGCATATTTTATAATATGAGGATCTCATTATTATACCCGCGAGTGGAATTCGATCCTACGTCCAACTCGTGTCATATTCACCACTACAGCAGAATAGCGTTTGTATGAAACAATATAGTAAGAAACATATCATTCGAATTACAGAAAAAAAAACAATAATATTATATTTTGCTTATAATTTACAACGCCTTCTATTTGGCAAATAAATAACGCTTTATTTGAAATATGCTAGCGACGTCCCAGCAAGGGGATGAATTTATCAAAAGTACTTACATGTGTAACATCTTATATTTCCTAATATTCTTCGTAGTACGATCTTAGTTACAGAAAAGTATGAAGTGATTTATTTAGCCCTATTTCTTCCAATCCAAAAAAATGAGACTACAAATTGATTGTCATATAACAAATGAAGAAGTTATTCAATATTACAAGATGTCTACTTAGACTCTAAAACACCTGAATAATAAACGGAAAAAAGCTATGCAGGAAAGACAGCACAAACTTAGAGTTGGTCGATCAAATAGTATCTCAGATCAAATAGGATCGGGTTTATAGACATATCCGAATTGTTTTATAATCAGAATAAATTCTGAAAGTAGCGTAAAGTATAAGAATTATATTAAAATGTTAAATTTCGTTATGAAACTGCTATGGCTTGGACAGCAATTGAAGCAATGTGTTAAGCTAAAGCCCAGGCATCTCTGGAGCATCTCAAAACCATTTATCAATGTCATATGTGCTACTTGCATATTCCTTACAACGAACATACAAAATTCATCTTAATCTATCTCTCTATTTTAGGGTTCTAATATTTTTATAATTATTACTTCTCATTTCATACAAAATGTATTGAACGTGAACCCTCCCTCGCATATAGCAGGGCAGGCAGAAGGAACCTAATGTTAAGACAATTCGATTCCTATTTAAGCAATTAACCCATTTTTCAAGACATTGCGTGCTCAGGGACGAGCTCACTACCATTTGTTACCAGAACAGGGATATGAATCACCCATTTCCACAAATGGAAATCAAACCTATAACTGTTGTTTTAACAGTAAGACGGCTTCGATGTACGGCCAGGATTTTACTAATCATAATTGATCCAATTCCAGATGAGACCTGCCAGCCATATCCACCGAACACGCCGTTCCAGCATCCTTGGGACGACTGTCAAATATGTGAATGCTCCGAGATCTACGGACCAAATGTCATCAATATTGAAGTTAGCTGCTATACTAATCCGACGTGTTGTATGTACTGTTTGTATTATTTTTAAATGTTTTCACATCTTTTTCTTTAATAAAGATAAAGATCACTTAATTTTCCTCTTGTGGCACAATGGGATATCGTCTGACTGTAACGCGAGGATTATAGAGTCGATTTCCATTTGGAGTAATATTTTTTTTCATTTCTTCACTCTGGTAACAAAGCAAAGCGGCGTTCTGTCCCGCCACTCAACGCGTAATGTCTCGAAAATTGAGCAGGAAGAAAGGAACGGAATGTCTTAACTCTAGGTTTCCCCTGCTTGCCCTGGTAGATAAATTCCCTCTCCATTCAAGCAGAGATATCACATGAATGTAGAGGGAATTTTGTTTTGAAACGTTAAACCTTTTATACCTATATTTCGATTCGGTAATAAAATTCTATTTTTTATTTTAAAATTTCCTGAAACCCCCTGTCAGATGTAAATTACAATATTGAGCTCAAATGGATATGAAATATCGATCAACCGAACGAAAAACAAAAAAAAAGAACTGTAGTATTTTCTTATTCTTTATTAAGAGGCGCACTTAGACATATCAGCTTCAGCTTCACGCTGTTTCCCGCATATAGAGGGAAGGCACTTTAGACAGAGGGAACGTCGTGAGTGTTAAGACATTCCGTTATAAATTTAACAAACTCTGTGTGCAGTTCCATACTTTAAATAACAGTTTTCCTTTTTTTAACACGACAATCTTTATTTGTTTCCAGGTACCGATCTTCAAAGTCAGGGTAAGATATTAAATATTTTTCATTTTTGAAAATATAAAGAAAAACAGTTTCATACTATTGCCCATATTTATTTTTAATTTTCTAATAATCGAGACATTGCGTGTTGAGTGCCGGAGTTCTACGCCGCGATATGTTTACTAGATCGGAGAAATATTGTTTTTCCGAATGGGGATCAAACCCGTAACCATGGTACTTACAGTCAGATACTTCAATATAGTACGTACAAAATGCATATATTCTATAACGAAATGGAATTTAAAATATAAAATAACCTTATTTTTACAGATTTGCCTTTGCCATTGCCAGGACCAACACAAGGTATGAATATTAAATAGTGTAGAGTTAAAGTTTAAATAGTGTAGAGAGTTTTCAATAATAAATTGATAAGTTAAAAATGTCAAGCATTCTAACATGCTCTTCAGAAGAACATTAGTTTTTTTTTTCTTAAAACATTTTTTTACAGAGAAAAGGTAAACTAAACCATATACTTTTTTTAAACTACACGCTGTATTACTCATAAGTCAGGGTAGGCAGAGGGAACTTAATGTTAAGGCACTCTTTTCCCTATTTACCGCCGAATTTTCCAAGTCGTTGCATGTTGAGTAACAGAACTCCACGCAATAAATGAAAATGTCGATAAATAATAATTCATTTCCCCGAGTGGGAATCAAACCCAGAACCGTCACGTTTACAGTTACACGCTCCTGCCATTGCGCCATTATATTTTATTATATTTTAAGCAATTCATTTGTTAGTAATTTATTAATAAGTTTGAAAATCTTTTCACAACAGGTGTAGTAATAACAATAGGTATACATATTTTACTATAATTAAATATAAATATAGGTTTTTATTCGTTTACCATATATAAAATAATTATTTCCAGATCAAATATGCCAGTTCAAGAGCCTAAACGTCGATTTCCCTAGTCCCAACGACGCTTGCAAGATTTGCAACTGTCAATTGTTTGGTACTATGATCTTGCCTGTATGCCGACCATCTAAAGAATATGGATGTAAGTTAATTAATTATAGAGCTATTTATATAACTTTTAACGTTTATATAACTTATTTAGAAAAAAAATAAAAGAAGCATTTAACACGCAATGCCTCAAAAATTCGGCGGAAGGTGGGGAGCGGAGTGTCTTTACACTAGGGTAGGTACTAATTAGGTTACTAGGCTAGATGCGGGATATATGAAGTTGAAAAATCAAAGATAAAATAACTAGAACAATATAATTATTTCTCAAATTTATTCTTAAATTAAATTACTTAAGGTAAATATTTAAATTATGGAAAAAGTCATACTATATACACAGAAAAATAAGATTAAATAGCATGTTTCATATAAACTCTTTGGATTATTGCTTTTCAAAACGGGAAACAGAATTACTCATGTCTAAATTTCATATAAAAATGTTGAACATTGAAAAATTTGAAGGCGCGCTTTATTGTATAATAAATCGATGCAATATTCTTGCAAACTGCTCTGCCAATATAAACTATACGTCCACACCCCAATATCCAGGTTATTACATTTTAAAATACAAAACGAAAAAAGCTAAAAAAAAAACCATATATTCATCAAAAACGAAATGGTAACAGCTAAATAAAAATCTTTATCGAGAAACAGCGCTAAACAAATAAAGTAAAAATTTACGGCGCGCACCGACATGACCGTCAAAATTGACAAACTGCTGAAAAAAATAGACGCCGGAACCATACAGTTGCCACAGGTGTTGTTAAAGGGAAACATGGGGTGGAAATTTTTGGTAAAATATCATGGCTTAAAGGAATAAGGTCAATCGATGGTCAATCATCGTAACAATCAAGTAGGGCAATCATTGGGCTATTGCTTTCTATGCCCTAGGGCAATTTACCGACCGTTTATGTTTGTTTTTGATTGTACTATTATTGGTTTCAGGTAACGTCTCGCCTGGTAAGTTATCGCTAGGACATAAATTTCTTTTATTAGCAACGTTAATGTAATTTTTTTTTATTATTATTATTATAGGACCGTTGCCCTACGGAAATGTCGTGTATATTGGTAAGTAAAATCGTAATTAATTTGTGATGTTGATCAAAAAAGGCTTTTATAAATAATTTGATTAATATTTTATATTACAGAACCCAAGTGCCAATATCGAGAGCCATATCAAACGTTCGTAGTAGAGTGTAACTTATGTTACTGCCAGGAAGTCTTCCAATACGTGATTGCCAAATGTACGCGACAGCCAAATTGTGGTAAGTATTAAGTAAAGCCTTAAAGTTATCTACATATTCCCATAATATTGTTTTAATAAACAACAAGTAATAATTACACAAGACATTATAATTTTAATATCAATATATGTGTTAGTTTTAGGTACTCCGGGAGTATCACCATTACATATCACCAGTGAAACTGATGCATTAGCCCAAGCTACAGCAAATGCTAACACCAACTTGCAGTTTCCAAACTATCTTTCACCACTAAACTCTTACAGTAATGTAGGAAATCAGCTTTCATCTGCAATCGCTGACGCTCAAGCACAAAGTTCCAATATCAATAAAGGACTTTACAATATCTATCCATATGGAGTAGGAGGCGGTAGTCAATCCACTGCTCAAGCTGAAGCAAATGCCAAGGCTCAATCCCTCGGCCAATCTTTATATGGAGTTTCACCTTACTCTATAGGAGATTTAACCAGCGCATTAGCTCAAGCGGAAGCCTCGAGTGACGTTTCCGGTGGTAGCTTATATGGGAACTATCCTATCTCATCCGGGGTTAGTGGCCTATCTAATGCTCAAGCACAAGCAAATGCATTAGCAAATACACAATCAGTTGGCCTTTCTCCTTATGGAATCAATCCGTACTTAGTTGGAGGTAGTGGTGCCAGCGCCCAGGCTCAGGCCGATGCGATAAGTAATGCCCAGGGTGGAGGCTTATACAACACTAACCCTTATTTATCTGGAGGCAGTGCTTTAACTAACGCCCAAGCGCAAGCTGATGCAATAGCAAATACACAATCTGGTCTTTCTCCTTATGGAATCAATCCTTACTTAGTTGGAGGTAGTGGTACCAGCGCCCAGGCTCAGGCCGATGCGATAAGTAATGCTCAGGGCGGAGGCTTATATAACACTAATCCTTATATATCTGGAGGCAGTGCTTTAACGAACGCCCAAGCGCAAGCTGATGCAATAGCAAATACACAATCACTTGGTATTTCTCCTTATGGCACCAATCCTTACTCAGTTGGAGGTAGTGGTGCCAGTGCCCAGGCTCAGGCAGATGCGATAAGTAATGCTCAAGGCGGAGGCTTATATAACACTTATCCTTATTTATCTGGAGGTAGTGCGCTAACCAATGCCCGAGCACAAGCTGAGGCATTAGCAAACGCTCAATCACTTGGTAACCTTCTATATGGTTCTTATCCTTATAATACTGGAGACAGTGCCAGTGCTTTAGCACAAGCACAAGCTCAGGCTAATTCTTTATATGGTAACCAATCTCCACTAAATGTGTATCCTTACTCTTTGCTGGGTGGCAGTCAATCAAACGCACAAGCACAGGCTGATGCGAGTGCAAACTCACAAGCTGGCTTAAATCCGTCTCTCAATTACCAGTACCCAGGCAGTAGCCAAAGCAGTGCTCAAGCTCAAGCAAATGCGATTTCAGAATCCCAAAACTACCCCAATTTATATACACTTTCTACTCCCAATGTAAATCCTCTTTACGGCTTATCCCAAGGACAAACTTCTTCTCAAGCGTTAGCTAATGCTCTGGCCCAGAGTGCTGGAAGCGCTAGTAAGTACTATTTTTTAATACTTTAATATATTATTTGTACGTTTGTTTTTCTACTACATGAAGAAAGTTATAAACAAGCAAAATTATAATTAAGTAAGAAAAAAAAAAAATTTCAGGTGCTCAGAGTCTCGCCCAAGCCGCAGCCCAGTCAGGCCGACCATTAATACGATCAGGTAAGTTTAAATTTTTTCACACCATTAAAAATTTAAAAAACTGAAGACGAAAGACAAGAGAAGGCGAAAGATGTTCGTAAAGGGAATTATTAAGCGAAGTTGCATTTACTTTTTAACAAGCGCGGCGGGGTGGTGCTCTCGTGAGCTGTCAACTTTTGGGATATAAATTAAAAATATATTACTAGAGCAGATGGTGTGCGGATCTCATGCAAATTCTATTTAATCAAACTTCTATGGAATCCCCCAGGTCAGGGCGTACTTATTGGATTTTTCGTGTACAATGTGTATAACAAAGTTATACGACGAACAGTCTTTGGCTGAAGTTAATATTTTTAGGCTTTAACATCTTATACTTTCTATTCTCATCTGTACACCATAAACTATTTCTTTAAAAAACATTTACCTAATTTATAAAACAATATATATATATATATATATATATATATATATATATATATATTAGTATTATCATAATTGTATAACAAAATATACTATAATTCACAGATAACTCTAACACTCATTGACACTATTTATTTTATATTTTAGGGCGAGGTCTTTGCCAGTATGATGGTGATAAATACCATCTCAATTGTCAAGCATGCTACTGCTTCCGGGACATAACCGGGGACCTGTACACCCTATGTTTGGGGAATCCCTGTCAATAGGATGAACAGGTGTAGGATTGTTGCCTATTATGTTACCTGCGGCTTGTCCACGTAGTCAATTAGAAATAATATTCTATATGCTTGAGGTAATTTTGACCTCAGACCTCAGGCCTTTCCTATGCTTTAATTGAAATGAGCCGTTCCTGAGATTATCGCGTCCAAATCAACAAACTGTAAATTATATAATAATAGTATAGACGTATACATACATACATGTACATATATATTTTTTAGGAAAAACACACTTATAGTGCACTTAGTTTTCTTTTACTGTGTTATTTGAAAACTGTGCTATATTTATTTTCTTTTCATTTTCTCACCTCAGCATATGATACTGTACAATAATCGTCACCTCATAAAAAATTTAAATTATGAACCAACCAACTATTGTTCCACACATAGCAGAGTAGACAGAGAGAACCTGAGAATTTTCTCCACTTCCCGTCAAATTCTCTGTTTATCAGTTTTTAACTAAGATTTTTGATTTAGCAGGTGTAGAGGCAGAAGACGACACGAATACTACGGAAGACTCAATGGACTTGTATAAATAAATATAAATATAAATATGTTAATTTTATAATCGATATCAGCATACTGACGCACGTTTACCATTTAATAAAGGCATATATAGAATATATATCTGTTTTTTATTGTATTTAAGAAAAAAAAAAATGTTTGTATATCAGCTAATAATAAAATGACTGAACTTAGTATTAAATAATATCTTAGGAGATTGTTAGAAGAATATCCTTACTGAAGATAAAAATATTCTAATTAATTATTTTTATTTCCTCGCTTTAAATACCTAACCTGTACTGCTATATGCGAGATAAGGCGTGAAGCTACAAATCATTCTGTAAAGTAAAATTAAAAATTTAAAACCACTAGTTTCGTCGGACTTCATTTAAGATATTATAAATTCAGAAACTGAAATTGGAACATAAAGTTATTTTAAGGCCAAATTAAGTATTTATGAAAAATTATACGTAGCGTACATATTTCTCTTTATTCATTTATTCCCTTATACAATGTGTATACAATTACTATATTTTTTTTCGGCTTCGCGCTGTATTCCGAATGTAGCTGGGTAGGCAGAGTGAACCTGGTGCTCAGACACTCCGTTCCTCCTTTTCGCAGAATTCGGGGCATTGCGTGTTGAGGGATGGAACTTAACGCCGCGCTTTTGCTTGATATCAGAGCGAAGACAGCATCATATTATAGTTATTTATTTTTCTTACAATTGAACTAATAACCATAGCATGCCATCTAATCTTTTTTTTCAACTTTAAATGTATTGTTAGTAAAAACGTACATACATCTACTGAATAACTTCCAAAAAAACATCTAAACAAATTTCAAGCAAAAGTAATAAAATAGCCTGAAATATAACATTCTGCAGTTACATTATTGTTATATAAGAACTTGACGGTTTTCGTTGTAGAAAAAAATATAATATTTAATGAAAAGAATGACTTTGATTGTTTTCCTCGTGGTTAGCGGTAAGTGTTTTAATAAGGACTCTCGGGGAACCCGAGGTTTATTGTGACAGCTCTTTGTATGAAAGTGGGGCACAATTTTTTTATATTACATTTTTTGGACGATCATTCAAATGTAGATTCATTAATGAGACAAAGGAGACTAAAAAGTATTATGTAATTGTGAAACTTGCTATATTGTTATCTTACAATGGTATCATGGTGCAATTAGTATGTGTAGTGAAACTATCATGTCTGAGTCCTGGTCTAATCGGACAAAGTGAATTGACACTAAATAGATGGAAAACGTAGAAAATAGAAACGCCACTAAAGTCAGTCTTGTTGTCGGCTTAATCCTCAATCGGGGGACAGAAATATTTCATATTTTCAATTCCTCGTTTTGCTAACGAGGAAAAGAGCGGCATCTGACGCTTAATACGCAATACATCGAGAACTCGGCGGTAAATGGGAACTGTGTCTTAATGGGAACAGTATCCCGTGTGTGCGGGATACTGCGTGAAACTAAAAATAACTTTTCATCGTTCCGTATATAATTGTATATAAAAAGATATAAATAAATAACACATCAACCTACCCACTAATTTGTTGATCCTAGAGTTCCTCAACTGTATGCAGAGATTAAATTTTACAATTTAAGGCACAAACGGCGTCGTAGTTCCCAAATTTTATGTGCATATTCCTGCATTCTTAACGCATTTATATGCAAATGTATGACTGTAACGTTCCAAACCTCAAATCGCTAATACCGTTGCAGCAGTAACTGTATTTGAAAAGACGATTTGTGTTTCATTCTAGTGAGTTATTCAGAATTTGCTAGAAATTATGGTATTCAGTTATAAAAGGTCTATTTTTTATATTTTTCTTGGTCCTTCTTTTCTAAGAGCAGTTTAATATGTTGTAATATACAAAAAAATGAACTGGTTTTGGTATACTGGAATTTAATGGAAATAGGTGAACGTCACTAAATTATAATTGATTTAAAGTTACTAAATAAATAATTCAGAATTGATTGACAAATTGTGTTGAGTTCCGCCGTTCAACAGCGCCTTCAAAATTTGTCGGAAAGTGGGTAAACCGTTCCCTCTGCCTTCCCTGCTATGTACGGGATACAGCGTGAAAAAAAATATATCAATTCAAATTGCCTGCCAAATAAAGATGATATGATTAATATAATCTATTTTCCAATATAGATTTTAAAATATCCCACGGCATGGAACAAAGGTTTACACCTAGATCTGACGACCATAGCCTCGTGTTCATAGAAGATGTGAAGAACGTGGCTGGGTTTGGGGACGCCCAGCACAGAGGCCGGCAGTGGTACGACTACAAATCTGAAACTGATGAAAGTGGCAGCGATATGAAGAGCAGTTCTGAAGATCAAAGGTGCACGGTGAACGGAACCTTGTGTTAAGACAGTCCATCCTGGAGATTTGATCTATTACTACCGCATATTAGATTGCGTGGACTTGGAGATGTAAAATAATGTTAAATTACAATAAATACCAGCTTAAGCATCCCTAAGTTACGACAATTGAATATTTTCATTTCCTCGCTCTCGTAACGAGGCAAATCACGGTGTTGAGTTCCGCCACACAATACACAATGCCTCAAGATGTCGACGGAAAGCGGGGAACGAAAGTGTCTTAACACTAAGTTTCCAGTCTCCCCTGATAGTATGAACCTAAAAATACATTCTACGGATAGTTCGAGACCCTTATTTTCATTATATTAACATTATATATTGTAGTTCTCCTTCAGTTGAAACCAGTATATCTTCAAGTAAATCGTCGGAAGCGTCTTCTGTGGAAACCATTGAGAAGCAACGTGCGTGAGTGTTTAAATATATCATAGATATACACATAGAAAAGTATGCGTTTTTTAAAAATTACTTAAAAACTCTTTTGTTATGCGTTGAGTTCAGTTACTTAACACGTAATGTAACCAAAATTAAAACCTAGGAACATGGAACTTGGAAACATCTTAACATACATGCGTGATATAGCGTGAAACTAAAAAACCCATAGTAACCTCAGAAACTTCTAATATCTAAAATATTTATATAAAATATATTTAAAATTCATTCAGTGCACTGATAAATACTCTTCTCTCGAGAAGCGATGAGTGCTTCAGCATCTTTCTTGTCAGGTTCCTCTTAAATAGCCTTTGTTCGTGATTGTGTATTAAAGCGTGAAAGAAATCTTGGAATATTTTATTTCTACATAATCCACGTTCTCTGTTCGTTTTAGTGCTAAAAAGCTATGAACTTTAACAATAAATAGCTTTATAATGAAGCAATAAATATTTTGGCATTTTTTGTCAGCTTCACGCAGTATCCATAAGGCGGGGTAGGCAGAGAGACACTCATTTTCAGGCATTGCGTGTTAAGTAGCGAAACCTCCGACTGGGAATCCAATGCACAAACTCAAGTTTAAAAGCAGACGATATTCCACTGGCCGAAATCCTCATTTCGGCGATAAGTGGGCAACGGAGTGTCTTAACACTACGTTCCCTCAGAGCGCGAACTAAAAAACCAATAAAGAAATAATACCAAATAAATTTCTAATATTACAGAACAAAAACTTATCGAACCTGCACTCCATGTCCGCACGATATGATGAAAAAATACAAAAATTTCGGTATCAAGTGGATATGCGGCGGATATCAAAGGGCGCGTCGATCTTTCAAAAGCGAATGTATGATGAGATACAGGAACTGTCAGGATGGCACCAGTAAGCTGTTTTGTTTTATTTTTTAATTTTCACGCATTATAGCAGAGTAGTTAAAGAAAACTTAGTGTTATGATACTCCGTTCCTCAAATTTTGATCAATTTCAAGACATTTCTTGTGGACTGGCGCTTTTTAACGCCGCGTTTTTTATTGGTAGCAGTTATTTCGGGAATCGAAGTCACAGCCTATGCTGCGTTGACTGTTGGTTCATTCAAGTCCTCGTTTAATTAGAGAACGTATTGTCCTAATATTATTTTGTATCTTTACCATAGGTACCTATATATCCCTCGTGAGGTAGTCAAAGGTCTTCCACTGCGCCACTATAAATTTTAACTTTAACTTTTAACGTCCATTTTGTATATTAGAATAACATAAATTTATTAATATAAAACAACTAAAGTATTCCCAGACGCCATCTGTTCTGAACTTTTATATGACTTTTGGCTCCTGAAAGAATACTTTTTATAAAATTGTTTATTTTCAAAATATGTCTTTTAAATTATTTTTATCGTATAAAAATGAAATGATCATGAAAATATTTATTGGTTTTGAGTACACGATGATTTCATTCTCCGCTTTCTTTATATTATGTAATGTTACATTCGTTTATCACTCACATTAACTAGTCAGTCGAATTTCACTCAGGGGAATGATTTATATAATAAATAGGGAAATATCTGAATGGGGAAAGTATTATCTTAATTCTAAGTTCCCAGGTTCCCTCTGCCCAACCTGCTATGTTCTGGATACAGCGTTAACCTAAAAAAAGAACCTAATACCACCATGTTCAGCCAACTACAAAACCACCAATATTAACATATCTTGCATACTAATATTAATTCTTCATTTCTCATTCCAGAGGATTATTACCACTGTATAATTGTGCTCGCAGATATTTCTATTCAGACCGTTTTTTTTCAATTTCAGTGTTCGTGAAACTGTACGATCATCGCTGCAAGAATAGTACCCAGCACGGGAGGCACTGGTTTTATATTTATAAAGTATGAAAATATACCATATTTGGGTTAATGGTGTGGGTTTTATTTTAAAAATTTGAAGAGTTATTTAGCATTTTTGCCTTTCATGTACAGAACTAGCTACCCTCTCGCAGCTTCGCCCGCTTGAACTATATAGTCTTAATTATTAATTTACTAATGTGCATTGATTTGTTTTCTCATAATAATATCATTTTAAAAATAATATCTATTTAATTTCGGTTAAATCAATTAAAATTATTTATAGCAATTTTGTTGAACGTCTTTTGAAATGATATAACTGTTTTATTTATAAATACGTATATGTAGTTTGAAATAAAACAAACGCTAAAAGCTAAGGGAAGCTTGTCATAATACGTATACACAAGTAAATGAAACAACTAAATCGTTCCTGAGATAAGCGTGAACAAATGCACGGACAAACAGACAAAAAAATTGAAAAATTTAAAATATCAGTAAATAAAATCTGTCAAGTAAAGCTTATTACACGGTTCAAGAATATTTAGAGAACAAACATGTATGGAATTAATATCTATTGAATGTAATGCAGGATAGCTGCGAGCTAATGTTTATAGGTTGTACCATTGACTTTGAAAAGAGCAACTGTTGAGTTTCTTGCCGGCTCTTCTCAGCAGAACTGCCTTCCGAACCGGTGGTAGCTTTTTGTTCATATGTTCATTCGACGATTCAAAAGTGCTTATAATAATTGCCTATTTGAATAAAGAATATTTTGAATTTGAATTTGAAAATCATTGCTTTTGATTCTATTAAATGCCTCCAATAACATTTCTTCTATTTTATTTGATTTTATTACAAGTATAAATGAGAAATAATTAACCAATCTATAAAATAAACTAAAGATATCGTTTATTTTATCTACCAATAAAATAAACTAAAGATATATGAAAATGTTAGTTTTGTGGGCACATTTTGGTTTCACATTAATAATTCGCAAACACCGCAACGTTATTCTCATGTGTTCCACAAAATATCAAATTATAACACGCCGAGCGAATAATTGATCGGCGTAGTGTATACGATTTATTTGTTTAATTCTATTGTGGACTAGTTTTTTTCTTTACTACTTCCCACTGTCGTCTGGCTGGGTAGGTAGTGGGAACCTGGGAACCTAGTCTCACGACACTCCGTTTTCATTAAGAACTTCATACTATCCTAAGAACCTACATAGCTATATGCCAAATTTCAGCGTTATAAATGAAAATATATAAATATATATGATTAAAATTATACAACTGATGGACCTATCTATATATATAAAAGGACTTGTCCTCACTGACTGAGGTAAGACGCACGCACAGCCGTAATCGCTGTGCGTAGAAACGTGAAATTTGGTCAGGTGTTTTCTTTCGTAATCTGGACTTCCACTAAGAAGGGATTTTGAAAAAATTTAACCCTAAAGGGGTGAAATAGGGGTAGAAAGTTTGTATGGAAAAAAAATTAAATCCGCACCGATTATTATAAAATTTTAAATTTAGACTCTTAAAAATATATCATTGAACACATGTTTTACGGTTTTCTAGAATTCTCCCCCTAAAGGTGAAAATAAGGGGTTAAAAGTTTGTATGGAAAAATTCTTAAAACGCCACCGCTTTTATAAAATTTGAAATTTTGGACTCTTAAAAATGTTTAATTGATTATGTGTTTCATGGTTTTTTAGAATTCACCCCTAAGTTAGCTAGCAAGCGAATCTGCGCGCGTCCGCTAGTAAGCTATATTCCTTGAAGTTTATTCTAAATTCGTTCAGTATTTATTATATAAAAGTGGAACAAATAGCTCTACTCATAAGTCTAAAAAATTCATTTACATTTATATAATATTAATAGGATTTAAAGAAATTGTCTCATTCCTTTTATATTTCATTAAATCGACCCGCATCAACTTTGTCCTATCACATTTAGTACAGCTACCTGTATTTAGCATTAGTCATTTTAGTTAACTATTGATATATTGGAATTACATGCTATACCTACCTATATGAAAAAATGCTGTTTTAGTTTTTTTTTCATCCCGCACTCAGCAGGGTAGGGAGAGGGAACCTATTGTTAATATTCTCCGTTCTCCATTGTCCGCCGAATTTTAGAGGCATTGCCTGGACACCGGAGCGAGAACATAAATTCGTTTATCACCAGGTTCCCTCTACCTACTCTGCTACATAATATAATAATCTTTAAAACCATATAGAGAAATGTACTAAAAAAATAAAAGAAATCAAATATTTCAATTTCCCAAAGCCATATAAAAATTACTTCTCAATTTGAAGATAGATAAAGATAGATATAATTTAAGGGAGCTTCATCGACCAATATCTGAGATTTATATCGGCAAAAACAAAATCCTATAGCAAAAACTCGGGTGGAATTCTGAAATCTCACGAAATGAAATACCTAGAGAATCGTATCGGGGCGTTTCGTAAAACTGTTATATATGTATTATTGAAAGGCGATAAACGCTGCCACTAAAAGAATTTATGATTTTTCCAATTTTAAAGGAAATAGAAAGGAAAAAAGTCAATCTAGATGAAATTGCGAATTGAAAATATTATTTTCTTTTGTTGTGTTTGTAAGTATAATATTGTACTATATGGGTGTTTGCTAAACGTTATTTTTTTTACAACGAAACGATGGATTATGGGTTCGATTCCCACTCGAGAAAATTAAATACATAAAAGTTTCATATCAACGCTCTGATAACGAGGCAAACCGCGGTGCTACCACTAAACCCTCAATTGCTTTAAAATTCGGCGAAAAGACGGAAATAGTAGGTAATCTTAATGGGGACGGAGTGTCTTAGCACTAGGTACCCCTGCCTAACCTGCTATATACAGAATGCAGCGTAAAGCTGAAATAAAACTTTTTACTGTCTAAAAAAGCAGATTTTCTTTTTTAGTGGACTTAGTTGTCTCACTAGTACCGAACGTGACAAGAGTGAATGATGTAAAAAATGACTTGAAAGGTGTGGACACTAGAAGAAAGAGAAAAGGGAAGAAGGATCGATCTACTTCTTCCTCTGAAGGGATGCGCCGTATGTACAAACACTATTTATGTTTAACTTAATCAAATAATAATATTAACGAAAAAACGGTCAAGTGCGAGTCGGAATTACCAACCGTGGCTTCTGTATCCTATTTCAGGATTGTAGGTCAACGGGAAAAGCAACTTACGTAAGTTTAACAACTTAAGTTTGCGGGAATATGGAGATGGAGTGGATGTTTTAATTTTGATAATTGTTTTAGTTTATTTTTTGTCTTATAGGTTTCCTACTGATTTTTTTTCTGTCCACAATAGATATTCATTATTGCTCAAGAAATTACTATTTAAAATATTAAAACTTAATATATATAGCAGACGGAACCTAGGAGACTAGTGTTAAGACATTTCGTTCCCTATTAAAATATTTTATCAGTCATCCATTTTCCGCCAAATTCTTGAGGTGTGTTGAGTGGCAGAACTTAACGCCGCGCTTCCCTCGTTAGTAGTTTCAGTCATTGCCAGCTCGAGGAAGTAAAAATATTAAATTGTTGATTTCTCCCAGTGGAAAACAAACCCTCAACCGTCGCATTTACAGTCGCACGCTTGTGCGCCAAGATAGCCTCCCCGCATCGGGATCCAGCGACTGCATGTGAGTAAGCCTCCTCCCATTGGCGGTTAAACTGTATGATAGTTATTTTTTTTATAAGAATAAATGTTGTTTTTATCGTGTTGACAATTTGGTTGGTTCTTTAAATCTGTTGACAATTTTAATAAATTTACTAAACATGTCAATCTATTGTCTACAAAGTCGGAATTTAACCCTTTGCTTTAAAATTATATTTTTATTTTTAATATAAGTATAAATATATATAGTTTATGTGAATTAAAATGTTTTATATCCTTTAAGCTAGTCGAAACAAGTCTGTGAATAATAATAATTGGAATTTCTGTTTATATTGAATCTTGCCATATTTTTGAACCATATTTGTATGCAATCTGTTATCTAGTGAATAGTTATCGATTAATAATATTTTAGCGAAAGATGAAAAGGATTCGTCTGAAGCTGACAAAGAAAGTTTAGAGCTTTCAAGCCACGAAATAACCTCGGCATCGTCAGAAGAAAGACATAAACCAAAATCAACGGAAGAGAGAAAAGGATGGTAAAATACATTAGTAGTTTACAGTGTTGCAGTGAACAGTGTGACTGTACCTAGTGATAAGACACTCCGCTCTCTATTTTCCGCCGGGTGAGTGCGTGTTGAGTGGCGGAACTCAACGCCACGCTTTTACCTCGACAAAGTTTCATTTTCATTTTCTGGAGTGGGATCCGATCCCACAATCTGTTGCGTTTATAGTGCCACGGTTGGCCTCATTTTTTTATTATTAATTTAATTTTTAACTATTAATTTTATTTTAAGGAGAAAATGGCATCGCAAATGCTCACCATGTCCTGAGGATATGGTAAAAAAGTGGAGGGATCCTTCTATAGAGTGGATTTGCGGTGGATACCAACGAGCCCGACGTAGTTTTAAGAGTGCTTGCATGATGTATTACAGAAACTGTCAAGATGGAACTAGTTACGTATACTTCTTAAGTTTCACGCCGTTTCCCGGATATAGCGGGATAGGTAGAGGCATAGGAGAGTTGTGTGAAGACACTCCGTTCTCGCCACACAACACAACACAACACACAATTTTTGAATGATGGTCATCAACGCCGCATTGCGAGGAATATTTGGATATTTCCCGAGTGGGTATCAAACCAAGAACCGTCGCGTTTACTATTAAAGCTGTGCCGCTGATCCATGATTGCCATAATACTATATTTTATTTACTTGCATAAATACAAAACGAATCAGCAGTTCCTGAGATTAACGTAAACAAACAAATAAAGTCCAGTATAATATAAATATTGATAAATAATCAAAATTCCATATATTTCAGTGTTCGTGAAACTCCATGACCACAAATGCGCAAACGACGCCGACCGCGGCGTGCATTTCTTCTATGACTACAAAGTGAAAATAGAGGATGAGTCCTCCGATACTGCGGACAGTAAGAGCTCTTCGACCGATGACAGTTCGGATTGATTTGCCTAAAATATTTTTTTGAAAAGAAATAATGAAAAAATATGTTGTTATTATTAATCTTGTAGACTTTTCTATATTTTTATATATTTTTTTAGAAATGTATAAAAAATGAAAGTGAATTTGAACGCGCGCCTCTTAGAAATCGTCCAAACACACTAACCACTAAGCCATAGGTTCTCGTTTCTTGTGGCTAAAAAAGGGACTGAATCTTATAACATAGGTATTTATTTAATGAGGTATCTATCTATGTTTGTGTATTTTTTGTTCGTATCTAAATATAATTATGTTCAAAAGCACATATGTTCAAAGGCACAAAAAAAGGCAAATCCACAGTCAACTACGAAGCGTTAAGTTCCGCCATTCATAACAAGGCAATATACCGAAATTTGGACGGTGACTGGACTAAATGTGGATCCGATCCCCACTCGGGGAAAGGAAATATTTATTTTTATGTATATTTTAATTTCTTCGCTCTGGTGTCGAGTTCCGCCATTTAACACGCCTCCAGAATTCGGCGGAAAGTGGGGAACGGAGTGTCTAAAACACGTGTTTGTCCACACTGTGTGCGGGATACAGCGTGAAGCTGATAGAAGTAGTATTTTTTAGTATTACCATCTCCACAATAAACTGTCATATAATAACAATAATAGTTTTTATGTCATAAATCCATTACACGCTACAACTATATTAATCGTCTCTTACAAACAATTTGTCATCGAGACGGACAGACAGACATACTATAGTTAACTGCTAAGTGCAAAACGTTAGCCAAAATAATAGTTACTCATCTAGAACTCTATTGTCTAATTGACAAAGCCCATTTTCCTTTGTGTTAATGCTTTAAGTAAATTTGTACACTTTAAAGTAGGGTAGGGTTACACTGTAGGGTGAATTCGCCTTAGACGGTTGTGATAAGGGTGGTTTTTGGGTGATTCGTTTAAAATGGGTGATGCTATAGAGAAACAGTGGTAATGGACTGGCTGAAAGAGTTTACCGTCGCTCACGTGGTTTATTTTTCAGTTTTTGTATTATTAATAATAGTAATATGTTAAAGTGTAATATATGAGGCAGACGTAGCGCAGTCGAGCACTTTTTGATTGTAAGCAATGGTCGTGGTTTCGATTCCCACTTGGGGGAATGAATAATTTCATTTTCTCGCTCCGATAACAGGTTCAAGCGCGGTGTTCAGTTCTGCCGCTGCATGTTTAAGAAATTGGGCGGAAAATAGAGAATAAACTCTTAATACTAACGAAAAAGAACAAGTTTTGGCGAAATAAATGTGACGCTGAAAAATGAATTACTTATACAGATATTTTGAGTTGAATCTAAAAAGGAAGAGGTTTTCTCAGTTCGTTTTTTGTGTTTTTTTTTAAATTTTTATATATAAGAAGCTGGTGACGCAGGAATTTTGATCTAATTTACGTGATTATTTTTTAATTTCATTGAGAATAATTTGACTATTTGGTCCCGAAATATTTAATTCAAATTGGCCCAGTAGTTTCTTTTTACTTACTACGGCTTTAAGGATCTTGGAAAAAATTTAAAAGTCAAGGAGATTCACAATTTTACTACGTTAATATAAATAACAATATTTTATTACTGAAAAAAAAAATCTAAAAAAACTATATTTCTATTCCTCAATCGTGAACAGCCGTATATAGTGATCGCCCCAATTTTTAGTACATTCCACAGAGCTGTATAAAGTTCAAAATTGCAGTATTTTTACCGAATGTTCATTGACTTTTCTGTATGCGCAGTGTAAAGCCAAATTCCAATTAGATTAAAACCGGAGAGTTACAAATATTCAAATTTACATAGTGTTCACGTATACCTGGCCTCTCTATATATAAATTCATACAATTTATATACAATATAGAGAGAGCATGTATGTGACAGGTTGTGCTTTCGATTCCTAGTCAACGAAATCACGCCACATATACATATAAAGACATATAGCGGGGTGGGTAGAGGGAACCTAGTGTTACTATGTTCCTTGTAACACTATGTTCCTTACTTTCCACCGATATTTTCGATGCATTGTTGAGTAAACGCCGTACTGTAAACGCAACCGTTTGTGGTTTCGATTTCTACTCGACGAAATGATATATTTAATAATTTAATTTCCTTGCTCTGGTAAAGAAACGAAGCGGGGCGTTGAGTTCCGCCACTGCCCGCGTAATACCCATAAAATTCGGCGAAAAGCTTCGAGCAGAGTGTCTTAACACTAGGCTAAATTCCCAGGTTCTTTCTACCCAGCTGTGTGCAGGAGATAGCGTGAACCTAAAAAAAAAAGAATGTGTATTCTATTTTATTTTCCAAATAAAAAGAAAAAAAAAACAAAGTAATAATTCATTTTTGTAATATGTTTATATTATAACCATCCAAAGTTATCTGGCGAGGCTCATTTGCGTCTCGCGACACTCGTGAGAAATACCACCCATGAATCTAAACCACGTATGAAATATATAACGCGGGTTGAAACCGGTTGTTACGTTTATTTTGATTCTCATTACTTATAAGAAAAGAATGTATCAGAAAAATAATAAAAACATGTTATTTTAAAGTGAAATAAGTTAGTATTGTATCTGGAGGCTGTCGCTCTCGTACTTAGGAAAAAGCGCGGCGTTGAGTTCCACTACTTGAGACACGAGGTCTCAAAAATTCGCCGGAAAGTGGAGGATGAAGTGTCTTAACACTAAGTTCTTTTTGCCTACCCCACTATAGAAGAGATGCAGCGTAAAGCTGTTTTCCTCGTAGGAACTGGAAAAAAACTGAATTTTCTTTGAGGGTGACGACTAGAGTATTAAATATTTTATTAATTAAAAAATATATATTTAAATAAAATATTAATAAAAACGCTCGATAGCGACTGTAGAGCGCGTTAAAACGTTAAGGGCTATAGTTTAACGTCACCTAGTTGACCAGCCACCCCTTACCGCTGCGGGCTGCGCAGTCTCAATTACTATGAAGTATGTAGACATAACTAAATGTAAGCGTTAAAAGTAGTAAAATTGATGATATAATTTCTTTTTTAGCTTCACGCTGTATCCCGCACACAGCAGGGTAGGCAGAGGAAACGTAGTGTTAAAACACTCCGCTTCTCCCACTTGATGGCGGAACTCAACGCCGCGCTTTGCCTCCTCACAACCTCGCCCCGACTGGTCATTTAACTCTGTCCGACTAAAACAATCGTTTGAAGTTACTAAAACTACTGTGTATAATAAAAAAGTTTTAACTCTCTTTCTAGGTCGATCTGTAACTATGTAATAAAATCTTAGAAATTGAATTTAACCTGCTTTTAACAATTGTAGCATTAAAATTTGGAAGTTAAACGTAGCTTAACGACACAAAAATATGGTATCTAACTGTTCTGATAATGAAGCCAGGATCTGGATAGTGAAAGACATCAGAAGTTGCAGACCTGTAAATCTATCGAATTCATGTCAATTATAGGCCCCAGCACATTTTATTACGCTGGAAGCTCTCGGTGTAATAAAGCGTGTTTTTTTTTTAAATAATTTTCCTATATTAAAATATAAGTAGTAAAACGTGAAAACACTTAAAAATTTATAACATCAATGAAAAACCTTACTGAAATATTATTTTTTTACAGTGCCATATTTATTTGATAGCATTTTAAATTTTAGCATCTATTGCATATATATAAAAAAATAAATTAATTCATTTTGACATTTAATTGGTTATCCAATTTTCCATTATTTTTTTCCAGACATCTAAAATGCATATTTTATTCAATTCTTTGGAGTTTGATTGTATACGATGGATATGGGTTGAATTCCATTTATAGGACATTATCTTAAATATATCGTCACGATCAGTTCAGCTATCTCAGGAGAGTGTAGAGAGTGGAGGAGTGATTTATTTATAAGCTAGTTTAATAATTTAATGAATTTATTTCTTTTACCTGCCCAGTATAAGCATACGTAGCGAGATTTGAACCTACACCTCTAGGATACCGTTCTAGACATGTAAACATAAATAAATTGAATGGTTTCTGAGCGGTGCGGGTTCGAATCTCTGTAATCAAAATATTTCTACATGTCCTAAAATATTTTTGGATCTCTTTTGGTACTTAATATGTTACTAATAATCTATCTAGATTATTTCTAAGACTAATTCATCTAGATTCTAGGATTAAGCTTAGCCTAAAAACTATTTTTTTAACCAACACATACGATACAAAGACAACATTTATACATTTATACTACTTTAATAACAAAACAAATATAATAGTATTAAAATTTAATTTCGCGGGACCGACTCAGCCTATCTCAGGCTCTAATTGCGTTTTATTAAAAGTCAACCCAAGTGGAAATCAATTAAGTGGGGAGGCGTTACGTGGAGCAGCCTGTATATGTGTAGATATACCGTTACGTGGAACAGCCTATATAAGTAAATATTTCATATATATATAAGTAAATATAGGTATGTGTGTTGTTATATGAATTCTCTTGAGGGAGGATATTGAAAATCATAGTTTATTACTGTAATTTAGTATATTGAGGCCTTTGTAGCGCAGTGGGGTAGCGTTTAATGACAAATACGTTATTTTTATTTCCTCGCTATGATAGATGAGCTGCGGCGTTAAGTTTCGCTAATAAATGAAACCTGTAACTCAAGACGGAAAGTCGAGAACAAGAAAATATCTTTAGGTTTTCCATTTCTCATTTAGTCTGACGTAACCCTGCTAGCTACATGCGTGATACACGCAGGCACGTGGGCTTAGGGAACCTGGGAACCTGTAGGACTCTATATCCATTATAGGCATGAGTGGCGAAACTCAACGCTACTTTTTGCATAGCTTGTGTATCTATGGATGTGGAAATGGAGGAAAGGAAATGAAAATATAATTTACTTTTTTTTTTCCCCGACTTTGACTCGTATCCACAAATGTCGCGTTAACAGCTGCATGTTTATAGCCAATCGCAATCAAAAAATATTAAAAAAAAATCAAATATTCATATGAAATATAAGAGTAAAACCCTAAAAAGGTGTTAATATTATCAACGCGAGGCAGCCGCGCTCGTCGCTAATTGAACAACTGCTACTAATAAAAATTTATAAAGCCAACCCCACTGTATGTTAGACCGTAGCTGAAAATTAGGTTTTTTTTTTCAGGTTCACGCTGTATCCCGCAAATAACAGGGTAGGGGAAGGGATTTTGGCAATTTAGTATTAAGTCACCACGTTCCGTCGAATTCTCGGAGCGTTGCGTGTTGAGTAGCGGAACTCAACGCCGCGCTTTGCCTAGATACCAGATATTATATTTATATCTGGTATAGTCAGCAATATGAAAATATTGTAATGTAATGTAAAATATCTGATACATCTGATACATATATCTTTTAATACTTGTTACACTACGGTGTGACACACCGTGACTTTTAACTAACCCTCAATTCGAAGGGGCTTTGTTAATTTTTGGGGAGCATTCGCCGTTTGAGTGGTATTTCACCCCTTTGAGTACCTCGGGACAGGTGTTCATTTAGATTATATTACTTGTAATTTTGACCTTTTGCTGTTTTGCTATTATGTGGAGTAAATATTATTATTTTTTACCTAGTGCTAGGACACTCCGCTCCATTAAGACAATTCGGTTCTTCATTTTCGTCAAATTCGGCAATGAAGTATTTTATATTTTAATTTCATAACTCTGACAGAATCGAACCCGCTACCTGTCGCTTTTACAGTCACGACTTGCCTTACATTATTAATAATGTACTCGTACTGGCGTTATTAATAACGTCATTATATCAACTTTTGTCTTCTTAAAAAAATCACGAAACAGTCATTTAGAATATTTAGTACAAAACAAATGGAACTTCGTAAAAAGGCATAAAGCGACGAAAATAAATCAAAGAAAAACTTTTTTTTATGGTTTTTACAAAGTGGTAAATGGTACAATTTATAAGGAAAAGTTAAACGATCGTGTCTTAAGAGTGTTTTAACTTTAATATTTTATTACTTTATACCACTTAAAGCTATGTTTTAGACGTATTTAATTGACATTAAATCGAAAAGTATGTGGTTATTTAATTTCGAGATTCTTACTATATCTATATGAATTGTCTAAAACCAGTCGCACAGCGAGGGGCTGTGATCGCGACGGTTGTAGATTCCATTCCCACTGGCAGCATTGGATCTTCTTCGTTGTGGTAAAAAGACAAAGCGTTCACGCAATGATTATTTAACCACTAGGTTCCCTCTGCCTACCCAACTACGCAGTACACTACTATGCAGGATACTTCACACTGAAGTCCAAAAGAAGAAACAAGTTCAAACAAGTTTCCACTAAACTTAGAAAATTTAGCAGCTTGTCGCGTAATTCTGGAGGATCTGGTCCGAACCGAGTCTAATCCCGCACTTTCGTTTCTATTGTGGTCTAAGTGGCTACTAAAATACATGTTAGTATATAAAATACTTTACATTGTCTTTTATGGGTATAGCTAGAGATTCTCTTCTTTTCTTACATTTTCCTTATTTTTTGGTCTAACTGAATGGAATTAAATATTATTTTTGTAAACAATAGAGTTTCAATATTAGACTTGACATAAAAGAGACGGTTGTGTGTTCGAGTCCCACTATGGAGTACGAATTATTATTATTTTCTTGATCATGGTAACAAGTCAAAACGAGACATTGAGCCATTCATCACGGAATGTCTCAAAAAATGTCTTAAAACTAGCGTTTCTCTACCCTAGGTTGCTTTGTGCGGGATAGAACGTGAAGTGAACAAACACTACACTTTTGAAAAAAATTTACTACTACGATTTTAGTACCCAAATTTAAATTCCGTATTTAAGTATTTAAAACGACAGTTATCCAATATTCTACAAATGCCTTAACTAATTAATAATATACACAATTTTTAGCTGCAATCCTAACTAAATTAAACTATACAAAAATAAGGAAAAAACCTATAAAAAGTTTAAATAGTAGTTAAGCCACATTCTAGCCAGGACAACACTAGGGGTGGGTCTCATAAATATTTTATACGATCTGAAAGCAAAATTTGCGGAAGTTTTTGTTGGGTAATAGATTGCTGAGACATGACGAACCGACCGCCTCTGTCAATTACCACCCTTATTCTGTTACTTCTTTTAATACATTGTCAACGGATTATAGAAGTAAATATTGTAGTTTTATCAATTCAGTATAGTAGGTTCTAATTCGGATGTTATAGAATTTTCGACATAACATGGGTTAATTAAAAAGCTAGTGGATTGGGTAGGACCCTACGAGGATTCGTGTTACTTCGGTCCCCATTGAAAGATAGTGCATGTTGGGTGGCGGAACTAAATGCTGCGCCTTGTTTTTTAATAGAAAAGAAATGAAAATAATTCATTCTATTGAATGGGATTTGGGAATCCAACTCACAACCGTCATGTCTACTGTGCTAAGACGGCCTGCTTCTTATGACTATTACTTAAATTATACAAAATAGCACATTTAATATGAAAAAAAAAAATACTTAAATTCTTTAATATTCCTCTTCTTTATCCCCTACACAGCAGGGTAGATGGATGGAACTTCAGACCACGTCAGAACCTAATGTTATCCTACTCCCATTAAGACACTTTCGTTCTCCACTTCCCGCCGAATTCCGGAAGCATTGCGTATTGAATGGCGGAACTCAACGCCGAGAAATTGTAAATAATCATCAAATTAATAATAAATTTACTAATATTAATGAACTGGGCAACCACACTATATTGTGAAGGGCCTATCCATTATTCAACGGAGTAAGCCATCCTATTAATTATCTTCGTAACCAACTTTGCTAGTATTGAATTACTATGACCGATAGGAGTAGGGTCGGATCTTGACCAAGGGTTCTATTTAAAACTAAAGTTACTATACTTACTTTACTGTGGTCACCCCTAAATTTGTCAATGGATTTTCAGTGGTTCCCATTAAGACACTTCTGTGCTCATAGAAATTTCGAAAAATTTTACAAACTTGCTGAAACAACACTAATATCCTTTAAATGCTAACAGACGTCCCTAAGTGCAGTTATTAACGTAAAAAATCTCCCTTATAACTAGGATACAGATCCCCGCTTAGGCTCGAATAAGTGGAAAACCTGTAAATATTTTAGCGTCGTTCCAGTTTTCGTCCTTTAAGTAGGTTAACTTTGCGTGACTTTTGCACTGGTCTAGTCAACCATGACTTCGAAGTGGGCAGTTTGTAAGTTAGTGAATGTATGGAATAAATTGAAATTCATAGGTTTTTTTTTTATGATTTTTTATAATTTCTTCTATAGATATAGATAGTATTTATATGTACAAAATATGCTTAAAAATATTTTAATTATGTTATGTGTAACAAAGAAATTCCGACCTACATTCTTAGCTCAGTTGGCTATAAATTTCTTTGAGTGCAAGCGATGCTTGTAACATTGATTTAAGAAAATAAATTATTTTCATTTGCTCACCCTGGTATCGAGATAAAGCGCGGCGTTTAGTTGCGCCACTCAAAACGCAATACCTCAAGAACTAGGTGGAAAATGGGAATTGTAACACCTCTCTACATACCTGCTATGTCCGGGATATAGCCTAAATGTAAGAAAAAAATAAATAAATAAAATGAAAATGTTAAAGCTTAAGCACAAACAAGCTTAGACGCCTCCGAAAATTGTGAAAAAAGCGAATATATACTCCTACATTTACTTCGTGTAAATAAAATGATGGAAAAAAATCTATTTGAAAATGTATGATACCGAGTAAATTAGATTTTTCACGTATCGAAAGCTCATCTAACTATAAATAAGCTTCTACTAGTGCGAAAATCTAATAGTCTCGTAAAAATGAAATAAAAGTGGCAACACATCTATAAATATATGGTACGTGGATTCGATTTTTATGTGTAAAAAATAAAATTGGATATTAACTGATAGTGGTTTTTATGATTTTTTATGTTTTACTTTACGTTAACATATCTGGGTAGGCAGAGGGAACCCGAGAACTTAGAGCTAAGAGTTTCCGTTAACATTAAGACACTTCTGTCCCCAACGCAGGGTGAAGGGACTGAAGCGAAATAAAAATAATTTAAGTATAATAAGTGCGCTTTTACCAAAAATTAAATACGACTGGAATTTTTCACTAGTTTACTAAAGAAACTGTGAGATACGCTTAAAAACAAATAGATATATAATATGAAAACCTAGGCCAAGGCCAGTGTGACTGTAAGCGCGACAGGGTCGTGGGTTCGATTATCACTCGAGGTAATGAAATATCTAATAATATCGTTCCTTCGCGCTGATATCGAGGAGAAATGTCTCTATATCTGCCTACTCTGCTACATGCGGGATACTGCGTGAATCTGAAAACAAAATCCTATTCCACTTGCCCCTACAAGAATGCAAAGAGAAAAACGCTACATCTGAAATTTTAATAATGTTTTTCGAAAGCATTTCTTCTGTAACGCGGCCTATTACACGCTCAAGGCCCGAGCTATTTTTTAATAAATTTGCACCCCACAAAGCGGAAAATTATCTATAATAAAAAAAGCTCTGTCCGTGCGTTATGAAACGAAACTCTTATGTTTTAGCCGACTTTAAGAATAGAAAAGTAGGTTTCTTTTATTTTAATATGCTGGGTAAACTACCCTGTGGCAAGGTGATAGTAAGCGTGCTACTTGTGACTTTAATTTGAAAATTGAAGAAAAGAATGAGTACGGAGAGTTGTATCACTTACTCTATAGCTATGTGTATATGTTTTTTTCGTATTTTACTCATAATAGTGATCGATTATTAACTTTCATAGGCAATCATCAAAGAAGATTTTATTTTTAGACTTACATTTTGTTGCATTCATAAATTACAAGCATACCTGAAACAAGATAAAAATCATTAGTATCAAAAATAATCAATTTAAAATAAATGTCTGCTTGTCTTAACACTAGGTTCCCAGGTTCCCTCTGCCTACGCTGCTTATGTTCAACGTCATGCTTCCAGAATTCGGAGGAAAGTGCAAAACAGAAGTGTCTTAATGAGAACGAAGTATCATAACATTAGGTTCCCATGTTTAAATTATTTTTATTGAACGAACTGTAAGCATACATGTGTAATCTGTATTACTGTAAAGTTTAATCTAAATCCGTTCAGTAGTTTTTACGTGAAAGTGCAACAAACAGCCATCCTTACAAACTTTCACTTCTATAATAATAGTAAGATAAGAAAAGAAAAAAACTAAGTGAACTAAAAACAGAAACAAAAGAAAAAAATGATAAGAATTTAACGTCATGTGTTCCCACGGGACCGCTGAATCCTTATTTGCATTTATGAGTAGCGCCCTCCCCCCCAGGTATATCTGCGACTTGATTTGGCGTCTGTCATTCTTTTTTACGTTTCATTGTGATTTGAGTATGGCATTATGGATTGGAGGAAAAGATTTTCGATTTCTGGTACGAAAAGTAAGTTTAGGGGAAAAAAATGTATGAAATTAATATCAATTGAATCTAATACAAGGTAGCTGCCAAGATATGTAATATTTAAATTATCAGCTTAACGCAAGTGTTAAGACACTTATCATAAAGAACACTTTTCCTCGCTTTTCTCCACATTTTTATAGATACTATTGCCTTAATAAATTAGGGAAAACATAATGTATGTGTGTGTGACAGTCTCTTAACACTAGGTTCCTTCTGCCTATCCTACTAATAACTATACGAAAACGATAATAATAGTAAAGTATATTTACATATTTTTAGGTTCACGCTTTATCACACTCGTAGAAGGTTACGGCAGAGGGAACGTGGGAACCTAATGTTAAAAAATACCTTTAACACACTTCCGATCTCCACGTTCCGAAGGATTCATGAAACCTGCCTTTTTGAATTAGCCTCGGTAACAGGGCTACGAAATGAAAATATGAAATATTTAATTCCCCCGAGTGGAAATCGAACCAACAATCGTCGCATTGACAGTGCCCCTGGGCCATGAGGGCTTCATATTTACGCACACTGTGTTCTATTTTAGCGAATGTAAAAAACAAATACCTATCTCACATAAATATTCAAAAGAATCGTTTCCCGCGTTACATTTACAAGAGAAAAAAAAGAGAATATAATTAAAATACATTCACGTTTTAAGCTGATGGGGGCGACCTGGCAAAACAGAGATTCTGTACGCAAATAGACGGCCTCTAACAATGTTTTAACGTATTACAGTGCATGTTTGTTGTAATTAAACGTGATTTCTCATAAACTGTTTAAATTTTGTTGGTATCGCTCGTTACCATTTTCTGTATATAAAAATGTTGTTTTTTGCTTGCTATGGTAGGAAAAAATATTAATAATTAGGACAAGAGAAATAGAGTGCGTTGATTCCCGCCACTGAAGTAAAAGGTAGAGACTGCGATGGTTCAATTACTCCTTTAAAGAGAAATCAAATATTTAATATTTTACAACATGAAAGTAAAAAAAATACGAGACAAAAATAAAAATTAAACGAACAACGGAATGTTTTAACACTATGTTAGCAACCTTCTCTCCTCCAGGACGTACAGCGCAAAGTTAAATCATTATAAAAACATTTTTTTTTAAGTAATATTAGCAATTCCATCTCGACGTTCACCAATAATTGGCAGCCTCTTGTCTTAATACATCTTTCAATAGAAACTTGTTGGAACTTGGCACTGCGACGCCAAGTGTATGAAATATTACCTCCGATTGTAGATAAAAGTTTTCTGATTTTCTGACAACTGAGTAGTTTCTACTTAACTCAATTTCTTTCTTTTTGAGTTTTCTTTCTTTTGTAGTTGCTTTTTTGAAGTTTATATTAGTTTTTAATATGTTTTAAGTGTCATATTTACGAAAGAAAAGTATTTGTTTTTTTTTTTTTAATTTGAAACCCACGACTATTGGAACCTATCCATGCGCTTTTATCAATAAGCCATACCTTCCTATGGAGTTACGTGTGTTATTTTAATATCAAAAATTAATTTTATTTAATTCTAATCATTATACCAATGGCCCAACGACTGCCTCGACGACCTTAACGTTAAGTAATAAGTTACTTTTACTATTTTAACTTTTACTCTAAAGTTTCTCTTATTTTATAACTTGACAGTAAACGCGTTTATTTGTGGGTTCGATTACCACTCAGGGAAATGAAATATTTAATATACCCATTTTCTCAGCTCCTGTGCAGGCAAAACGCGACGTTTTCCCACTCAACACCCAACGCGTCCGAGATTTATAGATTATCATTCCAAGATTTACGGAAAACGAGGAACGAGGTCTCCACACGAGGTTCCCTCTACCTACCCTGACCGTGACGTTAAAAAACAGCTTAACGCTCCAAATTGTTTCAATATAAAAACGGAACGCTAAGTGACTTAACACTTACTTACTTACTTCTTACTTACTTCTTACTCATTATCTACTCTCGAAAAATAAATGAAAAAATTAAACAAAAAAACAGTATAAATATAATAAACAACCGAAAAAATTACAAAATTAACTCCATATTTTTGAATTATCATTGAAAACATAATTTTCGCACCGAACATTTATCACTTACGTCGAGCAACGCCGCGTCGCGACCATATATCAAAAACTAAATCAGCAATTGGGCGCCGCGCCAAACTGAAATATCAATATTGGACAATGTGTGGATGAACAGTGTCATAATTATTGGTTTTTATACTGTTCTTGTTCTTTTTTTTAGTTTCACGCTGTATCCCGCATATAGTAGGGTAGGCGAAGGGAACCACGTGTTAAGACACTCCGTTACTATAACGAGACTTCTGTGTTTCCATTACTATTAACATTTTCCACCGAATTCTGACATAGCAAGTTTTGGCGGAACTCAACGCCGCGTTATGCCTCGTTACCAGAGTGGGAAAATGAAAATTTTAAATATCTCACAGTTGGGGGAAATCTCAAATGTAGAAATAACGTGAAAATCTCTATTAGTCATTTGCTTATTTAAAAACCTTGTTTTTCAGCTTCAGGCGGTGATAACTCTGTGACATTTTGAACGTAACTTAACGCCGCACTTATATAGTCGACAAAAAAAATCATTCAAATTTTAAGTAAATTAATACATAGGTACATTATATTATTTTTACTTGCTAAAAGAAAGAACTACATCATTTTTCATAAAAAATATTGTATTAAAACTGTACAAACAAAAATAAACATATAAAAATAATAACAGCTTTGGTTTGTGGAATTGTTTAATTGATTAAAAATATAAAAGTTAACTTTATTCATTATGAGGGTAAACAGCAAATGCATATTTGCAAATCAAAAGATAATTAAAATGAAAAACCGTATATTGATTTTCGTTATAAAAAGAAAGTGGTTTCACGCTCTTTCCCGCGTAGCAGGGCAGTTAGACAACGAGCGTTAGGGCACTCCGTTCCCGAATTTCGAAACATTGCGTATTGAGTAACAGAACAACGCCTATTTAATTGTTAATTGTTAACAGAGCCAGAAAATGAAAATAATTAATTCCCCCGAGTAGAGTGGCAATCGAAGTTGCGTTTACAGCCACACGCTTGTGCCCCTGCACCGATGGCCTCAGAAATTGATATAAACAGAAATCTTTTTCAATATAAGATTTAAATTTACTGCCCCTTATTTAAACAAGCGTAAAGCCAATACACAAAATAAGAAATACTAGTGAAAAATATTTAAAAAATCGATCAAATGCGAGTCGAAATTGCACACCGCGGGCTCCGTCCAATATAGAATTATATGTTGACAAACGGACGTATTCATTTATTTTGTATGAAATTAACTATAAACTTATAATTGTATTTTTTTTGGCACTGCGAGTTTTCACTTTATGCCAAATTTCATAATTGTAGATCCACGGGAAGTACCCTACAGGTTTTGATTGCGGGGTGAATTTCATTAAAAATGTATTAATAACGATACAAAAATGCTCCTATCTTTTGATTGCCTTGACTTAGAAGCTTGATTTTTTTCTATGTTCAAGACCGTATTCTAGAGTATTTGACATTAATATTAACTTAATACCTCCACACGATCTCGAGATAAACAGTCTTGACAAAAGTACAACAAAGTGATCTTATAAGCGTT
Organism: Heliconius nattereri; assembly: GCA_013403645.1. NCBI lineage: Eukaryota > Metazoa > Arthropoda > Insecta > Lepidoptera > Nymphalidae > Heliconius > Heliconius nattereri. The sequence continues at coordinate 1,561,801 of JAAIXI010000228.1, forward strand.
TCGTCGTTTTCATTTTAGGGAAACGGAACCCTAAAAATGCCATCAAAATATTTCTCTTCCATAAACAAATATCAAACGTTCGCTTTCTATTTATCTTTGGGAACCCTCAACTTTCACTCCATCCCAGCTCCGGTCATTACGAGGGGCGGATTAGAGCATGTTGCTAAATTGCCACAACCAAAATGATGATGGGGATTAAGGTAGCTGTATAAACAAATATATTATATTTGAAATATTTATTACAGGTTTTGCGTTCGATTCTCATTTGAAGAAATTAATATTTTTAATTATTTTTTTCATTTCTTCGCCCTGGTAACCAACTAAAGCGCATCACTAGCAATGCGTCCGGAAAACGATAAAAAGAAAAGTGGAGAACAACAGTGTCTTAATAGGAACGATGTATATTAGCACTAAGTTTCCCTCTGCTTACCCTGCTATATGCGGGATAAAGCGTGAACCTAAAAAAAAAACAAGTAAAGGAAAATCCTAACTAAAACATAACTAACATAAGCTAGAACAATTTCGTCTACAACGAAACATGTTTTGCCTCTCAAGATTACACTCAGCTTAACGCCATCTTGATCTCTTTTTATATACGTATTCTTATTTATACTTGGAGAGTACGAATGTAATTCATTAAAATATATTGTATGTTCCTGGGGAAGGTTTGTTTTAAGGAAATGGTGGTTAATTAGTATTAATTTAGGTTTTATCCTTTTGTTTTCTTATAATAGGTATAGTTAGTTATTAGTTAAAAGGTTTTTTTTTCCAGTTTAACTGAAGAAGAAGTTGAGCCCAAGCGACTGTAAAAACGACGGTTGTGAATTGAGTTCCCATTGGAGGAAATATGAATAATTTCCACTTGTTCGTTCAAAGGCAAAGCGTGGCTTTGCTTACACACATTAAAAATATAACGTTTAACTTTTAGTTCATAAATTATAGCATAATTAATATTGCTTATGTAAGAATCAAATAAGATAATTTAAGAAAACCTTTAAATTCCAAATATCTATTTTACGAACATCCTTGAAAAAATATTTTCTTCTCCGACCTAATTTTCTCCATTTACATACAAACATATAAAGTAAACATTGCAAAATTAAAATAAATCAGTTGTTTAATTATACAGAATAAAACATTGCATTAAGAAATCACAAAGGCGCAAATTCCAGCTGTAGGGTACCTACTGGCATTCTCCACGTAACCTCGTGTTACGATTCTGTTAAGTAATCTATACCGTACAAGCTTCCTCTAAGGTCCACAATAGTCTGTTTACTCACTTCCTATATGCCTTCATTAAAATGCGTCCATATAAGTTTGCTTTGTTTCATTCGAATGAAAGCCCGGTTCCAGCTAACATCGGAATACCATATTGAGGAGGATGGTGAGTGAAGTTCGATTCTTACTCGGTGTAATGTTTTGTTATAATGCACAATTTAGATTAGGACATATTGCTTTCCTATTTCCTCAAGATTGAAGATACTATGACACAAAAAACGAAAATAAGAGTCCCGAAATAATATACAATAATTTAATAGAAAAAAACATAAGAATAAAAGAAATGGAAATGCTAAATTCAAACAAAATTAAAGCTGTGATAGCGTAGGGGCTCAGCCATACTGTAAACACGAGGGTTGTAAGTTCGAGTCCCACTTGGGAAAAACTCATAATATTGAATTAAATACATATTCAATATTTCGCTCTGGTAAAAAGGCAAAGCGCGGCGAAGATTTCCGCCCTAAACATTAGGTTCCCAGGTTCCCGGGTTCCTGTGCCTATCCTCCCACGCGCGGGGTACAGCATGAAGCTAAGAAAAATATATATATAACTCACAACCCGCTGTTACATTCGGAGTATTTCTCTTATTACTTTACGAGTGCAATTAAAAATGATTGCGTATTTCTTGAAATGGGAAGCATCGTTCAGTACAATAGTTAATTCTCATATAAAATTGTTTGTTGTACTATAAAATTGATATTTTATAACAAATTTCTTCATTAAGCTATAATATTTGACTTGATTGAATTTATTAGTAAAATTGAAAGGATTTTTTTTTAATTTCATTTAATATAAACGTAAATTTTAAGCCTATTTTACAGCCTCTGATTGTAAACGCGACGTTTGCAGGTTCGATTCTCATTCATAGGAATGCATTATTTCCATTGTCTATATGGAAACAATACAAAACAATTATTTAGACGTTTAGAAAGTAGTAAGAAAACTAATTTAACTAATTATCCATATTTAAATTTACTAAAAACATAATATTAGTAGGAAACAAAACTTATGCTAGACAGGTTAAGTGAAAATTACAAGAAGTTTTTAAAATACATAATGTAAGTTAAGTAAGTCCAAACTAAAACTGACAAAGCAAATGTTAGCATCGTCTCTGCGCTGCTCGTGAATTTCCTTCATCACCACCCCCCATTAAAAATTAACCCCAATTTTCTAAACATTAAAGTCCACATTCCCACAAACTTACACAAATATTCCGAGATAACTCGAAAACCTCCACAACTTGTCGAACTAATACTCTTCTTACCTCAAAATGGCTAAAGTTGATCGTAAGCTTTATTGGACCCCAATCCATTTTAGACTTTAAAGCTCAACAGGTTGGATTGAATTTAGATCGTCGCCATCTCGGAGTGGAAGGCGATCTTAATTTAGTAAATTGTGTGAGAATGACATCCAATCTACAATTTATTGTAAATTCTAGCACAAAATACTTTACATAGTTTAAGTACGTGTTGAATAAGGATTTTTGGTGATGAAAATTTGTGATATATTTTACTAGCTAAGGCCGTTGTGGCCTGCAAACAAAACATAGATTATGGATTCGATTCCCATTCATGGAAATGAAACATTTAATTTTCGCTTTGGTAACAAGGCAAAGTGTAGAGATGAATTCTGGCACTCAAAATATCTTAAAAGTTTGGCTACTTCCCTTACTTCCCTACCAGAATATACAATATATTTCCTTTGTCTATTCTGGTATATACGGGAAACAGTATGAAGCTGAAAAAGTAACAAAATTAACTCCAGTTAGTTAAGATTCCAAAGTTTTGCAGAAAACCTAGGCGCGGAAACGTTTCTCTTACATGTATCATGTATACTAAAATCTACATATATCTGCTGTAAAATGGATAAAGCTGCCCTATATGCGATTTCATTTCCTTAAAAGCTTCACGAGTAAAAATTATACCTAAATCAATCCAGCTGCTACAAATCCAATATAAACGTTGAAAATGGACAATATAGAAATTCACGTTTTACCATAAAATTAAAAAGCCAAAGTTAAAGTTTGCAACAGTTACATTAAAAAAACACAATCCTTGCTCAGAGTTCAGCAGAGCAAGAAACTTGTCAAACTTTGGTCGGCAAAAAAATTCCGGGGATACAAGAATTTTTGTAAAGTTCCAGTTCCCAGGCTTTTGTTCTGTGCTTGAGATCGATGAAGCTGTGTTATGCTTAACCACGAAATAATAAGCTGCAAACTTGAGGATATTAAAAAACTTCCTTATCAGACCACCAGAAAAATAGCTAACATTTATATTCAAATGAACTATTGATCAATCACTTTAGTGTATGCATTGGAAACAATTTCTGATTAAAGCAAATCCAATTATTAAGTTCGAAATTATCTTTTATGGGATCTTTAAAACATCTCCCTACCAAAATCAATACAGGCGACGTCCTTTTTGAAATTCCATTTAACTCAAAGAAGGATACATGGCGTCCTTTTATCTCGTGTCTATCAGACAGCTCGTTAGGGCCCGCTGATACCGTCCTGAATCGTCCCGAATCGTGGAAATGTACCAAAATTACCAACACCTTGCGAGGGTATCACAAAATTCTCACTCGAGTAACTAATTTCAAAGATTTTCACAATGAAATTTCAATTTGAATTGAAATTTGGACAATTTTGCGGACGTTAGAGACGATTGTGTCCATTTTTTGTGACAATAGCATTTCTTTGGGTTGGAGGGAGCTTTTGTGAATGGAATGCTTTATGTAATACGTAATTTTGAACGTAGATTAACGTGTAAAAGCTATTTGTATTACTGATAACGTTAATTAAAAGATAAGGCGACATTTTTATGTATTCTGAGTTATTTTTGAGCTGATGCTTTAATCATTTTGGTATTTAGATTTTAAGATGTGGTTATATAATTGTATTAAATTAGGGTTTTATTTAAGAGCTATAAATTTTATTACATATTATTTTTAAAGAAGCTAAACATCACACAAAAACAATCAAATATAAAAAGGATTAAAAAAGTAACAATACATAACGTAACCGCCTTTTACTGAAAGAACAAAACAACATATAAGAAAATACCTATTTTCGACGAGTTGAAATTTCACCCCAACAGACATCCGTGGACCGAATGGAAGACGAGATGATTTGCAAGAAACACCAAATTACCGCTCCCAAATCGATATAGACGTCCGACGTCCATTGTAAACATAAACAGTGAATTGACACATTTTCACCTTACAAATAAGGGTCTAAAATACCGTGAAAAAGAGAAAAATACGTGAGAAAATACTGTTGAGGAAACGTTGTTTTCAAATTATGGTTTTTCAAATAGAAACAAGTTAATGAAATAATAAAAAGGATCATCTTCACGCTGTATCCCGCACACATCAGGGTAGGCAGAGGAAACTCAGTGTTAAGACACTCCGTTCCCCACATTCCGCTGAATTTTGGAGGGTTTGCGTGTTGAATGGCGGAACTCAACGCCATGCTTTATCGTATCTCGAACGAAAGAATATAACAGTTATTTAACACAAAAGGAATACAGCCCTTGTGTCAATTTTATACTAGAAAAAAATTATAAATTAGAATAAAAAAATTAAAGACAATGAAAGTGTTAACAATACAAGATTTTCAACAATAACGATCACGTTAGTCGAGTGAATGGGTCTTATTATTATTATAGGGATCGTACAAAAAAGGGTCGTACAAAAACTTATAGGGTCACTACAGAAAGTAAAAAAAAAAGTAACTTTGTAAAATATTATTCCAATATCTCGCCGCGCTTCATCTGTGACAAAGTGGAACGTCCAAGTGGGGAATGGAGGAATGGAAGGAATGGGAACGGAGTGTCTTAAAATAAGGTTCCCTCTGCCTACGCTGCTATGTGCAGGATATAGCGGAATATAAGATTATCAACTACATTCTCTCTATTTATTTATTTATCTGAACGTAGCATCCCTACACCCTTTTAAGCAGTAGGAACACTAAACGGGAATTTCCCTCTGTGGAAGGGAAAAAAAACCAAGATTTTTCCATTTCATGTATTAAAGTCCACGCAAGCAAAGTTGCAGGCGACAATTAGTTAAAACTCTCATTATTATTTAAGTTTCCCATTAATTTAAATGATAGAACAACATGAAATCTTCTTAATGATATTAGAACATCTAATAGATTGGGGTAAAGCGAGTGAGGGTTCGGGGTTGCCGGATCCATTGCTATTGTGTGAACACTATTGTAATTAGAAAATAATTTAGTCAGTGAAATAAATTTATAAGGGGAAGGACGTGATGAGTGGGTTCAAATCTCATATATTAGAAGATAATAAAAGCAGTCGTGGTAAGCAGTCGGAAAATTTTAAGGAACGTTGGAAATGAAGTTAAGAATACTAAGTTTCCTTTGCCTATTCAGCTAATCCTGTAACCTGCAAAGGGAGCTTAGTGAGAAGATATTCTGCTCCCCACTTTCCGCCGAACTCTGGAGGAGTTAGAACGCGGCGTTTAGTTCCGCCGCGCCCTCGCCCCGACAACACAGCTAATAAATGGAAATATTAATATATATAATAATTCATTCCCACGTGTGGTAATCGAACCCGCAGCCTGCCGCGTTTACGGTCACACGATAGTGCCCCTACGCCGAAACTGGCGTTAACCACGCGGTTAAATATTAATAAAACGACAGTTGTCATCACAGTAATTATATATGTAAGTTAATTAAAATGTGGATTTCAGGTTCAAATTAAAATCTCTGTGAAACTCCAATGGAAAATGAAATGTTAACCAATGCTTTTTTTATTACAAGAAATCTGAACGTAGTAAATAATAATTTCATTTATTTGAACTTAGTGTTAAGTGACGGAATTAAACGCTGCGAATTACCTCGACACCAGAAAGAAGAAATGAAAATAATTAATATTTCATTGAAATGAACATGACATGTTAACCAATTTATTTTTTAATAATATGAAATGTAAGCGCAATAAATAGGGTATAGCTGCCTACTTTGCTAATTGCGTAATTGCGGGGTACGGCGTGAAAAAACATTCCCTTAAATAAACACTACAACTAAAATATTTAAAAATCTATCATAATTTACGCATATATCGTAATAAAACGAAATTTTTATAGAACAGACAAATAAACTGAAATTCAAGTATCGTATGCACGTTTACCCTTTAAAAAGAACAACCCCCGTCAGCTAACGTAAGAAATGACAATACTGGTAAATTGCGACGTTTTTGCTACACTTCCTTTGTATTTTCTTTATATTTTTAGTTTTATTAGTATTACGCAAAAAAAAATGAATAAAATAGTATTCTATTTGGGTAGAGTAGCTTTATTTTTTCATAGTATTGCTTGTTGAGCGGCAGAAGTAAACACCGCGTTTCGTTTCGTAACATAATGAGGAAATTATTTTATTATTCCTCGATTGAGAATCAAATCTGTGACTAGTAGCGAGTACTCGAAAAGTGTGACTAGAGTTTCGTTACACAACACGCCCTGCTTCCAGAAAGTGCCTTACGAACGGAGAACGGAGTGTCTTAACACTAGATTTTAATAGAAAAAAAAATAGAATTTTGTTGATTTAAATAAAAAAATAAGGCAACAAAAAAACCTAAAAAGCCTCCCCAAATTCATTGAGAACAATTAATATTAAACATTTAAAACTTTTTTCCGTCTACCCTCATACAACACAACGTTCATCCGATTTCGTATCCAGTACAGAGACACTCAATTAGCCACTGGTTTTATTAACATATATACAAAAACAATACAAAGCCTACCTTATTTCTTGAAATTAAAGTCTAAAATCATTCCTTCCATACTAGAATACATCTATATGACGTAAACACAAAATGTACTTTATTCTGTTGTAATAGAGTCGATTTTCGATGTTTCAGTTAAGTTGAAACGTGGTGGGATTTGAATTTTTAAGCAGATTATTTCGTAGCCTCTACCAGTAATTGCGGACGTCGTGTTATCCGCTAACTATGTCACGAAACTTAGTTTGGATGTACACCTGTGACCTGCACCTTCTATGGAACTATATAGATTTTTCCTTTTTTTTTTCGGCTTCACGCTTTATCACGCATGTAGTAGGGTAGGTAGAGGGATCCGTATTTAAGACACTCTGCTCCCCACTATCCGCTGAATTCTGAAGGCATTGCATGGTTCACCGGAACGAAGTAAAGGAAATATTAAATATTTCATTTCTTCGAGTGAGAATCAAACCCACGACTAACTATAAATAAAATGTAGCTCTTCTCTGCAGAACTCTCTTTTGAGATACTAGTAAATATTATGTTCATTCGACAATTTAAAAACATCTGCAGATATTTTGGTTTTAAAACTAAAAAGAAATTGATAATCACAGATTTTTTCAAAATTCCTACTCAGAAACTGAAGCAAATAAAAAAATATATTAAATTTTCAACAGTTGACTATAAAAAACATCAAAAACATAAAAAAATATTCCTAAAAAAACACATAATAATATAAAAACAAGCATTTTACTAGCAATAATATTATTTTCTAAGCGTTTGAATTCATTGAAGCACCTCACAAAGGTCTTTATTACTATTGTAACCTTTTTATTGAACCGTAAAACTCGAATCAACAGGTGCGTGAAACTTAGGTTTACGACGCCTTAAGCTTTTAAGGGATAGATTATTTATTTTAGCTTCACGCTGTATCTCGCAAACAGTGGGGAGGCAGAGGAACCTAATGTTAAGTCACTCCGCTTCGTTATCTACCCACTGCCGTACTCTCGAGGTATTGGGGGTTGAGTGGCGGAACTCTAACTTTGGATAGTACCTACTCGTATACCTAAAATTTCATCATTTTCATAAATTTTAATACGAATTGAAATTAAAGACGCAGATGGAGATATCTTAAATCTGTCCAAAGTAATGGAAATTCTACAAATTAATCTTACCGTTTTTTATTAGAATATTCGAATCTACTTCAAAGTTTAAGCCTTAAAGCCTAGGATTATAATTGAGGCTAGATATTAAAGATCTTGTGTCATCAAAACATTATAGCCTCTTGATGTAAACGTGACGGCTGTAGGTTCAATTCTCACTTGGGGTGATGAATTGTTTAGCTGTTGTCTTGCTGTGGTAAAAAAAACAAAGCGCGGAGAGTTTCACCACCCAACACACAATATCTCAAAAACTAGACATAGAGTGCGACCTACGTTTTTTTTTAAATAAAAATCAATCTACCATTTAAATTACATTTCCACAAACCGTCAATTTTTAAATTATTTCCAATTTACAATTAATTTTGCTGCTAAGATTAAAAACCGCCTTGGTAAGTAATCAAAATTTAACAGTTAATTTTGTGAAACGAGGCTGCATCCAATGAAATTACATTTAGTGGGCAAGTGGCGAGTTAATCTTGAAAAATTAACGACCATCTGACCTAGTGGCAGTGTATTTGGATTTCAAGGTGGTCACATGTTTAATTAGTTAGAAATTTACACCAAAAATCTATATCTGTACTGTCTCTGTTAGTGTTTTTTTTACGGTACTAAAGTACCAAGGGCATTTATAATTTGAATATTAACTATTTTTACTTACTCTATACGTGGATAATGTGATCAAGGTTCCCTAGGCTTACCTGTAAAATAAAAATAAAATTTTAATAATACAATTCTTTTAATTAACAAAGTCTTCTCTTTTATTTAAAGAAAAAAACAAGAAGTAAGTTTAAACATAAACATTTCCCTTTCTAGGATTTGAATCTATAATTTTATTATAAAACTCCATAATTACTAACGAAGTTACATAGAGTAGGAAGCTCTACATGTCCATGTAGGTGAAAAAATTCAACGGCAACGCAAAAACAAGAAGTAAAATGTAATTTTACTCCAATTCGGGAAGAAAAACCAACCAATTAAGTATTTAGTACTTTTAAACGATAAAAAAATCAATCAGCTTCACGCTGTATCCCGCACACAGTAAAGTAGACTGTGAGAACCTAGTGTTAAGACACTCCGTTCCCCAGTTTCCACTGATTTTCGCAGGCATGGCGTAATTTACTCGCTTTTCCTCGACACCAGATCGAAGAAACGAAAATATGAATTTAAAGAAATATTACATTTCCTCGAGTGGTAATCGAACCCGCAAGCAGTCGAAGTCACACCTTGTACCCCTGTGCCGCGAGGGCCTTACTTAGTTTTTATTTACTCTCTTCCCCTCCATTGTATCCTATATCCTTAAGACTTACTTAGCGTATATTTTTCTTAGCTCTACAGAAGATTAATGTCCGCTCCAACTTGATATACTCTTAGTGAAGTGTTGTCTCTATGTAACTAGTTTCTAACAACTAGGTACTGTATTTATTTCATTAAGAAAATTTTAATTTTAGTTTCACGCAGTATCTCATATATAGCCGGGTAGGCAGAGCAGAGAGAAGAGGGTAGTGTTAAAATCCTCCATTCCCCACATTCTGCAGCTCTTTTGCGTGATGGAACTCAACGCTGCGCTATATCTTGTTAACAGAGCGAGTTAAATAATTTATTTTCCCGATTGGGTATGGAAGGGAGGAGGAAGATTATATATCTCTAACGGAACTTCTATTTCTTCTAACGGAGAAATTATTCTCTGAATTATTAACGGATAAATTATTATGATTGTCGGGGATATGGCAAAAAGAGAGTGGTGGAGAACTAAATATGACATCACTCTATTCTCTCTATTTTATTTAAGCTTGTAAGCAGTGTAAGCTGTGTTGGTGTTCTAAAAAATATATATATATATAAAGATTATCGTACAATTCTGGGGACATTTACAAATGCCTGGTTAATTACGGAAACCAGCGTTGATCCGACTTAAGCCTGCTCTTACTGTGTACAGCCAGCAATACGTGCTATATTTGTTTTATATAAGTATTATTAGTTTTAAAGTAATATTTGTATTATGTTACCAGAATTTGGCGGAAAGTGGGTAACAGAAGTGACTTAATGGGAACGGAGTGCTTAACACCAGGTCCTTAGGTTCCTTCTTTTATAGAAGTTATGTTCGAATTTCAGTTAGGTAGTTGTTTATATTTCAATATCTGATTACTAAAATAATTTATATCGGCTTTACGCTGTATCACACCGCACACCACAAAGGGAACCCTCTACTCCCCACTATCACCGAATTTTTCAAAGCATTGCGTGTTGAGTGGAATCGAACCCTGATACAGACACATCCTACCCTTCCCTCCTTATCCCCCTTTCCGCCATATAAAAATAAAGAACCAGAGAATAATCCTGTTAAATATCTAGGTAAAAGCCAGACCGATCAATAGTGCTAAAATTATATTCGCTCGGCTAACACCATTTCGAATGCACTTAGTAGAAGTGTAGAATGCATTTTATTTTTAAGTCGGAAAAGTGATATAAATTTGTCTTGAAATGTATTGATATAGTACATTTTGTTGGATAACTCTCCATGGAGTTTGGAGTAGTGTCAAATTCAATTTAAAAAATATTTATTTTAGATTTATTTTCTAATATATCAGGCAATAGTCATAAATAATTATAAAGCAAAGAAAATGTAATGTTAAGATGTCTGCCGACGCTTGACAATGAGCGTAACTCAACGCTGCGTTTTGTATTACCAGAGATTTAGTTGTAGTTAATTTGTTTAATTACTTTTGAATACTTAATACGCACTGTGTTCAGAGTTCGGTGGAAAGTGGGGCACGGAAATGTCTTAATGGGGACGAAATGTCTTAATACTCGGTTACCAGGTACCCTCTGCCTATCCTGCTACCTGCGGGAAACAGCGTTTTTCTACGTGATACTATGTACTAAACAAGCAAGATTATTATTATCTAAGGGTGGGGTGAAAATCTTACATAACGCACATCCTAAAAATATTGGTCCCATAGGATAAGGATTTTTTAAAAATTTTAGGCAACAATCGTAAACAAAATAATTCTACTTATTTAGCCTAGTGACACATCTCTCTGTACTTTATTTATTATTTCGATATGTATATTGTATACCGTAGTTCTTTATGTATATCGAACCTACGACCATCGCTGTTACAGCCACTGCGCTATAATAGCCACATGTAATTCAGTATACAAAATAATAATCGACTAGCACAATAGAGCTTAAAAGGGTCGCTTAATGAAGCGCTTCTTGCTTAATTACGAGAGAAAACCTTTGTAGTAAGCATAAGCTTCATATCGTGAATAATATTTTTTATATAACGTGGATGAAATATGGGGCCAGGCGTGGCGCAGGGGGTTTCGGCGTGATATGGAGTGGGTTCAATACTCACTCGGGGACATGGAACTTTAATATTTTCATTTCCTCGTAGTAACGAGAAATTCTGGCACTCACCACCCAATACTTCCAGAGTTCTGCAGAGAGTGGGAGACCGAGGCGTCTTAATGAGAACGGAATGTCTTAACACTATTATCACATTAAGACGCTCCCCTGCCTACACTTCTACATGCAAGGAAGCGTGAATGTAATAAAAAAAGTATTTGCACACATAATATATTATTATTTAATTTTTTTGAAGTTACACCTACAAAAACACAGAATGATTTCAGTTAATTATTGTATTTAATAGCTTAATCTATATATATTTAGAATCGATTATGAAAAATTCTTAAAAAATAGAAATAAAAAAATGGGATGGTAAAAAACACCTTTTCTTAAAGTCAAATAAGTATTTACACACAAACCATTCTCTTGATACAATGTTATTCCCGCGACATTTTGTCACTTTAGGTAAACTATGAACATCGCTTGTATACATGGGATACATCGGGAAATGTAACCTAATATCGAGACTTTTGTTAAGTGTTCAGAAAAAATCTTGAAGCCAACATGCCCAAAGAATTTGAACTGTCGTTATCAACGCGTGAAGAATTATGTTACTCCGTAATGAAGGTTGAAATTATCGCCAAATTGAGTTAAATTTAAAGTTAAATTACTCGACTTTGTAGTATATTATAAAAAAAACGAGAAGAAATGGGTAGTGTTGAAAATAAGGCAAGGTCCGTTGTTCCGAAGAAGCTCCGTACGAGAGAAAGGCGACAAATTGTAAGCTCGGTACAAAATAAACCATTTACAAGCGCTCAAAGCTTAGCAAACGACACCGCGTCAAGTACAGGTAAGGATGTCTGTGCCCAAACTGTAAGAAACGTACTGGGTAATGTTGGTCTTCGCAGCAGAGCAGCGAGGAAAATTTCTTTCATAAGTGAGGTCAAAATAGCAAAAAGACAAATTTTTGCGAAAGAATACGTAAATACGCCTTTTTTTTCTGACGAAAGCAAATTTTATCTTTTTGGTGTGGCGCAAGCCAAATACTGAACTGCAGGCGAAACATGTACATAGTACAGTCAAACACGTGATGGTTTGAGGCTGCATGACACCACATGGTGACGGAAACTTGGCTTTTATCGAAGGAATTATGAAAATTTCAGCGCATCAAAATTAGGCGTAATTGAGACATATTACTTTCAGTAACTAACTAAGTACTAAGTATACAGCTATGAAAACGTAAGGAATGGGTGATGTACAATGTCCGTAGAATGCTGAAAACTCCGCCACAAACGCCAGATATCACCCAATTGAGAATTTATGGCATCTGCTGGATTAAAATGTGAGGAAAATGAAATTTTTAAATAAAAATTATTTGGAGCGTGCTTTAATAGAGAAATTATTGGAATCGATGCCAGGGAGATTGCAAGCCATCATTGATACTAATGGAATGCACACAAAATATTAAGTGTCTTTTCTTTCATTTATTATTTATTTTTTTACAAAATACATACAAGCTGGTTGGTGTGCAAATTCTTATTTGACTTTAAAATAGGTGTTTATAACGTCTTATTTTTTCATTTCTATTTTCTAAAAAAATTTAGTAACCAATTGGAAATAAATATAGAGTAAGCTATTAAATACAATAAATAACTAAAAGTATTCTGTTTTTTTGTAGATTTAATTTAAAAAAAAAAGGGTGTGCAAATACTTTTTTTACTCACGGTATGACAAACAAAACTGCGTTAAAAGTGAATTTTGGTAATAAGTAAGGCTTAAAGTTTTCAGGACATTTTGTAAAGTCATTATTCTTTCTTTGATTTTTCATTTTTCAAAATAGAATTCATTTCGTAAATAATTTATATACTATAATTATATCTTAGCTTCAAGCTATAGTACATAGAAAAGTAAAAACAGAGAAATTACCACCGAATCAAAAAAAATCAAAAATAGAAACAACCCTATCCACACACTAATAAAACTTAATTAAAAATCAATTTTAATTACTAACTACATTAATTTCCACGTTATTACCTTTCCACACAAACACCCCCACCCATCTTTCACCCCCTTTTAAATTTTTACTTTCATGTAATTCAATAGGAGAAGTAATTAAAATGTTAAAACGACCGTTCGCGCCGCTCTCTATTTGGTGACTGTGAAATTTCAGTTAATTAAATTATTGCTGAAGGTAGTTTTTAAAATTCACTTTAGATTCGAAAATGCAGGTTTTACGATTGCCAGTGGAGATAATAACAGTATTTTTTTACTCCGTTCTTCATTTTACGCCGAATTCTCTCCCCTCTACCCTGCTATTATAAAAAAATAACTTATCCAATGTCTTAATATTTTAGTCGTTATTATTTAATAATATTAAAAATAAAAATAAAACTTAAAAAAGAGATTTAAATACTTCCAGACATTTTTAGAAAAACAATCGGAAGTTTTTTATTAAATCTAAATAATATTTGACAATATGATATAGCTAAATGGAAATTAAAATATATATAAATAAAGGTAAAATCTATAAAAATCTCTGGTATCAAGACAAAACGCTGCGGAAACGTTCTGCCACTTATCTCGTAGGGAATGGAGTGTCCTAATACTAGATTCCTATCAACCTACCCTGTTATAAACTGGATAAAACGCAAATATTTAATAAACAATATAAAATTTTAAAAATATACCCAGATGCATATTCTAGAGAACAATCCTTCAAGAAAAAAAAAGAAAACTTAGAATTAAAAAGGTAGCTCATAGCATAAAGAAATCCAAAGAAAGTCGAATTCGCCCCCAGAAAGGAGAAAGAGCTTTTTAATTGCATAATTTGCATTTTCACGAAAGCAACGCGAGAAATTTGTCTTCATCTTAAGATTAACGCCGCAATTTACGGTTCGGGGTTAACTTGGAACGGTTAAATAATTTTAACTTACATTCTGACTGACCGTCAAATTTTAAGCAATATTAAATCTTTTATTATAATAATTATTTATATAAATAAATTGTAAATAATTATTTATAATATTTATTTTATATATATTTTTTATTTATAATATTTTATTATATCAATATTAAATCATTTCTTTTAGTTATAAAGTATTTACTTTGCAGTATCTTTAAAATGGATAGAAAGTGGAAAACTTATAGGAAAAGACAAGCAAGCAGAAAGGGCAGCAGTGCGGCGTCTGTCTGTAAATACGACAGTTATGGGTTCAATTACCGCTCGGGGGAATGAAATATTCTCACTTTCTTCTCATTATAAGATAAAGCGTGCCGCTGAGTTAATCACTCAACTGACAATAAAAAAAAAGAAAACTGAGTGTTATTATCCAGTTTTCACTATTATATTTTGGCAAAGCTTCCCTTAACATTTGGCGTTTATTTAATTTCAATCCGTTCTAATTTATTAAAAAATATATATATAACTGAAAAGTATTAAGTTCGAAAAAAATCTGCAATATTATTAATAAAACCTTTAGCTTTCAATTTTAGCTTTAAAATGCTAATGTTAATAGAGCACGAAATTAATTCAGTTTATTAAATAAATAATAGTAATCTAATCTATTTTGTTATTTTTATTTTAATAGTAAATGTCAAGCGGGCGAAGCCGCGCACTAATGGCTAGTATATAACATAGACACATATGTATAAACAGCTTAGTTCAGCAATGTCTACAATATTCAAAGTCGCCCGTTCGCTCCGCAGCCGCAGCTGTACTTCCCTTAGTTTTGCTTCCTCTTGGTTTGTGCCCAAATAGTTTAACTAGAACTTTAAATAGAAATCGGATGTCTCGTTTTAATATTGAATTTGTTTAAAACGTGAAATCGTATTGAAAATTTAGTTTAGAGAAATGTTTATTGAATTTCGTTTTTGAACCTAAACAGGTTATAATATAAGAGGATGTAATGATACACGCTGTATAACAATATGGAGTGAATACTGGCAGCATTTATATGTATTTTTGAACACTCTTTATACGAAAGAAAAATAACACATTGTATTTCTTTAATAAAAACCTGCAAAGCACGGCGTTGAGTTCCGCCACTCAACTATTGTAAAGTCTGAATTACTTATTTACACGTCGTCGCTTTGGTAACAAGATGAAGCGTGATCGTAATTGAGGAAAGCGAAAAGTGCAGCCATAATACTATGTTTTCAGGTACCCTCTGTCTACTCTGTTATTTGCGGGATACAGCGTGAAGCTATAAAAATATATAACTTTATAATTTAATACTAAAACGACGTAGACAATCTTGTTAGTTAAATTTAAATCGTACCATACCGGCAGCGAGAGGCCGAATACATAATTAACGGGTCACTCCTGTATTCATGCACCTCACTATGGGAGTTCCCAATATTGAGGATCTATATTTCATAATAATATGACACCTCTGCGTATTTGAGGTTCAAATAATGATCAATATTCCATAATGCTAAAATAGAGACAGAGAGAGAGAGAGAAGAGAGAATGAAAAAATATGTGCTTGTTAAAGCTAACTGCCACACTTCACTAGTTGGAGAGGCGCTATAAGAAGAAGTTAACCGATCTAAGATAATTCCCTAAAGGGGAGAAATATTACGGCGTTGAGTTTCTATAGTACGAATTTATAAAAAAGATCTGAAACCTTTAAAAAAAGGAAGTTATAGACCATTATTTATGTATACAACGACAAGAACGTCCCACTTCTGACCGTCAGTTTGCACATAAAGCATAGGTACGTACTTTTGTACTTTTATACGCCCCTTTGCTCCTACCCTAGTTTTTCTATAGCTTTGTTCTACAACTTTGTATGCGTTTGTATGTAGGTATATAGGCCTTTATTAAAACTGAAACCGGCTTTGCGTTTATTAATGTAGGTTATGTTCTACCATTCTACGATCCTATGGAATTAGAATATTTTATGGTAGGGGATTCAAATCCATATGCTTATAGTAGGTATATGGGATATATGGGAGTGTTAAGACATCCTGTTTCCTATAGCCTTAATTTTATAGTTGAATTGTGGAAGTCAATGTCGCACTTTTAATATGTTACCAGCACGAGGAAATGAAATTTATTAATTCCTCCCGAGTGGAAATCGAGCCCTCAACCATCGTATGTAACCAGTCCTAAGCTATGTATCTATATATGCATATAGGGCTTTATTAAAACTGAAACCGGCTCTGCGTTTATTAATGTTGTTTTAACTTAATTCAAATCAACATTAGAAAACGAAATAAAAATTGTAATACAAAAATCGAACTTTTCGATATTTTGTTCACATGTTCATTCGACGATTCAAAAGTGCTTATAATAATTGCCTATTTGAATAAAGAATATTTGGCATTTGAATTTGAATTTGAACCCACTACCCTCTTTACAACTATTAGAACAACAAAAAACTTATATGAAGATAACATACCGAAAAGTAAACAAAAGAATAGTAGTTGAATATTAAAATATTCTTACGTGAAAGCTACCTACACGCTTTCGTTTGATATTTTCAAGATGGATCCTTCTTTAAAAATATAACGTACATTTTCAGGTATTTATACTGTTAATGGATTTCAAATTGTTTTTTTTATTGGTAAGTGTTTTTTTAAAAATGCTATAGAGGATTTCAATCAGTGTAACTGTAAACGCGATAGGCTGTGGATTCGATTCCCATTCGAAGAAATTAATATTTTTTTTAAGTTCTGGTGTCGAGGCAAAGCGTGTTAATTTCCCCTTTTTAACACTAGATTCCCTCTGTTATATGCTATATGCGGGATACTTCGTGAATCGCTGAAGAACACGCTTTTATTAGGTCAAGGTTGGTCAACCACGAGGCTGGCCTGATGAAAGAATTGTGGGATGGCTGGTAGAAGCTTAGACTACACAACTGAAGCAATTCCCGCCCGAATATGAGACATTGTGTGTTGAGTAGCGTAATTTAACGCCTTGCCGAGTCTTATCGAACTCATGTCCGTCGCGGTTTCTGGCGCAACTCCCATGGCCTATATGACTTTACGCCAAAAAAACTATTTTCAATACAAAAATTATAATAGAAAACAACTTTTAACATTTATAGTATACATAATTTGGTAAAATTCAAAGGTCTTCCCGTACAATATAACAATAGCTAGCGAGGGTTGATACGGCCTCGCATTACTCTTATTGACACATGAATGGGGTGAACAACAATTATTTATTTTTGGGGGTAAAAATGAAAAAAAAGGGGAATTGCGGTAAAAAGAAATAGGCATTGGCCCCTTAAAAACATATATAACGAGGTGGAAACGTGTTATTTTGATAAGTTACGTGATAACAATGATTTTTCGTTATCATTGTATGTTTTGTGTAAATGGAAGAGACGACGATTTAGTGATGTATTACTAAATATAATAATATAATATTCTTTATTGCACAAAATATACATAAGAAAACAATAAAATATATTTAGTTGACAAAGGTGGACTTATCTCTATAAGAGATCTCTTCCAGCCAACCAGTGGAAGTGNAAGGGGAATTGCGGTAAAAAGAAATAGGCATTGGCCCCTTAAAAACATATATAACGAGGTGGAAACGTGTTACTTTGATAAGTTACGTGATAACAATGATTTTTCGTTATCATTGTATGTTTTGTGTAAATGGAAGAGACGACAGTGTAGTGATGTATTACTAAATATTAGTGACATAACACTACATCTTTGTCTATTGGCCAATTATACGGAATACATCTCGACAATTTATCTATGTAAACGGGAAAACGAGAAAAACCAAATTTACAAATATTTATGTTTTTTTATAATATATATAGAGACTTACGTGATATGAATCTCCAACTACCAAAATTTGTTTGCTTAATCGACCTAATATCAGGAACTACTGGTACGAATTGAACAATTATTTTCCTATTAAATAGTCCGTTTATTTAGGAATGCTTAAACTTAAAATATATATGATATCTAACAAATATGAGTTATTTCCATTTGAATCGGTTGAATATAATATTCCATATCTACAGTATTGCATAACGTGTGGTGCCCTTAATAATTTTAATTCCGCAAAGTGATATATATGTTTTAACAGTTTTTACCAATTTATACTAAAACATGTATTTCATATCACTTCTGACCCAATTTTATGGCCTCGATCTAATTTAATTACTATGCATCTCCGGGATTTTGCTATATGAGCAGAGAAAATCTGAAATGGAGGTGTTCTGGTGGAAGTGTTCTGCTGTAAATGCAACAGGTTGTGAGTTCGATTTCCACTTCAGGGCATATAATATTTTTATTTTTCTTGCTCTGGTGACGAAGAAAAGCGTGCCGTTCAATTTCACCATTTAAGACACAATGCCTCCAGAGTTCGGCGGAAAGGAGTCAAACGGAAGTGTCTTAACACTAGATTTCTAAGTTTTCTGTGCCTATCCTGTCATATGCGGGGAACAGGGCGAAGGTACAAGGTTTCTTATCAGCCGTTAGGATTGATATCAGCCGTCGCAGCATCACACAATAAGCACGGCATTTAGTTCCGCATACTCTATGCAATATCTTGAAAAATGGGGAGCACGGTAGGAACGAGTTGTCTTAACACTAGCTTCCCTTTTCCTTCCCTGCTATAGGCAAATCCACTATAACCCTATTTTTTAAGGTCAACGCAAAATTTGAACCTGTTATATCTAGACAGTCTTTAGCGACTGAAGTTGAAGACTTCAGTCCAGAAACATTATAATGATGCATTAAAACGAATCCCCCAATTGAATTTTTCTTTTCAAATATAATGGAAAAATAACTTGGCTTAGTGAGTTTTTCCAAGTATTAAAAGAATATCTTTTAGATTCAGCTTCGTTTGTTCGAAGTTTTTCATTCAGGCAGTGCGGAGTCAACGTTGTGAATGTCATTCAAATGAAATAATGTAATATTTTGTATGTGAATCCATTTAATTTTTACGTACGAGTACAGATTTGATGAAGTTCAATACTGATTTTGTAATTTATACGCAAACGAGGCTTTACCCTCTAAATAATATAAAAAAATATATATTTAATAAAAGTATATTCTGTATGTACTTAATTATATTTAACACTGAAAATATTTTATCACATATACAATAGAACATATTATTATTTAATTTCATTAATACTAACTGTAATTACGTACAATTAAAAAAAAAAGAGTTGTTTTAAAATTACCTTTATGTTTATTATAATTATTTACCTTTTTACTGTTTTATCTATATCTTGATAAACGAGTGTCAACATTAAACGTAAATTATTTAGTCATATATTGGAACCCACGATACAGGAATACCTAGTGTGGGTACCATCGGATGTAACAAAAATTGTACATGTTATTTGTTAATAAATATCTTATCTTATCTTATATAAGCAATACTTATAAATTGTATGTGCCATCCAGATATATAAACTATATTACTGTAAAGTTTCATCAAAATCCATTCAGTAGTTTTTATATAAAAGTGGAACAAACATCTATCTTCACAAATTTTTACATTTATTATATTAGTAGGATACTGCCGTTTCGTCGTAGCACAGTAGGCGGAAGCGGGTGAAAGTGTGCGCACCACGGTGATGGGTTCGATTCCCTCTCGTGGAAAAGAAATATGTTATAATACCATTAAGACACTTCCGTTCTCCACTTTCCACTGAATTGAGGCGGCATTGCGTGATAAGTGGCGGAACTTAACGCCGCATTTTAATAAAAGCATAGTCGATTCAAATCTTTCCACTGTACTAAGATGGTTTTATACAATTTTTACTTTAAATTATTTAAAATTAATTGAATATATTTTCCTCTATAAAATTCAAATTGAAAGTTAATATTACTCTGAAAGAGTAAAACAAACACTTTTTTTTTCAGAAAATATTTGTTTGAAGAAGCTGCAATAAAGCTAGAAATTAGTTTTAATATTTCGCCTTTAATATTTTTTTTTTGTAATTAAAAAGGAGATTTTTATCAGTTTTAAATTTTATTTCCTAAGTGGATGGAGACCAGTGTCCAGTTATCTATATATATAAAAGGACTTGTCCTCACTGACTGAGGTAAGACGCGCGCACAGCCGTAACCGCTGTGCGTAGAAACGTGAAATTTGGACAGATGTTTACTTTCATAATCTGGACATCCACTAAGAACGGATTTATAAAAATTTTAACCCTAAAGGGTTGAAATAAGGGTGGGAAGTTTGTATGGAATTTTTTTGTAATCAGCACCGAGATTTATAAAATTTGAAATTTATATTTTTGAAAGCATTTAATTGAACACGTGTTTCGTTGTTTTCTAGAATTCTCCCCCTAAGGGTGCAAATAAGGGGTTGAAAGTTTGTATAGATTTTTTTTAAATCGGCACTAATTGTTATAAAATTTGAAATTCAGACTCTTTAAAGTATTTAATTGAACACATGTTTCATGGTTTTCTAGAATTCTTCCCCTAAGAGTGCAAATAAGGGGTTGAAAGTTTGTATGGAAAAATCTTTAAATCGCCACCGATTTTTATAAAATTTGAAATTTAGACTCTTGAAAATATTTCATTCAACATGTGTTACGTGGTTTTCTAGAATTCACCTTCTAAGGATGCAAATAAGGAGTTGAAAGTTTGTATGGAAAAATCTTTAAATCGCCACCGATTTTTATAAAATTTGAAATTTAGACTCTTAAAAATATTTAATTGAACACATGTTTCATGGTTTATTAGAATTCACCCCTAAATAAGCAAGCGAAGCTGCACGCGTCCGCTAGTTAAATATATTATTATTAGGCGTTAGTAAATAGAGTGTAGATCAGTTCCTATATGTACCATACTATATCTTACAAAATATGATCTAAATTTTGTCGTTAAATCATAAGATCAACCGATTTTCACTCGTGGAAATGAAATATTTAAAATTTTCATGTCTTCACTGTGGTATGGAGGCATAGCGCTACTGAACACTCAATGACTCCAGAATTCAGCGAAAATTGGGAAGCGGAGTGTTTTAAGACTAGGCTCCCTATGTCTACCCTGCTACATGAGGGATACAAAAAAAATAATCAATATTTCCAAACATATTTCATATATAAAATATAAATAAAACATTAATTAATATAAGTTTTTCTCTAAAATTTGGTCCAAAGTAATTAGTAAAAATTTGCCGTGGAACTAATGACTCGGAAATGCTGTAACCTCATCGTGCAGCTATTGGAGCTTGTACTCACAAAGGAGGGACTGTCGAACTCAGGAACACGTTTATTTAGAAGTAAATTAATTTTTGTATATATGTACATATAATATATATTATGTATGGTTTTCAGCTTAGAAGTGTTGAAATACGGAAAAAAGGAATGAAATTCTAGAAGTGTAATTAAGTTTGAAGAGAAAATACGAGAGAGAGAATGTTAACGAGAGAATATTAACAAAATATAGTTTAAAAAAACATGCTTTTCTATACAAACTATATATATTTCTATATAATGCTATGAGTGCTCAACTATAAATTACATGAGCTTATCTCAGCTATAAATTATATGAATCTAAGTCAAAGTCAAGTCAAGTCAAAGTCAAAATATCATTATTCCATACAAATGCTTAACTTTTACTTGGACATGTCAAAAAAGTAAAAAAAAATGAAAAGCAAAATAACCAAAAAAAATGTGCAATTTTGACTTGAAAAAAGACCGTTCAAATAGTTGAGCTCATGAGAAGATCCACGCAAAGAAACTCATGGCCACTCTTTTTAACTGCCAATATTTGTTGCAAATTACAAATAACAATTTTAACTTAGAAATAGAGCAACTCATTTCCAAACATCTTTGTCGCGAACATAATCTTTAACAGAGTAATATGCTTTTTGGCAGAGCCTGTGTTTTTTGGCAGAGCCTGAGATATTAACCACGTCGTTTGGAAGTTTGTTATAAAAGTGTATACTTTGACCTACGAATGAGTGAGACAGAAGCGGATTCGAACCTACGACCATTTTAAAACTCACATGCAAAAACATGCACATTTCCTGACAGCACTTTAGAAAAACAAAGAGATTTATTATCCTGAGAATTTCTTGTAAAGCTCCCGTTGAGTACACAAATTAAAACATCATTAGTCTCACTGACATCTCAGTTTAAAGTTGTTAACAACGTAATTTGTTACACCTTGCAACTTGTTTAATACGTATTTTGATGATACATACATACACAATTCATGTATTATCTCTAATAAATGTAAAAGAGGTAGAGGGAGACCTCGGATGACCTTCGAAAACACAGTGTCAAAGATACTGGAGGAAGGTCACGTAAACAGCATGAGGATTCCCGGGAAGGCATGTATCAAGAGGTTGATGACAGTGGACGAGGCGAAAGAAGTATGTAGAGACCGTAGCGTTTGGCGCTCCGTTCCCCCTGACTACCCCGCTAGGGATATAGCGTGAAGCTATAACAATAGGCCTCTCTCTACCCCTGCCATAGTACGCGGGATAAATCGTGAAACTAAAAAAAAATTGTCAATTTAAAAAGT
This sequence comes from Heliconius nattereri, assembly GCA_013403645.1. Classification (NCBI taxonomy): domain Eukaryota; kingdom Metazoa; phylum Arthropoda; class Insecta; order Lepidoptera; family Nymphalidae; genus Heliconius; species Heliconius nattereri. The sequence goes on from JAAIXI010000228.1 coordinate 1,584,797, forward strand.
CTATAAGTAAAGCCTAACACTTTCACAGTGTTAACTTTTCAAATATTCCATAAAAATTAAAAGTTATTTAACATCAAAGATGACTGACTATGGTGTTAATAGATCGCCTTTCACGTCACCGAGCACCCTTTTGATAGAATTAACCCTTTAGTAAAATGTAATAGGGTACAGAAAATATGTATTATTTCAATTTTCTCTATCTCTACGTCTATTTTTCGTACAATTTTCGAGACATTGTTGATTGAATAACCGATTTCAATGCCGCGCTTTGCCTACTTACTAGATCTAGGTCCTACACCTGTCGCACTAAACAAATACAAATTTAAAAAAAAACTTTAAGTATATAAAACTTTTCCGTTACTGACAGACGAAAATAGACAAACACAGAAGAAACTACTGGGCTTAGAAAATTAAAATTTGACAAAGGCAAGTTTGTAGGAGAGAAGAGAGGACTTCTCGACAATTCCTACGAAAACGGAAATAATAAGATTTTCATTTTCACATCCTAAATTCCACGCTAATAATATTAATTAGCATAAAACAGATTATAGAAATGATAGTCACAAGCGACAAAAAAGAACAATCAAATTTGAATGCTCGAAGAAACTTTTGACGACCGAGGTTTAAAAATTTAAAAATAGTCAGGTCAAAATGTAAAGTGTCCCTCCCTTAAGAAGTTCATAATGAGGGACGGGAGAGGGTTTAACCTTTACCCCTCTTACTTATAAGGGAGGGAAGCGCCACATGCACTTAGCAGTGAGAATATTCAAGGTACGAGAACACTGTGCATACAGATTGTAGCCATATGAAAAACATATAAACTTTCTCTGTCATATACTAAAAGAAAATTTGACATGATTTTCTTATGTGACAAGGTGTTGGATTCGATTCCCACTTGAGGATATGAAAAATTTGATATTTTCATTTTTAGTTGTCGGTTGTCGTTCGTTGTTCTCGGGAACGGATGTATCTTAACGGGAACGGACTGTCTTAATATTAGATTCCCAGTATCCCTATGCCTACCGTTCTATGCGCGCGAAACTAAAAAGATGAACTACTTTCCGTATAGTCTTGTTTTCCACAATAATAATAATAATTTACACGTTCCTTCAAACACATGAAAATAGTTACCAAAAAAAAAAGGTTACTCACATTTCTCTACCCTAAATTTACCCTACAAAAGAATCGAACCTACACACCCAACGCAGGTAGGTCTCTCACAAATACACAACTATTATTGACTTAAGAAAAGATGTCGCAATAGAAATAACATTTCAGCGCTGTACACAATAAGACATTTAACGGCGACGCCCGGAACCACCGGGAACCTTATAAATTGAATAAATGCAGGTAATTGCCATCTTTTCATAGAAAATGGTGGATCTTTTAAGGTATAATTGAATGTTGCCTTGAAAGAGCTACAGTAGGTATGGTAGCGTTTGCTTATGGAACTTTTATGATTTGTATTTTATATTATGTATACATTTTATAATAAAAAACCGTTTTAATTTTAGGAACAGTAGAAGGTACCTAGTGTTAGAATATTCCGTACGTTAATTTCCGCAAATTTTTCGAGACATATATTAAGTATGAGAAAAAGAAAATAATTCATTCGCGTGCGTAAGAATCGAACCCACAAATGTTAAATTATTATAACAAGATTTGAACCTAGTCCCCCAAAACCACGATTATACATATTATAACTCTACCATCGCACATATAGACTACTTTGATCATCATCAGGTGACCCGAACGCTCGTTTGCCTTGTCCTTATTCCATAAAAAAAAAAACTTTAACATTCATTAATAAACGCAGTAAAACATTTAATTTGTGAAATTCCACCCTCGGGGGTGGTACCACGATTTTTCCCAATTGACCTAATTACTGTCGTTGAGAAAAATTATTATAATTTTAGTTAGTCGAAAATTTGTTATTTTCATCTTTAACTGTAATTATATTTTGACTGGGAGGTTAATTTTAATGGATTTAGGGAAAAGAAGAAATTATTAAATATTTTAGTTAAGTGGGAATCGAACCCACAAACTGTTGCTGACTGATCTTAAAAAAAAAATTACAAAAAATATTTAATACTAATGAAAAAAAAAAGAATATAGTCCATATATTTTTGTGATTTATACAAGAATATTGCTGGAACCTGTCAACCCTTCATAATACAGATCCGATAAAGAAAATAAGGAGGAAATCGAAAGGGTCCCCTCTGAAGGCTTTGACTGCGATAACTGATAGCCAGTCGCTCTCTTATTACAATTTACTATATATATTTGAATCTTGGCAAGTACTTACCTATGTACATTTATTTCTTAAATGAGACAATAAGAAAAATATCAATTTTCACAAGGCCAGTCTTGGCGCTGGGGTGATTGTATATGCGACAGATTGTAGATTCGACTTCTACTCAAAAAATAAACTATTTATTTTCATTTCCCTCGCTCTGGTAACGAAGCAAAGCACTTCCGTTGATTTGCGCTATTTAACACTCCATGGCTCCAGAAATCGGGGAACCGAAATGCCTTAATGGGAACGGAGTTTCTCAGCACTGTGTTCCCAGATTCCTGCTATATGCGGAATACGGATACAGCGTAAAGCTAAGAAAAAGAAAACAACTTAATATGAAAATAGCAAAAATAAACTTAGAGAGGGCCATGTATATTTTAGTTGGGTGTTTTTCCGAATGGAGAAGTCCGAGTGATCGTCGCAATTGTGGAAAATTCATATTGTTTCGGCCACAAGTTATATTTACGTTCTCTTTCCCTCTTACCATTTAGTACAGATAGTTTTCCAAAGGGCCATGAAATTATATTGACAAGAAAAACATATTTCATTTGTATTTTGTTATTATACTAGTTTTAAATCAAAAACATATTAGATTTAATCCCTAATACGAAAAGGAAATTCCTACTTTCATATCTTAACTCCGATAAGACAAACCGCGGCGTTAAGTTCTGCCACTCAGCACACAATCTCAAAAAATGCAAAAAGAGTTTTAACTTAACACGTTCCCTCTGCCTAATCTGCTACCTGTGAGATATAGTGAGATATATAGTTTATTCTTGTGATACATAGCAGGGTAAGAGGGAACCTGGGAACCTAATGTTAAGGTACTTCGAAGGTATAATATATAACACAGAATATAATATGCATATTTTGATCTCGTGCGTTTTATTAAACAGCAGATAGACGGTTAATTGCCCCCTGAGGGATGCTGCGTAGAAAAAAAATCAGCTTTTCGTACTTAAAATATTAAGTGCAGTGAAAAACTCTACTGTATCTACTTCAACATTTTTAAATTCATGAGAAATATTTTTGTAGAAAAAAAACTAGCTACGGCTAAGTGAATTTTAGCCCCAAAGCTTCGAACGAACAATGTAAAGATAATTAATATTAACAGTTTGTAGCGTTATTATGTGTAGGTCTGAGATTAAAGTGTTTGGGAGTGTAGTGATTGACAGTGTGTGGGGGTTCGAATTTTAGTAAGGGGAATAGGTTTATATTTATAGGCGCTATTGAGCATACATGTGTTTTTAAAATGGTCAAAATCTAAATTGAACTAATAAGTTTGATATTATTTTTTTATTGTTCTTAGTTTAAAAAATAAATACATTTTTAACTAACACTATACTTAATCTTCTATTTGATTACCTAATACAAAAGAAAACTAACATATAATAGGATAGTATAATAAGTCAATTTGGCATATTTTAAACTTGGGCTCAAATACCGCTACGTTCAATTTCTTAAACATGCCCTAAAACAATTATTAACTTTAAATAATAGCAAAATTAGAAATTTTAATATTTTCTATTAACCAAAATACTAATTCGAAACAGTCGATTCATACCTACAATTACTTTAACCATTAAAAATAACAACCATTAAGTATTTCACCAAAAACACACTACAAAACAGTATAATTTACAAAATATTTCACATTCTCTCTTTTAATTCTAATTCACTTAAGAACAAAAACAAATATAAATAGCGGAGAATTTTTAAAAGAGTACCCACAGCTAAAACCCAAGCGAGTGCAGCTACTAATTTTAAGTCCTAGGAAACAAAATAAAAGAAAAATGCAACTTACCTACCCAGTAAGTCGCCATTTGTGAAATATCTTTATATGAAACGACTGTGACGATACGATCGTTAGTTTTTAATTGATAAATACTAATGAATAAATAGTTTCACGCTGTATCCCGTATATAGCAGGATAGGCAAAGGAAACGGAGTATTAAAATATTCCTTTTCGCAAGCATCGTACAGTATTCGATGCAAGTAATGAACTAATGAAAATATCGATAAATAATAGTTCATTTCCTCGAGTGGGGATCGAACCCACAATTATCGCGTTACACTCTTGTGCCGTGACGACTTTTTTTTGCATTTAATATTAAATGCAAAAAAGCTTATCTAAGCTTATGACTAAGCTTAGATAAGCTTAGCTAAGCTTATCTAAGCTTAATTTCTAACTATTCCGCGCTAAACAAGGAAACAGCATTACACAAAAAATAACATAAAATATATATAATTGTTTCAATCACTACTTTTCTTAAGCTTTTTATATTATTTAAGATGTCTGGTTATGGGTTCTCTAAGGTCCTTCGACGTCGTAAACCGAGCTTAGATTGTAAGTGTCCGTTATTGAATGGCGTACGCGGAATGCATAATACAAAAGTTATAAGAAAGTATAAAAAAACATGAAAAAGCTATAAAAAGATAAGTTTACGGTTATGTTGTTATATATATTTTTTTGACTTTCCGGTTATTTATCTGGAAGAGGAGGGTAGGTAGAGAGAACCTGGGAACATAGTCTTAAGACACTCTGTTCCTATTGAGATACTACCGTTTCCCAAATTCGCTGTATTTCGGAGGTATTGGGTGGTGAGAGGCGGAACTTGACGCTGCGTTTCGTCTTGTTACCAGAACGAGTTTTACTAATAAATAATGAAGGAAAGTTTATGAGAATGGATATTTGTTTTAGTTTCACGCTGTAACTATTTAACGGATTTAGATGAAATTTTATAATAATGTAGCTTATACATGTAAAGATTTCCTATTATTTTGCTATAATATAAATTAAAGCGGGCGAAGCCGCGCGTGGGTAAGTAATTTAAAAAGTGTAGAAAAACATCGTCCCCTATAAAAGGCACTCGGCTAATTGTCGCCACTGGAAACGGTCGTGTAAGGCGATACGACGCTCGATAATATAATTCTTTTTGGTCGACGCTGTCATCTTGTTTTGCTAACATTTTCTCCGAGTTTTTTTAATAATGTATTTGTTTTAGTCGATTGGGAAGGAAAGTTTTGAATTTTTTATTCCAGATTTTTTAAACTTTTATATTAAGTCTTTCAGGTTCACCCCATCGTGGACGTATATGTCTGCGTAAGCATGACAGGTTGTCCGTTTGTTCCCGATTCCTAAGGAAAATCTCAAATGGTCATCGAACCCCCGGAAATACCCCCAGAATCCAGCGGAAAGTGAGGATCGATGTGTCTTGATAGGAACTTTTCTCTTATCCCGTTCCCTCGGGCTATCCTGCTATTTGCCTTTTGAGTGGGGAAACTCAACGCCGCCGATGAAACTGTTTTTTTTATTATTATTTTGTTTCATTCTTCAACTTGGTAGCGAGTGAATTATCACTTAGGTCTATTATATATAAATTGAATAAATACAGATAAAAGAAAAAAAGGAATAAAATATACTGTAAAGAAACAAAAATATCATCTCTGCACACCGCAGCTGGGTATCGTGAAAAAGTTGTTTAATTACGAATAGAAACGATGCTTTTATAGATTATTTCTTAAGTTTTATTTTAAAAACAATAACCAATGCCTCCAGTACGGTGGTAAGTGGAGAAGAGAAGTAAGTAGTAAGTGTCTTAATTTGAACGTAGTGTCTTATTTAACAGGTTCTCTTAGTCTGCCCTGGTATTTTCGGGATGCAACATAAAGCTAAAAAAATAGACTTTAGAAAGTACTTAGTACTTAATATAATAAATACACACATCCATTCTAATATAGTATTTTTTTTAAGAAAACTACAAAAAGAAAAATTGTTAAATATATCTAAATTTATAAATCTACAGAAATAAAACTGAAGTGTACTACAACTTCCCTTTGCCATTACAAGTGTAGACAACAAGTAAGTATAGATGAAATATAGCAATTTTTGATTAAGGCCTTCCTGATCCTGCTGAAAGATTTCAGATTTTTCATATTGAAACAAAAGGTATTTCAGGAATGGGGTCAAGTGGAACAGAGTTCCCAGTACAATGGGGGTTGGGGGGTCGGCTCCCCGTTTCGGTAAGTGTGTTTTAGCGAAATCATATTTTTTAATGGCATCGCAACATTGTGCGGTCTGGAATACTTTCTGTGATGAATTTTGTTTTATGAAGCTTGCAGATACAGAGGTAAGGGCGAGTCATGTAAAATCGAAATGTTTATAATCAAAAATCCATTTTATCATACATTTCTGGTTATACGGAATGGTTAGTGTGATGTTAAATTAACCTTCTCAATGACTTTGAAAGTTGACTTTGTAATATATTAATATTACAGAAACAAAGTCTAATGTCTAATGGTTTAAATTTTTTAGTATCTCAAAACAAATACTATTGTTTTACCCACGCAACTATTAAAGAAAACCAGTCAAGTAACGTTTATAAAAGGAGACAAATTTAAGTTTATGGCATGTACCTACTCATTTTGTATGATATAAACTACAAATATAAGTTTATAATTATTTTTTTCTCTTTCTTTCTTCTATTTGGATTTTTTATTTATTTGTATCGCGAGTTCTCACTTCTTATGCTGCAAAATAGATGCACTAACATTCGTATCTGTCATTGCCGAGACTTAGAAGCTTGATATTTTCTGTGTCCGTTCAAGGGACCGCAGGCCTGAATATTTCTTCTCTTGACAGACGGACAGAGGGACGACAAAATGATCCTATAAACGGCCCAATTTTTGAGGTACGGGATACTAAAAACCATTTAAACTAAAAACTAGTAGAAACAAAATCTTAAATACAATACTACTATATTTTTTACTCGTATTAGGGTAAAACCGGGATAGACGCCGCAGTGGGATAGATGCCCCATATTCAAAATATCTAACTTCCCGAACTCGAATTTTAATTTTAATTAAATATTGGCTAAATAACGAATAAATATTATTTGAGATAGTTAGAGAATTAGAATGATTAGAATAGATAACTAAAGATTATTTATTGTTCTTTTTAATATAAATGTATAATTGTGCAATGTGGATGTTAATATTGATGGTATTATAATATTTTAATTTATAATATTAATTGTTTACAACAAAAAATTATGAAGAATTGTAATTTTGTTGTAAAATTTAACTTAAAAAATATGATTATGGACGTTGAAACTTAAGAATGTATATTTTAGTTAAACAAATGTTTTTAAATTTTTATTATGGTTACCTATTTTTGTGATATTAGAATTTAATAGCAATTATAAGATTTTAAAAAACACTATATACTTTTCATTATTGTGATTCATGTTTATTGGAAACAAAATTGCTGTTTTAAAATTAGAATTATTTAACAATCTCATTCATCAATAATTTTTTCATTTAATCGGTATAAAGTCCACCCACCTTGCTCTGCAGGCATCTATCCTCTCCAGCATTTTCATAGTGGGGCAACTATCCATATAGGTAGGCATCTATCCTCAAAATTAATGTTTCACGAAAAGCTATTTTTTGCAAAATCTATATTTGATTTGTTAAAAAAAAATAAAAGTAATTCATAACAAAGGATTGAGCTAGCTAAATAAATATTTTTTTTTCCTATAAAAAATATATTTATATCTAATTAGGTGGATATTTCAAAAAGTGGGGCATCTATCCCGGTTTTACCCTATGTATTTCAATATGCTAATGATTCGATAACTATAACGAAGTTCAGAAAAACACCCTTCAAAGCTCAACCCAGAGTTCCACCCCAATTACATTTTGTTTTACCTCCCTTGAAATTTGGACTTGATTAAATAACAATTATACCAAAACTTTATCCAAAGTTAGAAATTGCCAGTGACTTCGACAAACAATGCAAATAGTCCTATATTCGAATCCCGGGCCGGGCCGAGTTGGGAAGTATGCGGAGGTTCCGCATTGGAAGTTAGCTGAATTTATAATATTTTACAGCGATTTACTCTGTAGCATCAAAACTTTGTTGGAACGTACACTTGAATCGGACGTTTTTGACTTGAAAATGCATCATAATGTGACCTATTTTAAATATTATTTATAATTACAGTACGTAAGGCGATGGGTTCGATTCCCACTTGAGTATACAGTTACAGTTTCTAAACACTAGGTTCCTAGATTCCTTCTGCTAGCAGGGTTGCTATATTTAGGAAATAGCGTGAAGCTGCAAAAGAAAAATATCGAAATTTTCACAATTTTTACGGACAGAAAATTATTTTGTAATAGCAAGATTTTGTAAGCCCCTTAAAAACGCAAGTTGAGCTTTATGATTTGCCATTTTATTGTCCTTTTTCTTTTGTGAATAACATTACAAAGGCCACCAGTCGCTTGTAATGAGGTGAGGTATAACATTAAGTAAGTACTTAGCGTTTTTTTATAGATGGATTTTTTTTACGCTTCAAGCTGTATCCTGCACATACCAGGGTAGATAGAGGGAAACTGTGTTAAGATAATCTGTTCCTATTAAGTCACTGCCGTTCCTCACTTTAACTTAACTTTTTTAACCCACTTGAAAGTTTTAAGTATTGCCTCTTTCCTCGAGTGGGAATCGAACTCACAACCTGACGCTTTTACTTATTCGTATACGCTTATGAACATGCGATACAACTGGCCTCAATTATATTTATTTCCTAAGTGTGAAATCACACTTTTAAAATGTCAAAATTGGCCTTAATTAATTAGGAAATTTTATTAGTTTGTTTTACCTAAAAAAAACCGAAATCTTTTATACATTACATGTATGGTGAAATATTATTTTCAAATGGAAACTTATAAGCTATAAACAATTTTAAAATGCATATTTGAATATAATTTTGCATATTTCTCAAAAACAATATTTGTATGAGAAAGCAGGAAGGATGTCTCTTAAGAGTATGCGAGTGTTTACTTAACATTGTTTGTACTGAAAAATGGAATTTTAGAATTTACGAGTATATATAAAATGACAAAATATTTAGATTTAACCAAGTATACATCTAAAAAATATATAATACTTCTTCTTTTCTGAATGACTGTCAGAAAACGCACAAACGGAACTACTGGACTTAAGAAGATGAAATTTCACATATAGCGTATCTGCATATGCATTCCCTGCAAAAAACTGGGAATTAAACCCACCACCGTCACTTTGACAGACAAAAATTACATATTGTTTGGTGGAACTTACCGCCACGCTGTACCTTCTTACCAGAGCGAGTAAATGAAAATAATTCAATCGGGAATCGAACTCACAGCTCTACGTCAAATGCTACGTCATAATGGCCTCATAAAATGGATATACGCTGTAGAAGGAAAACACGACTAGAATCTGTTCCAAAAATATATTTCAGAGATTTCTACGTTACCCTCGTGATGTTCATTTCATAAAATTAAACATTTCAATTTTAATGTATAATAAAGTCTGTTTGTATTACTTTTTATGAGAAAAGTAATTTTATCCATTATAACGTATCTACTGTAGATACGTTCTAATTTACTGTTGTGATTGTGTATTCTAATTTTACTTCAAAACTTTATCTAACGCTGAGATAGAAAACTTTTAAATAGCAAGGCAGGCAGAGGGAACCTGGGAACCTAGTGTTACCGGAAAACATCTATATACACATATGTAGATAATTTTTAATACTAATTCAGAACATAATCACTTCACCAATATTTTATAAAAAAAACTTTTATTTTTCTATTAAAAATTATCACGGCACCTACCTATAAAAGAAAAAAACCCCGCTTTTTGCTCTTTTTTTACCGCAGTCTTTGAATGAATCGTGCGGGAAACTGAAAAAAAAGCTACTATGCCTATATTTTCGAGACTTGCTGTAGGCGGGTTCAGGGAGGTCGGGTACTTAACCGACTGACACTGTTTCGTTTTAACTTAAATATTATATAGGTTATATTTGTAGAAAAAATACTATTTTAAAAGTGTTATTTAATTTTTACTTGTCAATTGGCTTTGCCTAGTTAAACTTACGCTTCTTTGATGTAAAGAATTTAATAGCTATGAAATTATGTTTTTCAGGCCAGTTGTGGCGCAGAGGTATAATCGTACGACTTCGATTCCCATTTGAGGAAGTAAAATATTTAATATTCACATTGCCTCGCTCTGGTAACGAGCGGCTCTCGAATTCAGCGGAAAGTAGGGAACGGAAGTGTCTAATTGGGAACAAGGGAAGCAAGGATCCTAGGTTCCCTCTGCCCATCCTGCTACATGCGGCATAAAAAACCTTTTGTTTTAATGAGATGTTCTGCTTAAAATTTAACTTTTAGAGCCCAAGCTTCCTCCTCAACTCGGAAGTAAGTGAATTATTATATTTTACGTGAGAAACTTTCAAACAATAAGATTAAACTGTTATTAAAAATGATATACAATACAAGTTGCAAAAATTAAATAAAACCAAAAGGAGATTGCAAGAAACATGTCCAAAATCGTTTAATTTCTATTTTCGTGCGACTATTCCAACCCCACTCGTACTAGTACTAGGCAAACAAACTCGCGCTACTCTACTCCTGTATATAAACACCGTTTTTGAGCCGGACTTAATAGAATTTAGACCTTTTTAAATAGACTGCTAACGACCTGTGCATTTTGTAGTGAATGTGTAAACAAGGTGACTAAATAGGCGAATTTACTTGGAATACCTTATAACAAACCTGCGAAAATCTCTCCTGGGCGTCCAAAATGTCGATGAAGAGCGAAAGCTTGTGGTCCATGATGGGGAAGCCATTTCTTGGCTGCTGTAACAGATGTCGCACAGCCTCACGTACGGCCGCGGGCGTGCTTGGGGTCCCGGGGGTCCCCAGCGAGGGCACGGGGCCCATAAGGCCCGAGAGGCCGTGGAACGTTGCAGACAACTTGGGCACATTTTGCTGACCCGGCAACGACAGTCTACGCGACGTAGATGGCGGCACCGCACCATAACCGTTCGTCATAATAGCTGGTCGTTGTAATTGATAATCACTTCTCGAGGACGGTAAATTATAATTCGCGCGCGGCAACGTGAGGTTGGGCACCGGCCGCCTGGGCACCGGCTGCAAGATGGGCACCGACCACTCATCGTCAACGGAACCTATTGAATGGGGGCGTCTAGGTACTGGTGGGATCTGACGGGGCGAGACCACGCTTTGGGGTCTTCGAGGCCGTCTTTCAGGTTGTATGGGTGCAGGTGGTGTGTACGGTGAAAAGCCGCCGAAATCGGCCGCATTTAGGGTTAGCGGTTTCGTAGGTTCCGGTGCAGGCGGCGGCGGGTCCTCCCAGGGGGGCCAAGCGAGGGTTAAGGAGTCAGGTTTCCGGGGCGGCGCGGGCCTGGGCCTGCCCGCCCCCTCGGTCATGGCGGGCGCCGGCAGGGTCACATGGCGCGCTGCGTGCGTCGCGCACGGCATCCGCCGGCCGACTGCCGTCGCGACGCCGGCGGACCGCCCCCGACCCCCGCGACGACGTGTTTTGGTTTAGCTTACTATAGGGTTGCTATGTTTGTTACGATTTTAATTATAGATAGATGAGAATTTTTAATATCATTATAATATTTTATGGTAAAATACTTTAAGGTAATATGTAGAAAAATATGAAACAATTCAAGAGAACGGTTGGAAATTGGAAATAAAATCAAAATAAAGTATCAAAAACAATAATTTAGAAATATGTAAGTAATTTTATGCATAATATAAATAAAAGATACTATAAATCCAATATAAGTTTTCTCTATTACAATAGAAATATAAATTTCAAGCCGTAATAAAGCTCCCTGGGGGTGTATTCCCAAGGCTAATTAATTATAACGCGACATTAACATAATATGATAATTCTATGAATCAAAACAGTACTACTTTATTTCTCACATTATAGTGTTTAAAATAAAGTAAATATTATTTTAAATGAAAGAATAATATGTATCTTATCTTTTTTTTTCTGGGTCACACTGTTTTTTTTTTCACTCTATCCCGTTTATAGCAGGGTAGATAGAGGAAGCCTAGTGTTACCGCACTCCGTTCCCAACTCACGAATTCTAGAGACCTTGTGTGCTGAGTGGCGGAACTTAACAGCGAACTTTGCATTGACACCAGAGCGAAGAAAAGAAAATATTGAATATGTAACAAAAAATATTAAATCGACCCCCAGCCTATCACGTTTACAGTCCATCCGTTTCGTCTTCATTTAAGTATTTAAGAACAGATTCACGCTGCATCTCGCAAACGAAATGATATGCAGAGGGAAACTAGCGTTAAGGCGATCCGTTTCCTAATATTCGAGACATTCCATGCTGAGCGGCGTAACTTAATATCGCACTATGTCTTTTTATCATATAAATATTAATAAAATAAAAATATTTCATTCATATATAAAATTCAAGGCGTCCCTACTAATTTAGTTAAGTAGTGAATTAAGTACAATTAGAAGAAATAAGTATAACAATAATACTAATAATGTCTTGTTAAGTATAATAGAGGCAGTTACGTCACGGCGTGCGTTTGACTATAGGCGCGACGGCTGTGGGTTCAAATCCCACTATGAAAAATGGGCGAAAAAAAAATTTAATATCATCATTTCTTTTTTGTGGTATTGAGTTCTACCACTCAATACGCTCGAGAATTCGGCGGACAGTGTTGAACGCCAGTGTCTTAATGAGAACGGAGTGTCTTCACAATAAGTTCCTTCTGCCTGCCCTGTTGTGTGCGGGATACATACAAATTAAAGCTAAGAAAAATACGAAAAAAACTACAATATATATTGATTGAAGCTAATATTTTTATTGTTTTCCTTAGGATACGTTGACATGTTTCCGCGTCTTTTGCTCTAAAAATAAATTTAAGAGCTATTGTATGTGTTATTTCATATTGCCCAATTATCAAGTTCTGTTGAGGGATTCCTCAGCTCAACACACTGTCTCGAAACTTGGGTCGAAAGTGAGTGTCTTAACAATAGGGTCCCTCTGCCTTCCCTGTTATGCGGGAAAAAGTTGCTAAACTGATTTTTATTAAATTTTTATTTTTTTTATTAAAAAAATTTAATTATATGAGTAGAAAGGAGTGTTAAGTCACTTAAATTTCTATTTTGTTCTGTTTGAAAACATTAAGAAATCGAACTCGCTTCGGTAAAGTAAAACGCTTATGAATAATTTATAGCTTTACAAAATGTTATGCACCCGGAAAGAGATAGGGCGGAACGGATTTTGTATATCAATTTAAGTACAAATAAAATTACTTTTAGAAAGAAAAAAAAAACGATATGTTTCCTTCTTTCTATATTAATATTAAAAACTTAAAGAGTTTGAGTTCTTTTGGTTGAATGCCCCAATCTCAGGAACTACTGATTCGAATAGAATAACTATTTGTGTCTAGGATGTGTCATATAAAACTTTCTTTTATTTCTATTTGACAACGAAGGCAAGACCGCGAGTGAAAGCAGGTTTACAATAAATATAATGTGCTTTAAAACGCAGTTCCACCGAATTTTGGAGACAGCTCAGTACCAGAGCGTGTAAATTAAATTATTAAATATTTCATTTTCTCTACCTCTCGTATTTTTGTATTGTTGTCTTAAGATTAAAAGTTTTGAAATAAACCTATCTAGGTAAAGGAAAGATATGAACCGTGGACAGCCTCACAAAATGTATTGACGCGTAAATTAATACGCGTTAACGTGGATTAGTTAATTATTACGTTAATATAATTAAGATAATCTTACACTTAGCCTGCTAACTGGTGGTGGTTGGATATCTATCTATATCTATATCTATAATGCATGTAGGTATTAAAGATACCTCCAGAAAGACATTTCCTGAAATACATTTAGTACCTATAGGGAAAAGAGTATATTTAGTAACATTTCTTTTTTTATTTAAGCTGTATCCCACACGAAGCAGTATAAATGAAGAAGAATCAGGAGAACCTACACTTCCGTTCCTCATTTTCCACTCAATTTTCGAAACTAGCCTTCTGAACCAACCCTGAACCGTAGCGTTTACAACCGCTGTACCACGATGGATATAATATTATTTTACGAGCACTTCATATCTAATCCTTTCCATACTAAATGCGTATACAATTTAATATTTCTATAGTATTTTTAGATGAACAGTAGCAGTTAATCCTGATTGTAAAGTGGTAGCAATGAACCTTAAAATCCTTAATGGGTTTTGAGTGCGGTTATTTCCAAATATAAGCTATAATCTATAATACTATAAGCACATCTTAATGTCGACGTTACGCCAGAGCGTAGAAATGAAAATATAAATGTAAATAAATATTTCCGTTCCTGGAGTGGGGACCGAACCCACGACCAGTCGCATTTACGGTGCACTCAGACAATGTAACCTAAACCATGGTTGCTTCGATTTATTGAGTGCTAAGTGGTGGAACTCAACGCTGCACCGGTATGGTATTCCCTCGAGTGTGAATTGAACCCACACCTGTCGTTACAATCGAACGCTGTACCCTTTTACCACGATAGTCTCGATATATGTATTGCTATACGTATAATAAAAAAAAACTAAATTTACTGATCTTAATAATACTGTGAAATAAATCATAATCTGGATCAACACATGGGACACGTTTTACCCAATATTGGAAGTGAGGGTGGCTTGCTGTTAATAATTGATTTTGGGGACGTACAGACCTAAAATGAAATTGAATCACTTCTAATATAGTGGCGAATTGAGTATTTAACACTAGGTTCCCATTGCCTCCCGCTATTATTATTAGTTAAATATTATATAGTGTGTTTAGAATAGTCAATAACGGAAAGATTTCTATGTCAAATGAGGGAAATATTAACTTCCAAAACAGGAATTATAGAATATTTTAAGATTTTTGTTCATTAACAATATTTATAAGAAATATATTGTTACTTTAGTTTAATAATACTTTAATAAAACAGTGTTATTTGGGGTTGTGGGTTATAGAATTCATTTCCTCGAGTGGGAATAGTCCCACTCGAGGAAATGAAATATATTAATTTCTTCGCTCTTGTGTCAAAAGCGCGGCTTTGAGTTCTGCCACTCATACGAAAATGGGGAACGAAGTGTCTTAACACTAGGTTCCCTCTTAAACCACTCTTCATACGTTACAAAACGGTTAAAACGCTACAGTCAAAACCACTCTTCATACGTTACATTCAAAGTCTTTATAATACGACAAAATTCAAGAGACATCTTAATACATTTAAATAAATACACGTAGAAAGGAGAAGCTTTTAACAAAATTGTATGGAAGCGCACGCATTGCGTTAAAATTGCGTTTTCAGTTGAGGACAGAGTTGGTTTGTATGTATGTATATCAACGCTTAAAAACCTATTATTATTTATACATATTTACATACAAACCTATGTTTTACATACATATTTTCTAAATTTTTTAGCTTCACGTTGTAGTGGTTATTTCTTGTAGTTGGTTTTAGCATGTAGAAGTGTAGGTGGAAAGAGTCAAGTGTTAAGATACTCCAATCTCCACTTTCTGCCGAATTCCTGCTTCATCAATTCTTCCAGAAAAAACGTATTGAGTGAAAGTCAAAGTCGCGCTTGGCCTCGACACTAGAGCGAAGAAACGAGAGTATATCATAACGTTTGGGGGTTCGATTCCCGCTCGTCAGGGTGAGCGATTTTTATTTTCGGTGTTGATTTTTGCCACTCATACTTATATCTCGAAAATTGGGCGATCAGTCAAAAACTGAATGTAAAACAGTTAACGATACTTCTTCTGCCTATCTTGCTATTTACGGGATTCAGCGTGAAAATATATAAAAAAAATAAACAACAACGAACACTAATTTCGCAGCATCTTATACTTATACTAACGTAAAATATTTAGAGGAACCTTCGTCGCTTCCAATAAATCCCCGGCTTTATTAAACAGAAGAGAAACGTATCGGCCTATACCATTCGCTTGGAAAATGGGATTTTCGAGAAGGTTTTTTTTTTAATCTTGATTATAAACAAAACACGGGCCAAATATATGAAATAATAGCTTAACAAAAATGAACTAGAATTAGTACCACGCTATATCCCGTATATAGCAGCGTAGGCAGCGGGATCCTAAAGTCCCAAAGTTTTTTATTATTAAACATTACGTGTTGAGTGGAACTCAACACCGTTTTTTGCCTTGACACGTATCCAGAGAAATGACACCGCGGCGGCCTCTAATTATAACGTTAGAAATAATAATAATAAAGCAGCAGGGCAGCTTGTGGCGAGCTGTTGGGGAGTGGCGACCCCACGGACCTGAGACCTCCGGAGGGGAATTGTAATCTATCCCCCGCCTCTGGCTTGCCTTTATTGGCCGGCAGAGTGGAGAGCAGGAGCTATACGTTCGAAAGGGTGGAAGTGCTCAATCTGCGTAATAGCGGGGAATCGCGCTCAGAAGTTCCTCGTGATGGTGAAACAGATGCACACCACTCTACATCCTTAGCCGACCACGCCGATGATGCGCTCGAGGCACTACGCCGCTTTGTGGGGGCCCATCTAGTGGGAGGCGAGTTACCGTCCGCCAACCATTCAATTTGAGTCTATTGTAAAGGCGGAAGTCCGTTAGTCTCATTCAATAGCCCAGTAGCCAGTCCATCTAAATTCCATTCCATAGTCCTAGTTTAGATTTCTACATTTTCCATAGTTCCTACGCATTAACCGGCGACCATCTCTGGGCCTACCTATAATTACCTGTGGTTACCCAGATATGGATCCCGGCTGATGCGTCACAGTAAAACATTTGAATATTCTCTAAGGTGCCTCTACGTGTTGGACCTGTGTCCCCACGCAAGCCTTCCAAAGAACCGGGTTCTTTTGAACCCGTGAATCTTTAAAGAGAAACATAATAATAATAGTTTATTGCACATGAAAAGAAAAAATATATATATTAAATAATATTCAAAAACAATTTCAACTATAATTTGTAAAGTATATTTTTAAGAAAGTTTTAAATGTGACAGTTTTAAATGAATATTTTACGAAGTATTGATGAAAAAATGCAGCATTAATCCGCTATCCGGTACACCATGCCTGAAATGGCTGGAAGACGGAGAAAAAGTGGGAACACTGAGTTCACTCTGCTGAAATGCTGAAAACAAAGTGAAACTTGCTGCCCAAGAACTATTTCTTGACATTATATAGACAAGAACACGTTATATCGACAACACTATCAATAAAAATTATATCACTTTAAAATAACTAGTGATGTACCTACATATTCCGATTCTAGCCTACGCCTTGAACTTAGGTCTTCTTAAATTTCCAACTTGTCGTACCCATTTCTATTCCAATTCCTTCACTGTAAAATCTGCTATCCTCTGGAATGAACTTCCTTCCGAAATACGTCATTCTAAATCACATAATGTTTTTAAAAATCGTTTAAAAGAGTATCTTTTCAAAATATAACTGTAGTTTTTCTTTTGTCGTTTATATATATATATATATATATATATATTATGTAGATTTATGTATTATACTTAAAGGATTTTATGTAGATATGTATGTATATATGTATGTGTGTATATTCATTAATATTTTATTACTGTATTTTATTTTGCACTATAATGTTATTCCCATTTCTTTATTCTTAGTCCTTAATTTTACAAGGGTTGCCTGGAAGAGATTGCTTGAAGCAATAAGGCCGCCTTTGCATACTATTTTATAAAATTATTGTGTCTCTTTCTGTTATATGTTATATTTTTGTGCAATAAAGTTTTTTCTTTTCTATTCTATTCTATATTTAGTATGAAAAAACTACCTTTTAAATTCATAAAGAAGTTCAATAGCAACTGTAGCATCACTGAGGTAATTCGTTGCGACGCCGCTCGGGCAGAAACGCTCTAAACGAGAAACAATATAGACAATCCGCCACTGTTGCTAACAGCTTACGGGAAATGTATGTATGTAATAGCAGTAATAACTTCTAAATAACTTTTCTGTCTACTTAAAATTAGTTTTATGAGTTTTTCTTTGAATATAAATCGAGGTAATATAAATCGATTATATAACTAATATTTTAATTATCTTTGTTTTAGTTCTTATATAAGTACGGCGTTGAGGTCCGCCAAACAGCACATTCTCTAAATCTAATAAAATATGTAACTTAATGTTCGTTTCCCATATTAAAGCCTAGAACGGAGAATTATGTCACTATTAACACTAAAACACTGTTGAAGGAAAAAAAAGGCTTTTACGAAAACAATTTATACAGTCCACTACTGTTACTAACGTCCCCATTACCCACAATACAAGTAAAAGGGACCCCTCCCATAAATAGTCATAATTCCCAAATGTTTTTGCGTTTACCCAAAGAAATGGATTTACTGGTTTCTTATTAAATACACATATGTTTATGTGCACTTGGAATTCTTTGTTAACCAACTTATAAAAAGGATGAGTTTCTATATTCAATAGTTTGTTTTGTTTTTTAATTTCTGTTTTGTTTTTTTGGGTTTAGGAAGTTAGAGATAACTTCTTTGAACCCTTTTGCTCATTTATTTGAAAGTTGAGGATGTTGGTCTTCTTTTCCTCTTTTAGAAAGATTAAGCAAATTTTTGAGTATAGATTTACTGAACATATGTTTTGAAATTTTCATGAAAATAATGAATAAGATTTACTATAATATCGATCGAATTTAGTTGGATTTTGAAATGTCTTAATAAGTGTTGAGTGGGAATCGATCCTACATCCTGTCACGTTCACATAATCCTTTAATAATTATAAAAGAGAAATAATAATAAAAAGTCGATAATAACCCATTACAAGGAAACTCAATCACAAATAGTACAGTAAAAGTAATAAAATAAACAGCTCACAGTTTCCCAAACATTTCCTTCCACCGACTGAAAGAGGAATGGATCCTTATCGGTTGATTTCACACAATATTGCGCACTAAACGAGAGTGTGGGTTTGTGTTGTAGTAAATATTATTTTTTATTTTACTGTTATCGGATATGCTGTGGCCTTTTTTTCTTTTTATTTTTGTAGATTCACGCTAGGACATATATACTTATCGTATAACAGGGTGGGCAGAGGGAACCTAGTGTTAAAACAGTCCATTTCCAGTAAGACACTTCCATTCCTCACTTTTTTTTATGTTGAGTGGTGGATCTCAACGCCGCGCTGTAGCAGTTATAGTTACGTGTATGTAGTTCAATTATTTCCGTTTTCCAATAAAAAGATGCAAGGAAATGTATTTTTTAAGCGCGAGAGCTTCATTGTTTCAGCTAATGACTTTTTAATGGTCGCCATTCGTTATTTTCTTAGATAAATTGTTTTTCTCAAACTCAATGTCTTTATTGTGAACTAGTAAATTTTCTTGATGGTCATTTATATAATATTAATAAATATAGTTTAATTTAAAAATAATTATGCAATATGAAGATCAGTCAGATTTGGACTTGCCGGCTGATGCTTTTCATGATTGCAGTTGACAAACTTAAGCTAGCGGGCCTATGCTCTCATTTTGTATGAAATGAACTAGAAATATAAGTTTGTAGTGATTTTTTCGTATGAAAATAGCTATATAGACTTCAATATTTGATATTAGTATCAGCTACATTCCTCCTCACCATCTCGAATGGTCTTGACAAATGGACATAGACATAGATAACAAAATGACCATATAAGGCTTTCGATTTTATCTTTTGAGGTACGGAACCCTAAAAATTAACAAAAAATTATGTAAAATACCCTAATTTCATTTTATTAAAACAAAAAAAAACCGAATATTGACGGGCGAAAGCAGCGCTTCCTCGATAATAAGGGTCCCTTATTACCGAGCGGCCTTCTTTACGCCCTTTCAAGTGGAAACATTGTACAATATCGATTCTTCAAACGCGTTTGTGTATCGAAATATTTCAAAATGCATTTAAATAAGAATTAACGATGTTTTTATTTGCTTTTTAAGCTTTAGGCTATATCCTGCAAGTAGCAAGGTAACATCTATGTTAAGACATTCATTCCTATTAAGTTCTCCGCAGAATTTTGGAAGTGTTGTGTGTTGAGTTGTGGAGCTAAACGCCGCGATCTCTCTCAATACATTAAATATTTCACTTCCTCGAGTAAACAACGTACGCTTGTATCCCTGCGCCACGGCTGGCCTCTTACTTATCTTTATCGACACAGCATACACGAAACTTGTTATGAAACTTTGGAAGTTGAAATTAAGTCTGTACATAGGTATTTTAGGGAGTGTAGGGGACCACTAAAAGAGGATTTATGTAGTTCCTGCGGGAAGGGGAAACGACGTGATGGTGTTGATTAATTTCGTATATTGTTCTCTTGTACATATACATATCGAAGGTTCAAAATTGGGTCGATTGAGTAAAAAACTTGTTATATGTGTAGTAGACCGTGACTTAAATGTAGCGATTAGCTAAAAGTTGTAATACAAAGAATATTTAAATACAAAATCAGTTTTTTTTGTTATATTGGTGTTGCATACATATGTTTTATGCATTTCTGTATTTTTATATGTGAATTTATGCAACCTCGATATTTTATATAATAAAAAGGGAAGAATTTAGTGGTTAACAATTTCCATTCTAATATTACACTTCGTGTAATGAAATTAATCATGTAAATGGAGGGCGAATTAATAAATTTAATATTTAGAAATTTGAAATTTAATATATGCTCTACGAGATAATTTCTCGAAATCACTATTGCACAGAATAAAAACTATATTTTTTCTTTTATGTGTTAATTTCTACTGAAATAAAATTGCAGGTGACAACTAGTTGTAAAACACAGACATTGTACGTAATTTATATTTTAATTACTTTCTTTACTTTTATATTTCAAAATATCGAACGTTGTAGGATGAAACTAAAACTTAATTTTAAAATTTTAAATGCACATTATACTATAAAGCGCATTTACTTTGATCAGGAAGTGCCACTGAAATTGTTTTCGAACGACTTTTAAACGTTTCTAAACGACGTACATTTGAAGTTAGTTTAGAAAATGACTTGAATTTTAATAAAATTTAAGATTTAAGATATTTAAGTTCTATTATATTTATTCTATGCATGTAAATAAGTTGTAATTAAGTATATACGAGTAATAGTTATTCTTATATTCTGTATTTAGGTTTTTTTGTGATACGAGATCAGAACATCTATTTTTACCAATAAAAAGATATCAATTGAGATTTTTCATGACAATATTTTAAATATCTTGCAAATATAAGTGTTCCTGTGGAGTTCGAGAGTTAGCTTTACCAAGTCCACACGTAGTGTCTCTAAATATACCTACCTATACATCAGAGAAACAAAATGACTCGCTACACCTCTTTTCTCCTCAAAATATCAAATATATTATTATGTAAATAACATTTAATAATAATATTAGAATAATATTTAACAAGACGCGGCAACGCAGGTGTCAAGACTTACACATGTAAATATCAATCGATGGGAGTTTATATGCGCATAATGTATGAGACGTTTGACACACGTCACGTGTGAAGGATGCCTTAGTCTAGATTAAATGTTTAGATTGTAATATGAATGATTGGAAATATATATTTTGTCTAATATAACCATTATATATATAGATTGATATATACACAATTTATTGTATTTTGGGAACTGTTTTGTTTTATATAGATAAATAACTGATTTTTTTAATAAACATTTGAAATTTTAATTATTAAAAATCTACATACTTACCGCATTTCATCACATTTCAAACATTGAAGTCACTTACCTGCAAACAAAATTGAACATGAATTTAAATTAACACTACAATTTTTCGACGTTATTGCATTAGCGTTGACTATAGATGCTTCCTCAGTCCAAGGAGATATATCACAGAGTTCTGCCATACTGGGACTCCAATTAAATAAATACATTATACTCGTAGTATATTGTGATCTAGAAGTATTTTCATACAAAACTTCCTTTTTTTAGCTTCACGCTGTATCCCGCAAGAGAAAGTAGAGGCAGAGGAACGATGAAATGAAAATTACTCGTTCCTCCAAGTGGGAATCGAACCCTATCTAACCTTTATATACATAATTGGGCGAGATTTAAACCAATAATTATAAGCTTTGGTAAGCTGAAAGCTTTTACAAAAGCACAAAAATAAAAATATTCTATATTAATATTTCACATTTTTTATAAAACGGTATATTTTGTGACGTCGCGTTAAAAACTTGCAAGACGTCTGTTTAGAGCTGGCATTGTCTTTGTGGAGGGTGACCAACTTGTAGAAGTTTACAGTAAACTTTGAAATTAAATTTTAAATGTACGGCCTATTATAATTTTGCTATTTCAGTTTTCTTTGTTTTTCTGCATCTTTATATAATTTTATCGAGGATAGTCGTGACGCAGGAGCGAGTAAGCGAGTCAGGATGCGAGTTTGATTCCCCCTCAAGGTAATTTAATTTTGTTTAAAGTTAAGAGATAGTGATAATTTAAGTTCTATATATCACGACATTGGCAATGAGTTCAGCCAATTTCAGGCATTCTCACGAGTTAAGGGAAACCAGAGAACGGAGTGCACTCGTCAATATCTGAGTGAAGTATAAGCAACAAAATTGGAAGCAAAATAAGTTAAATACAAATATTTTTTGGACAATATTATTCCGATATTCCTATTCTTGTAATATAATTTCTCCTTATTTGAATTCCCCTAGCGCTTTATAATTTCACGGTTGTCAAAATATGTGTACACATATCATGCCTAGATATAAGACTGATGTGAGTGACAAGGGAGTCTAAAACAAAGAATTACACGCAAAGATATTGCTGTGAAATAAATTGTTAGATATAGACCATTTCCCGATTCAAACTGTTAATAAATTAATTTTTAACAAAAACAAAAACCGACTTCTAACAACGAACTAAAAAGTGAAAAATAATTATACAAAGATTTTATAATTATGAAGTCGGTGTCAAGCTAATGCTACAACACCTTTACTACAATATCTAATTACTAAGCCTGTTTGTTTTACTTGGCACCGACTTCAAAATTATAAAATCTTTGTATAATTATTTTTCACTTTTTAGTTCGTTGTTAGAAGTCGGTTTTTGTTTTTGTTAAAAATTAATTTATTTTACGATTTTTAGTGATGGGTAGATCTTAAAATGATGCTTCTTAAACGAGTGGTGATGGTGGTGGTAGTGGTTGTCAACGAGTGGTTGTGGTTGTCCTAAGTAAAACTTTATTTAATTAGGTATTATTTTTGTGCAAAGTTACATTTTGGTATATTGACAAGAAAATACATAAAATGTATTCGGGCGAATGAAGAATCTCCCTTTTTTGAAGTTGGTTGAAAATGAGAACATCCTCTTTTTTGAGGTTGGTTGAAAAGAAATGCAACGATCAGGAATCTCACCTCTGACATCAATTTAAAAAGTTTTTGCTTGTAACTATTACAGTATAATCAATTTTTTACCAAAAAAAACAAACTTTCTAAATTTTCACCGGATCCCATAATCGGAACCTAACCAAACTTTCACTAAATTATCCTTGAAGTATATCCTTTCAAATAAAAAAAGAATCATCAAAATCGGTTTGCGCGACATTGAGTTATTCGTCTATTTGTCGCGCACATACCTAATGCAAATTTAAGACTTATGTGATTTTCTCATAGATACCATTGTCAGACATGGACAAAAAAAAATGAGACCATTCGGGAAGCCTCACCTTTCGATCAAAAAAAAATTATCAAAATCGGTTCACCCAGTCAAAAGTTATGAGGTAACAAACATAAAAAAAAAAAAATTAAAAAAAAATTAAAAAAAAAAAAAATACAGTCGAATTGATAACCTCCTTCTTTTTGAAGTCGGTTAAAAAAAGAGAAATATGCGTATCTAGCTTGGCTTTGTCTTGGTTAAAATTTATTTTCCTCAGTTGGAATCGAACCCACAGCCGCTCTTACTGAAATTAATAATTATGTAAATGTCCCTAAAATATATTTTATATGGTGTCAGTATAGCATGTAGTTGTGTGATGCGTCCTAGTGAACACTTCATACCTAACGCTTGAAAAGATCAAACGTGGTTTAGATAAAACCTTTTTTTTAAGTTATTTTTTATACTTATTTTTATAGCAAAATACATTTAGTTAAACTTCTATTAACACAAGTTTTCAGTAGCAGTCCCAATTGTGGCAGAAAGTTATACTCGTATATGTGTGTAAAACTATTTTAGATGGATAATGTATTTTTAAATGTTTTCATGAAATATTATATGAAAAAACAAATGAATTTAGTATACTTATTTAGTTATTATTTCGTTTTTATTTAGTTATTTCAAACATCAACCCAGAGGGCAGTCGTAGCCTAAGGGCAGAAGTATGCGACTGTACTCGTAAGTGCAATAAGTCGTAGGTTCGATTCCCAATGTAGGATATTAAATGTATGATATTTTCATTTCATCGCTCTGGTTAACGACGGTAAGCTCTACCACTCGACACGCAATACCTCCAGAATTCGGCGGGAAATGAAAAATGGAGTGTCTTAACACTAGGTTCCCTATGTTCCCTCCCTCGGCATATAGCGTGAAGCTGATTATTTTTATTATTCGCTAAATGCGAACTAAATTATAAAATTGAATATTTTTTTTAGCTTTACGTTGTATCCCGCATATAGTTGGATAGGCCAAGGGAACCCGATGTTAAGTCATTTAAAGTAGTGTATAATATTTCATAGGTGATATTTTCCTCGATTTTATTTTGTTTAACTAACTAGTCAATACAATGTTCATCTTTTAGTACTTATATTTATAGAAATCATTGAGATAATTCAGCGCCATCTATTGGCCTTCATAACTGTTATCTTTTAAATTTAGTTCAGCAACCTACGTGTAAAGTGTCAGCTATTTAATTCAGACACCCTTTCACAGATGGCGCTGTTATATAAATCAAAAGTAAAATACTCTTTATTGTACACCGGCTATTAATTCATATTAATAAAAGATTTTATGCTGCAATTCAATCTAATTCAGTAATACAGAGATTATTATATTCTTTTTATCTAAAAGTAAAATAAGATAAAGCAATTCAAATATATTTTACCTTCAAAAGATGAGGATCTCTCTCAGCAGCATCCAGCAAGGACTCCGCTTCACTCAACCAAGCAACGAACTTCTCTAAG
This sequence comes from Heliconius nattereri, assembly GCA_013403645.1. NCBI lineage: Eukaryota > Metazoa > Arthropoda > Insecta > Lepidoptera > Nymphalidae > Heliconius > Heliconius nattereri. The sequence continues at coordinate 1,610,106 of JAAIXI010000228.1, forward strand.
GAACGGTCAAAGTTTTGCAGCGACGAAACTGCGGAATGTAACGCCTTTCCACGAGCGATGATACTAAGAAAGAAACATTTTTTATTGAAAGATGCTATAAAATAACAAATTCTTACAGTAAGAATGTCTACTAATAGTTGTATATTATTAATAAATATTTATTATTAATATACAACTATTAGTAGTTCCTGTTCCTACATTCCTAATAAATGTATAATATTTTAATAACTTTTTAAACTAATTTAAACACTGCTGTCTAAAAATGGAAGATTATTCTTAAATTAATTTAATTTTTGTAATTAATTGTTATACATATTTATAACAATGTTATTTAAAGGCATCAGTTACTTTTAATATTATGTTATTTTTGTTTTAAATATTATACAATTAGATAAATAAATATTTTTTAGGAAAAAATTGAGCTTTAGCGACATCTTTACGAATCTATAAAAAATATAAGCAATATTATAAAAGCGCCATCTGTTAGATTTATACAATATTTCAAAGTATACGTAGTAACACCTAGCGGCATCTCTTAAATTTATGTGATACTAATTCAACAAAAACGCAACATAGAGAACCTAATTGCCTACCGCTAGATGGCGCTAAGATGATATATACACAAATCATATTTAACCACGTGCATTATTAATTTGCTTAAAGTTCTTAATATCTTGGGTGTAAATTTTAATGCGTAACAGATTTTGCATCTCTAATTATAAAGCAAATTATTTTTATCTACCTAATTTTTGATGATTCCTACCTAGGAAGTACGCATACACCATTACCATTACTAAGCATACTACCGTCATTTCGTTAGGAAATTTTTGTTAAGACAATAGATTTCAATTTACTTACTCCATAAAGATTTTCCAGTAAAAAGCAATTACTTAAGTAAAAAAAAATTAAATATACAATATTTACCTGTTGTTCAGTTCATTGTATCTATGGTTGATAGCCTCTGTAGCGCGCTTGATACGCGTGGTGTCGTCGTTACGGTACACGGCTATGAGGCGCTGAGTGAGCTGGCCGAAGAGCTCTATTTGATGCTTGTACTGGTGGACTTCAGCGTGGAAGGACTGGAATAGAAAGAATATTTTATTTTAACACGTACTAGTAATTATAAAGAATAGTCGTGATTTTCAGTTCGATTCTTATTTAGGGAATTGGATTACTTAATATTTTCATTATCTTGTTCGACTCAAAGAGCGACGTTGGGTTTCGCCACTCAACACACGATGTCTCGAAAATGCAGATGTTAGTTGGAAACGGAGTGTTTTAACACTCAGTTCTCGCTATCTATCCGGCTATATGGTGGGATAGAGTGAAGCTGAACATCTTGAAGAAGTGTTTAAATTTATTTTCGTCGCAAATGCAGTTTTGAATATTGAGGTTAAGGTTACCTATGTCTACCATGCTATTCAGTTAAAAGCGGAAAGCTTTTTATTGTTTTTTTTTCTTATAAGAAAAAGAGACCAGAATGAATTACTATCATATTTAAATTTTCACTGTATATACGAAAAAAAACAAAACTTTTTATTTGTTTTAAAAATATATCATCAGAAGACTATTCATGTTACTAAGTACTTTAATAAAATCTATCCATACAGACATACAGACATTACGCAATAAGTTCTTCCTATTTAAAAAATCGTATTATAAAATCTGGACCAGGTCAAAAGGTACTAACCCAAATGAAAGAGATGTAAATACAAAACAGTCGATAATTATTACGTTACTTCGAATCAAATATGTAAAATACTGTGTAAAACTGGTCAATTTAATTTATATTTTCAATCGATGTGAGGACGTCGTTATAAACGCGATCGTTGTAGGTTCGATTCGCACTAGAAATAAAAATTATTTACATTTCCTGACTCTCCTATAGAAACAAGACGCGGCGTTGTGTCCCTCCAATCACCACGCAATGTCTCGAAAATTTCTTCTTACTATTATTATTACTATTCTTACAGTTATTTACACACAAAAAAGAAAATATAAATATAGATGTATTTCATAATTAATATTTATAAAATACAGATTGTTATATTTCAATTAATTAATATGAACATATTCTTGTTCAAGTATTCCAGATTGGAATCCGCATTCGGTGCAGTTCACCTCACTTCGTACGCTACGATAATGGCTGTGTCGATAAGCGTAAATTGCAATTTAAATAATATAATGGTTGGTTAAAATACTAAATATTTTCTGTAAATTGATTTTGGGGGTTACATTTATGTTTTGATGAATTGTTTTTTTTTTTTGCTTCACGCTTTATCCCGCACATGGTAGAGGTATAAGTGTTAAGACACTCTGATTCCTATTTTTCGCCCAATTTTCGTTGAGTGTCGGAACTTTACGCTGCTCTTTTCCTTCTTACCACAACGCAGAAATAAAAATTATTTTTCTTCCAAATGGAAAGACACAGCGGCCACGACGGACTCATCCTCAAGTTTATATTTTACTTGTCTTATCAAACGACCAACCAAAATAAAATTAAAGTTTACAGAGAATCGAGTGTTAAAACAATTTTTTTTCTTATATTAGTTACATTGGATGATTAGGATTTTGCACATTTTGTTCAACTCCATAAAAAAATAGAACTATTATTTAGTTTATTCGAATTCTAATAAAACGATAGACTCTAATAACAAGACCAAATGATATATTTTCCGTTACTTATAAGATTATTGGAAAAAAAACAAATACTTCTCAAAAATAACTGGGGTCAGAACAAAAGTAACCTATGTCAATGTCACAATAGCCAGTTTAGATATATAGCTGTGCAAGCAAAACAAAGCAAATAAATCTTTGCTTAAGTATAACTTAGAAAAAATGATTTTTATGGTTTTTCCCATAAAGTAGTAGGGCCAGTAACTTCCCTCTGGGAAGTTAGTTAAGAACACTTCGTTCCCACGCACACAATATTCAAAATATTGCATTCAATAGCACAGGCCGAAGCCGCGTTTTGTTATTTTATCACAGCGTATTACGTTTATAGTAAGAAGTTCTGTTTCACCAAGAAAACTTAAAGTAAATATCAATAATATGCAATCAACTATCCAGTACAATCCCTTGAGAAAAACGTTTCATAAAATAATTATTTATACTCACAGTAAATATGTTAGGAAGCGTTTTAATTATTAATACTGGTAATAAACAAGTAATTACATTCATATAATGAATACTAAGTAATTATAGAAATGTTATTTATTTGGTCCTTCCAGCCGGATGTTTAATATAACAATGTTTTCTTATTGTTACCTATTATTTACTATTTATCGGTGGTAAAAAGTAAAGATCAATGTGATTTATGTATGCTACTTTATATTGTAAGACACTTGAAGCACACACATTGTAAGATCTAACGCCGTGTATCGTTTGACTGGATCAGAAAGAGAAGGTCTTGGATTTAAACTATTCCATTGAATCACAATAAAATTAAGTTAATATAATATTTTCTTACCTTTTGTTCCCTCAGTTGCATCTCCAGGACATCGGCTGTATGTCCAGGGGGAGTCATGCCAGCTAACCTGGCCTCCATACGTGATAGCCACGCGTCAGCATCGCGTCGCCTCGCCTCGTATCGCTGTGAATCGCCGAGCATAGCGTCGAGTTGCGCTTTGCGCTGTAGGACACGAGCATTAGCCTCATCCCAGTGCTCTCGGAGTGCGGTAACTGAAAAGACAATATTTTGTTAAGTTCATGATTTCTATTATTCTTGTTACAATATCTAAGTTTATTTTGGAACGTGGTTAGAGTAAAATATAATTGAAATTAGTTATTTGGGTTGGTTTGTGTTTACATATAATCAAATATAGGTTTTAAGTTTATTATTCATATATATTTTTTTGTTTGCCGCAGACACAGTTTGGTAGGGCGGTGCTATCCTAAGTAGGGAAGAGTAGTCAGAGGAAACCTAGTGTTAAGACACTGCGTTTCCCTCTTTCCGCTCCTTTTTCAAGACACTATATGTTAAATGGTGAACTTACGACGTGCTAACGACTGGGAATTGAATTCACAAACTTCGCGCCACCGTCGATGGCCAAAATATTATTTTTATAAGAAAAAGATTCAAATGGTAAACCATGTGCATATGCAAAACATGCCTCTCAGTTAAAAAAGAAGAAAAGAGAAAAGAAAAAATACCCTTATAATCTAACCATTACACAAATAAATAAAATAATTGGGTTACAAATAATTAATAATTATTTCCAACCAACCTGAATTTCCACAATAAAGCTACCTTCGGGCAATTCATAATATCATATAATAAATTATGAACACAAAAAAGTTAAATATGATTCAGTAAATTTCTGTCGGCTGAATAAACATGTAGCTATCGTGATATTAACTTATATTTTTAAAGTGGCTAAGTATAGGGTCGTCGTGTAGGGCGGCGTTTGACTATAAACGCAGTGGTTGGGAGTTCGATTCCCACTCGAGGAAATGAAATTCAATATTTTCTTAATATTGTCAACATTTTCTCGATCTGCAAAATGCGTGGTGTTGAGTTCCGCTAATCAACACGCGCCAATACCTCCAGAATTCGGGGGACGGTGGGGAACAAAAGTGTCTTAAAGGGGAAGGACTTTCTTAACACTGGATTCCCAGGTCCCCCCTGCCTCCCCTGCTATATGTGGGAGACTGTGAAACGAAAAAAAGTAAAGTTAAAGTGAGATTGGTTAAACAAACTTACGCGAGGTTTACAAAGCAATCATGAGGTTTTTTTATATTAAGAGAACATGTAAAAACTTTTTATACTTGAAACTCGTTTCTTATATTCTGAGAACGTGAAGTCCCTGAAAGGCCTAATTAAAAGTTTTATTTGGGAACATTGAAAATATGAAGATTTTTTGTTGTTTTGACGTAGGTATTATAAAAATATACTAATAAGTTTTTCCAGTTAAGGAAATATATTTGTATAAATATAAATTTATTATAATTATTATATATACAAAACTACAAATATACAGTACAGTTCTATATGCTGACTACAGGTGTGGTATCACCAGATTTTATTTCCCATTTCCGTAGGATTTTGCGAATTTATAAATCGCTCTCAAGTCTAAGATCGATCTTGAGACGCCGTTTTTATTTATACATATATAATGTAACTTTAATATTTTAAATAGGTATGTATAACCGTTACACCGAACTTGAGGCTTAGGCTTAGACTTAGGGGTTCAATTTCCATTCTACGTAATTAAATATTTAGAAGTTTAACCTCTTCGCTCTGGTAACGAGGCAAAGCGGGAACGTAAGTATCCCAATCATTATGTCCTGCAGGGCAGAGGGAACCTGGGAACCCTCTACATACATTATATAATAATCAAACACTACCACTACAAAAACCATTTGTTATTTTACAGCAGTTTCACAGTAGTACCAGCTAGGTGATATTTTCAATCAGTCATTTTCACATACCCAACGCTATAGTGGAAGCGCAATCCCGAAGAGATTTCGCAGAATTTTAAATGAAGGCCTAATTGGAAATTGCCTTCGCATATAGCAAACAATTGTGTTTGGGAATATTTGTTATATAAAATTAGGTTTATGTGGAAGGTTTTCTATTATTAACATAGAACATCTGAAATTGCGGCGTTCAGTTCCGATTGTCAACATGTAGTGTTTGCAACTCAGGCTTAAAGCGGATAACCGAGTGTATATATTCTCTGTCAACTCTATATGTAAAACGTGAATAAGAAGCGGTGTTTATAGGTAGGGATTATATTTATATACATATATGATTTTAGTTTTAACGGCGAACAGAGTTTTACCTTCATGCTGTCTCCTGCGTATAGCAGGGTACGCAGAGAGAACTTGGGAATCTAGTGCGAAGACGCTCCGTATCCGTTAAGACGGTTCCATTTTCCAATAGTAGAATGTAAGATAGCTCTTACATTTTTTCTCTTTAGAGGAGTAGCCAAGAAGAAGTGTCTCCATACCTTGCCTTCCGAAAGGCCCTCATGCTTTTTAGGTGACCATCCTTCAGTTTCATCCATCATCAGCCAAGGTCTCCCTTTGTCTCTATTCTAATGGGCTAATTTTAAATCTTTTTTTTTATTATAAAAATAAATGGACAAACGAGCTGAAGGTTCAGATATTAAGTGGAACCTTCGTCCATGGATATAGAACCTGAGGAGATAGCATTCGTCACCGGCCTGGAGATGAGGCCAGGTGTCTGTACACTCGACGACTAGTACTTAACTATCAATTTTGGGTCCATACTTATATTTTGACTGAGTGGCGAGCCCTAATTTCGCTTGTATAACCAAATTGACATTACCCTTATGATATTTGATACTTTAAGTGATAGTATCATGGCACAATAGTGGTGTTGAGTAATGGATGTGGGTTTGAGTCCTGTCTGGAAAAATTAACTTTGTTTTTTTTTTCATTTCTAAGTATATAAATGGAAAATTTTGCAATAATAAGTACTATGTTTATATAAAAAACGTTACGTTATTATTTTTGCAAAAACTTAAGTACTTGCCTGTGTAACTGTAAACGCAACTGGTTGTAGATTCGATTCCCACTCAAGGAAATGAAATATTAATTTATATTTTCATCTCTTCGCTCCGGTGGCGAGGCAAAGCGCGGCGTTATGTTAAGCCACTCAACACGCCATGCTTTAAAATTTCAGCGAAAAATGAGAAACTGAGTTTCTCGTCACTATTTCTCTTCATTCTACTTAATTGAAAGAAAGTTAAGAGTAAAGTCGTAATAAAATATGTAATTTCCGTCGCCGAGCCTCGGTATACAGGATGTGCTAAATTATTCAATACACAGGTTGCAATGTGTGTATTGGTTATGATATACATACGTGTGTGTATAGATATAACGTTGAAATAACAGCATATATATAAATAAAAAATATATTGTATATTTATTTATATATATTATTAGTTATGACTTTGTTTACCTTATTAAAATCATTGGAATAGATTAAACGTGGCGTTGAGTTTCGCCACTCAACCTGTTATATAGTTAAGTTACGGAATTCAATGCCTTGCTTTTACCAGAGCGAGTTATAATTCATTTCCTCAAGTGGGAATCAAACCCACAATCTGTCGCGTATACAATAACACGGTTGAACCACTGCGCCAAGCCTAGCAGTTTAAAAAAATCTCATATAAGGTTGAAAAAAAAAATGCATTCATTATTTATATTTGTTTCTGTCAATTCGCACATCCATCCAACGGAGGAGAATTCAACTTAACCCATTTTCTGATGAATATTGTCCCGTACTGCATTTCGAGTGCAGTCGCGCGTATAATTGTATTGACTCTTTCACACGTATCTTTTATTACATAAAATATATATAGGTTTATTACTATATTTTTTATTTTTATTCTAATATATTTAAAAACAAAACAAGTACACTCTGTTTTCTGTATAGTGATTCTAATTTTCGGCCGTATTTATGTAAAGATTGCATTTTTTTATTATTATTTAATTTTATTAATACCATTTTACAATATATAAAAAAGTTAAACTATGTCCTGACTGAGTTAAACTCTTTGTGAGTTTGACTGTAGGATCCCGAGTCTCTATACATATGATTTAAATTAAAATTACATTAATATTAGATCAAAATCAAACCAAGAAGTATTTTCTGTCAACTGTTCAATTAACAGTTGACAGAAAATACTCCCTAAGTTTAATTTTAAACCTCCTTAGGTCTGGCTCGCGGCGTATGTCCTCAGGCAAACCATTAAGCACATAGGGTACACGTTTTCTTAGGGTTCTGTCACCATAATAGTTGTGTACCCTGCATGTTTACGCGTTTTTTCTACTAGAATAGCGGAGCTTTCCCTCGAGTGGGAATCGATCCCATGACCGTTGAATTTACATTCGACGCTGTCTATCTGCGTCACGAACATTTCTCGACATTTCATCTTAAATAGCGTAAAGGTTCAAATTTCATCCATTTTGATCTCTATTTATCATTGTTTTAAGAATAATATTCTACTTACTACTTACTAGGTAATGTCTCCAGAATTCGGCAGAAAGTGGGGAACGGAGTGTTTAAGACACTCTGTTCCCCGCTTTCTCAGCCTACCCTTCTGTGAGCCGGATACAGTTTAAAGCTGATTTAATTGATTTTTTTTTTCAAATATAATTTTATAGAAACGACATCTATAACCACTGCGTTACTACATAAGCTTATTTTGTGCCTTTGACTTTTCAGTGGTATTTGATCACCACACGGAGCTTTGAATAGGTAAACATAGAGTAGAGTAGCTTTTGCCAAGCAAATATGAAATGAGAATAAAATAATATTTTTGAATAATTGCAAAAACGTGGATCCTTCAAATTATATAATATCTAATATTATTTCATAAAAAGGGGAGAGACCGAATTTTTTCGAGGCATTGCGTGCGGGAAAATGCTTGAGTGGGGGAATTCAACGCCGCGTTATAGTCACACTCTAGTGCCCAACACGGCCTTAAAGAAACTAAATCTCTCACCAAAAAGCTTAAAAAGCTCAAAAAAAAACTTTAATCCCCTATAAAGCACTAAAAGTTCAAATTTCAAATAGATTTCATCACCAAATTGTCTCCTGCAGCGGGGTTTACTTTAAAATCAAGTCTTGCAATCAGCTCGAAGTAATTATACGTCTTGGAACTTCCACCAAGTGCTGTTAACGGGTGGATGCATTTTTCCTGTTACCAACTTTTGGTAACGAATTTGCATTAAATTAAAGTTAGTTATACGTTTTTGTTTTGTTAAATTGAAACTTATAACTTTAAGCGAGCATTAAATTTCCAGAAAATATTTTTATTAATGTGTTCTGATATCTCTATTAACATAGTATTGTAAAATTTATATTTATAAAGTAGAAGTGTTTATTTGGTTCAACACGCTAATCTCAGGAACTACTGTTGGATAATCCATTTATGAAGGTAGACCATAGGCTATATTATGTAATTTTTAGTATGTCATCCTCTACCTCTGTTATCTCAATAAGTTGTTCGTAGAATGTGTCATGCCACACACCACTTTAACTCTTATATGCGAATTTTATATAAATATTATTATTTTATTTTTATTTTCTAACTGTGGTAAGCAGCGTTAAATTCCGCCACTCAATACGCAATTCCGCCGTAATTTGGCGGAAATTGGGGAATGGAAGTGTCTTAATGGGAACGAAAGTTCCCTGGTTCCCTCTGCCTATCCTGCTACCCTAACTTGCGGAATACAGCGTGAAGATAAAAATATATATTATTATATAAGCTAACAAATATAAAATAAAAAATGGATTTAGGTTTTATTGGTTATATCAATAGCAGGTTCGGTTAAATTGAATAAATAGCTTCGTTAATACGTTAAACAAATACATCTGTAGTGCAAACATTCAATAAATATTATTATACACAAATACAGTTTTTTTTATATTTATATAATTTTTCAACATGTTTTTTTAGCTTGACATATCTCTCAGAGAGCCTTGTTTTAAGTTACTCTGTTTTTTACATTCCGCCACATTTACGAGACATACGCATATTGAGTGGCAGAGTTTAACTCCGCGCTTTATCACAATAGTGAAATTGAAAATATTTTAAATATTGAATATTTTCATTTCGATTATAATCGTTCCATTCCTACCCAAAGAAATTTAATATTGAATATTTCCATTTACTCTGGTGTCGGGGCAAAGCGCGACATTAAGTTCCGCCACATAATACGCAATGCCTTCAGAATTCGACAGAAAGCTTGCTTTGCCTACCGTGCTGCTAAAAAAACTGTTCTAATAGTTACTCCTTCTTTAGTTCACAAGCGGAAGTGGGACTATTAATATAATATTCTAATGGGGTAGGTATCCAATTTTATATTAAAAAAGGAAAAAAACCGGAAAAACAAACCATAATACTGTTAATACCATCACTAGCGTTTCATTAATACGTTATTCCAAAGCCTAACCTTTCAAAAGTCCCCTTAAGTGCAATAACTGGGGACTTGTCTTTGACACGGGGAACCCCGATATATCTGTTAAAGGAAGAAACAATATAATAAATATAATATTAATATATAAATATAATACACAAATTATAAGTATGATATAAATAGTTAAATATAATTTATTTCTAATATATTATGTTTATATTATAAAAATATATTCTAATATTATAAAGAAACAGTGTATTTGTTTAAGTCAGTGTGTGTGGTTCTATATAGTCTATTTACCTTATGAAAATAGTAAAATATAATTAACAACATAAGATTTTGATACATTCATATACCTACATATCTATATATATAAAATCGAAAGGTCACTCACTCATCACGAAATCTCAAAAACTACAAGTGCTAGGAATCTCAAATTTTGCATAGGATTAATTTTTAGGACGTAGGTGCTCGCTAAGACGGGAATTTGCAATATTCGACTTCTAAAGGATTGTTTTTGGGGTTGGAAGTTTGTATGAAACTTCGTTACTACAAATGCTAGGAGTCTCCAATATTTCTATGGACGTCACTTATAGGACGTAGGTACTCTTGGAAACAGAAATTAATAATAACGTAGTTCACGCAGGCGAAGCCGCGAGCTGGCCTCTAGTATTCTATAAAAAGCCATAAAGCCATAAAAAATCCAAAGTATCTCACAATGGAATAAAACAGGCATATTATAACAACAAAAGGTTTATAATATTTAAAATGATTGTATTTTAACAAGATGTAACGGACCGAGACGGGGCCGCCTTTATAATGACTCGGCATATTGATATCTACCCTCAATTATGGTACTGTTGTTTTTGTTTAAGGAAAATTAAAATTAGTACAGATTTTTAATGTTCTTGTATTTCTTTCTAAAAAAATATGTACTATTTTTTTCTAATTGAGGTATATAAAAATATATGCATTTATTTTTAGTTTCAGGCTGTAAACTGCACCTGGAAGGGTAGGTAGAGGGAAAATGGCGACTTAATATTAAGATTAAGCTGTGGAACTTAACGCCACGAGAAAATATTAAATATTATAATTTTAATATTCTATCCTTCCGTAGGATGCAGTTTCAGTGCAGTTCCGCAGTGGCATAGGCTTGTAGCTGTAGATAATATTGCCATTTTTTTTGCTTTCGTAATAAGGTAAAACGCGGCTTTGAGTTCCACCACTCAACCCACAATGCCCCGAATTTAGTGGATAGTGTCCTCACGTTCCCTCAGCCCATTGTGCCTTGTATAGGATACAAAGGCTATGAAAAATAGTCTTATTATAACTATTTCTAGAAAAACCACACCCCAGAATAGATCTAAGATAGAACATAGTCACAATCAATACTGTGAGGTCGTTCATTATCATACGAGCGGTTAGTCGGTCGATTAGACCTCATTAAAAAAAGATTTCTTGCAGTTACGCCGATATTATACTTGTCATCGAATGGATAAGTACTTATTAATATTTAATATAGAAATGATTTTTTTTTGTATGTAGGTCAATTTTGTAGGTTTTATGTTAAAATATTGTCCAAAAAATTTCCAAAAATATATTTTTTATATTCATCTTGTATTTAGAGCCGTGGGCATAAGGAATCTAGTGTTAAGACACTCCTTTTTTCCATTCTTCCGAATTCTGGAGGCCTATTGAGTGGCGTAACGTATTCACCAGAGCAAAGGAAATAAAAAATATAAATTTAAATAAATATTTCAATTCCTCTAGTGGTGATCGAACCCACAGCCAGTCGCGTTTACAGACACTCTCAGTGCTTCCACGCCACGACTGGCCTCAAATACATTTCATTGGTTATATTAGGAATTTACCTACTTTGAAAATTATTTTTACTTAATGTTTTTCTTAAGTTTCTAAACTAACCGAATTCAATTATAAGTTAGGTCGGTGTTCTCAGAAGTGGCCAACACGGCCATCGATTTTGTAATATAGCCGTGTGAGTTACCAACACTTTGGTAAGGTTTAATATTTTTGGGAAGTTTGTGAAGATATAATTTTATATATTTTTTAAGGAATCTAGTGTTAAGGCTCTCCACTTTACGCCTAATTTACGTGGCATTGTGTCTTAAGTGACGGAAGTTAACGCCGCACTTTGCCTCATAAATAATTAATTTCATCAAGTGGGAATCGAGCTCACAACCGCTCGCGTTTAGTCATACGCTTGCTCCCCTGAGTCACCACGTCTGGCCTTATAAAAGATTAATAAATAATAAAAATAAATGTTCAAAAATGTAATAAAATTGTTTAGTTTAATATATTTTTATTACTTTAATTAATTTCTTTATTTACACCCATATCTAATAATTTAACATATGTACATTTAATATACAAGTATATTCTATGAAGTACATAAAATAAAGAGGTGTCCGTTTAATTATTCCTAGAGAGACCCTTCGAAATGAGTCCGGTAGACCGCACGAGTTAACCCGTCCACTTCATACGCTTTTAATAGCGTAAGGGAGTTTTTGTTGGGTATAAGAAATGCTATGTTAAATTGTTATTTTTATATTGATATTTTAAATGAAAATTATTCTAAAATATTATTTTCCTTTTTAGCGTCAAGCTATGTACCGCATACAGCAGAGTAGGCAGAGGGAACCTAGTGTTAAGGGAACGGAGTGTTCCTTATTTTCTGCCGATTTCCGGAGACAATACGCGTTGTTTGGCGAAACTCAACGCCACGCTTTGCCTCGACACTAGAGCGACGAAAATGAGGCCACGACTTCAATGAATAGTGAAACTCAATTATATGATAGCAAAATAAAATAATATGAATATTTTACTTGTAGAATCTTAAGTCTTGACTTAAAATTTAACGTAAACATTTAACGAACACGATACAAGTCAGAATACATTTTAATACAACTCTGATTAAAACTTTGAAAGTTTGTAGCTTTTGAAACGAAAACTACTTTGATAAAGCAAATCACAAAGCAAGCTTTCGTAGTTAGTAAAAACTTTTAAAGCACATAAACAGTGATGAGCAAATGCTAAAGATAAATTAACTTGAAAAAGCTGTAGGGTACTAGCGTTTTTACAGTCGATTGACAGTCAATATCGTTTTTAAATTTGAATATTGTAAAAAAACTTAAGAGCCTTGACTTGGCGCAGGAGCAAAAGTATGTGATTGTAAACGTGACAGGTTGCATGCAGGTTCGATCCCAAAATTTTTTTATGTTCCCAGTTTTTAGATTCCCAGATTACCTCTGCCTACTCTGCCATGTGTGGGATACAGCGTAGAACTGAGAAAAAAAAATGAAATTTAATATTATTATAGCATATGATAGAAAAGTCCCCTTGACGCTGTAAGGGTTACGCGTCGGTTACTGTTTTAGTTTGAATAACATTAGAGCCCGGTTTTTGAATTAGTCTTTGGTAAGTGTTTGTTATTGTCATTACTTAAAGAGATAATAAAATTAATTACATGTGATGGTCATGGGTTCAAATTCCATTATATAAAATTTCTTGGATAGTACGTGGGGTAGAAAGTGTCTTAACAATAGGTTCCCTTTGACTACCCTGTTATATGTTATAAGCTACAAAAGAACTGAAATAATTAAGTAATTGATTATGTCTTCAACAATTTCCTTTCATGTAATTGTACTACTGTATTTGTATTAATATGTACCTACCGTTGATAAGGTTCCGGTTTGACCTTAATGAAGAAGAAAAATGGAAGTTGTTAATGTAAGTAATGTTTTAGGCTATATTACTGTGCCTTTTTTATTTAGCGTCACGCTGTATCCCGCACATAGCAGGGTTGGCAGAGAGATCCAGGGAACCTATTATTAAGACACTCTGTTCTCATTCAGACGCTTCCGGTTTTTACTTTTGGACAAATTCTTAACCAATTAAGTGTTGAGTAGTGGAAACCAAACGCGCTTTGCTTGGTTACCAGGGCAAAGAAATAAAAATATTAAATATTTTATTTCCACCAGTGGAAATCGAACCAACGACCTGTCGGATAAACGCACCCTTGCATTACGACTAGCCTCAATCATCTGTATATTGATTAAAAGAAATTCCAATATTTTTAATTACAAATATATTTTCAATATCTGATGTTAAATACAGATATTGAAACGGTCGCGTTGTTGTGCAGCGGCACATTATCGAAGTATAATATACACTCAGGTGAATGAAGAAGGCTTGCGCGGCGTTGAGTTCCGCCACTCAATACGCACTGTATCGAAAATGGGACGGTGTGCGGGGAACGGAGTGTTTTAGCACTACGCTCCGTCCGCATATCCATATGCGGGTATAGCGTCAAAAGTAAAATATTAATTTTTAACGAAAAGAAAAACCGACTTCTAACAACGTGCTAAAAAGTGAAAAATAATTTTCCAAAAATTTTATAATTTTGAAGTCGGTGCCAAGTAAAACAAACAGACTTACTTATTAGATATTGTATGTAGTAAGGCTGTTGGAGCATTAGCTTGACACCGACTTCAAAATTATAAAATCTTTGTAAAATTATTTTTCACTTTTTAGTTCGTTCGAAAAGTAGTGTCTTCACACTACGTTTTACTTTACACTCTGCCTACTCTTCTATCTAAAAGGTTTTTTTTTCTTAAGCTAGGTAAGCAGAGCGAGCCTAGTGTTAAGACATTTCTCTGTTTCCCGCTTTTAGTCGAATTCTAGAGGTATTGCGCATTTTGAACTGCACCACGACTGGCCTGTAAAAGGATTTAGCAACCATTTGTCTCTGCAGGCCTTGGAATCTAAAGATATCAATCGTAGGCAATCAAGTTAAATACGAAACCCAGGGGGGGTTTTCCAACTCCCTCACCCCCTTAGAGCTTACTTATTACCAGATCAACAGGATCTTAAATAAAATCTATTTTCAATCTTTAATTTCTATAGAGGATACTGAAAAAGTAAATCCTTAGCTCTAAATTCTATGTAGAGGCACGTTCTGTAATACCAACGGATTCCATTTTACATTCGTATATAAAACGATTGAATAGATGAGTAAATTAGATGTGTAAATGGCTGTTTGGTTATTATGGATTGGGGGTGTAGGTTCGATTACAGCTTAATTCATACAGCAGTAGCTTCACTTTTTTTGTTTACAAAGGAAGTAAGAGTCTTAATGGGATGGGAGTCACTTAAAATTAGGTTCTGCCTACGCTAAAAAATATCTAATATATTTTTCTTTATTTATAACAAAATAGAAATATTTATTAAAAAATCCATTTTTATATCATTTACAAGTTATATAAATATGAGGAAAAATAGAGCGAGATAGAGATATCACCAACGCTACCCATTTCCTTCTTAATAATTAGAAATTAAAAAAAATGCAGAAATCTCATTTAACCAACATCAAAGCTAAATACTCAAATTAAACTTTTCCAACAACATTTTAAGAAAAAGAACATAAAAAAAACACTGTCTTCAAGTAATCAGAAGTGAACGCGCTGTAAAATTAACTTAATTAGAACAAGTTCGTTATTATGGGAGAGGGGTGAAGTGAGAGACTGTACATACCCAGATATAAGATGTTTTTTAAAGCTTCACGCTTATCTCGCTCATAGCAGGCAGTGGGAACCTGGGAACCTAGTGTTGAGACATTTTGTTCCCATTACGATACTTCCATTTCGCATTTTTGGCCGAGTTCTAGAGGCATTGCGTGTAGAGTAGCGGATTTAAATATTTCATTTCTTCAAGTGAAAATAGAACCCACGACCTGTCGCGTTTATAGTCACAGGTTTGTGTATAAATTATATACATAATTTTTTGCTTATAGTGCAATAAAACATTGTCTGTTTGTAAACACGATGGTTGGGGGGTTCCATTCCCACACAGAGACGTTTCTTATTTAAATTTCAAAATCCTCCGTTGCACATATAAACAAAATTTGTTGAAACTATAGTAAAATCGTAAAAAAATAAGTGTAGATTTATACAATAATTTAATAATTCAATATACTTTTCAGTCTTAGAAATAAGCTGCGTAATTTAACTCTCGCGAAATAACGTAGCAAAAGCAAGGCACGAGGTTAATTAGACTGAAGATAAAGTAAAGAAAGAAAATGAGGGCGGCGCGGCGTTTAAGTTTGAAAGTGCTGAAATTGTAAGTAACGTTTATTTTAGAGTACTACTTAATTGAACAAAGTGAAAAAATTGTTATAAAAAAAATTAAATCAGCTTCAAGCTGTATCCCGCACACAGCATGGTAGGGTTATATATTTCTTTTAAAATACAAAATTTGAATTACGATTTTTATAGTTATTTTTTCATTATATTTAGTCTCATATCTCAATACATGAAGTCGTATGGGAGTTAAAAGGTTAAAGGCAATAGTGGCGGAGGGGTACGAACGTTTGACTAATAACGCAACAGGCTATGGATTCGATTCCCACGCGAGGAAATAAAATATTAAATATTTTCATTTTTTTCCCTTTTTTCTGGCAAAACATGGCGTTGAGTTCGCCACTCATATCAACTCATATATCATATATCAACATAAAGTTACACATAAACGTGGCCCTCGTTAAGTCGCGGCAAGTAATTAAAAGGCATATCATTACGAAATAATTTATATCCACTTTTGAGTGTTTACAGAGTATGAAACGCGTGGTAATTAAATTTTTAGATATTTCTTTTTTTGGGTCGACATTTATTTTATACGATTATTGTGGATATTATTAAGGTTCTTTTTCTAGCTTCACGTTGTATACAGCTGGCCCGTTGTACATAGCAGGGTAGGCAGAGGGAACCTGGTGTTAGGACACTCTGCTACACCTTGCACCCTGCTGCTCATTAAGACAATATAAAATATGTTTTTACCTTTCTTCTATACCCATGTGGAAAAAGCAGACGGAATCTAGTGTTAACGAACCTAGTGAAACTATGATCCCTACTGTCCTTCCAATTTTCGATGTATTGTGTGTTGTGTGGCGTAACTCAACGCTTCGTTTTGTCCTGAGCAAAAAAAAATAGGAAAATCTATTTCTCTGGCGCTTTAAGTCACATAATGATCTTAAAATGTTATTATTCGAAATTCTTCATTCTCCCACACAAATTTGAGCACCGAATAAAATCGTACACCTTTTGAAGTTCAGTCATGATAAAAGTTTTTTTAGTAATCCTTACGCCTTTGTGACGACATTTTCGTCTTTGAAAATAACTAAAAGGATAAATCAATTTTTGTATTGTTTTGCAACCGTTATTCTACGAAATCACTGATTGCATTTAAGGTAACAGATTCAAATTCTTAATTTAATTTCAAAAACTGTTTACAGAAAATATTATCGTTAAAACAAATCTGCAATCTGTGTAATACCAAAAATTACTTTATTTTTTATATAGATTTACGATATATTCCGCACTTAAAGAGGGAACCTCCGGTGTTAAGTTGTATATCCTCCGTTCAAATTAAGACACTTTCATTCCAAAATCTCCGTTGAACTTTAGAGGCATTACGTTTTGAGTCGCGGAACTCAACGACGCATCACTTTATATTATATATAATTAAGAAAAGTAATATCTCATATATGATTTTCTTCACATATATTTATTTAACATTTAGAACTCCGTCACGATGTCGTCATACACCATAAAATATATTATACTAAAAGTTTATTATTTATTAAAAGTTTTATTACTTAGCCTCACTCTGTATCCTATATAAAGCGGGGTACGCAGAGGGAACCTAATATCAGGACATTCTGTTCCCCACTTTACACCCAATCCTCAACCTACTTATTACATTTGGAGCATCAGAGCACAACGCCGTGCTTAATCTTAAAAACATATCGAATAGTAATAAAAGTACTATTCACAAGAACTTTAAGAAGTTCCACAAATATTTGATGATAAAAGATAAAAGATAGCCGCAAAAGTATTTTCCTTTGAAGTCCACACAATGAAGGAGTGCTCTTTGAGCAATTCCGCCTTAATGCCAAGCCTGACCCGCGACACTTGCGTTCGTTCCGCAATATGAACTTGTATTAAGTAATTATATTTCAAATCTGCTCTATAAAAAAATTGTTTATATATTATTTATTGTTATAGATATTAGATTCCCGGGTTCCCTCTGTTTATCGTGCTATGTTCTGGATACATATAGCGCTGTTTCTCGGGCTACATATTTTCTGTTCTGTTCTTTCTATTATGGCGTTCCGAGCGTGCCAGTTGAGCACAAAATCACTTCGCCAGTGTCACGTTTTTACATTTATATTTTACATTTACGTGATTTTTACTGTCAACGCGACTGTTTTAGGGTTCAATTTCTACTTGGTGTGATGATTATGTTCCTTTCCTCACTGGTATAAAAATAAAGCGTGCAATTGACTTCCGCAACTCAACACTTTATGTCTTGAAATATGAGACAATGGGTGGGGAATAACGCCGCGATTTTGTAATTAAATGAAAATATTCATAAATAGTAATTGATTAAAACCAGTGGGAATCGAACCAACGACCTGTCCCGTTTACAGCCACAGTTCTACCCTTGAGCCACGACTAGAGTCTAAAAAGTATGATTACAAAGAAATAATACCAGAATTTCCTGTTTCCCAATACAAAGTTCCACGTGGACCTCGATCTTTGAACAACTTGTTAACTTAATATAAAAAATTCTAAATAACATTTATTGTAACGAATGCTATTATTCTAAGCTTACCTTATACATTTTTTAATAATAAATTTTACTTTGGTTAGGGTGACTATGATAAATAATATTATTTTTAATTATTATCTATGGTTTTATTTAAGGTTGCCATAGTGAAGCGGTATAGTCTCTAATTGAAAACGGGGCGGTTGTGAGTTGTATTCCCACTTAGGGGAAATAATTATTTTTAATTTACTTCACTTTACTCTATAGAGAAGAGATTTATATATCACTGGTTTCTCTTGATTTTATTGGTATACCTGCAAGGTAGACAGAGATAACTTAATGTCGTTCACAATTAGATATTTCCGTTCCTCACTTGTAGCTAGTTTTGGAGGCATTACGAGTTGAATGATGGAACTCAACGACGCTCTGCCTCGTTAGAAAAGTGAAGAAATGAAAATATAAAATTTTTCATTTTTAAGGAATCGAAACAAATAAGATTAATAAAATTTAAATAGCAGCTCCTTTTGATACTTACAAATATAAAAAGAATATATATTCTTATTGTAATTAGTATCACATATTAGTAAAGCATGTGAAGTATACATTATCACGGCTAACTGAACGTAAGCATTTAAACAGTTTCAATAGTCAATACCCTGGAGTTTGTGGTTTGAACTACCGACAGGCGACCTCCTGCGGTTGAACTTTAACACGGAAACCTTTTATGGATGTTTACTTATAGTGTTTTATAACTTAATTACATTACTTTTGTTGTTTTTCGTATCAAACATTAAATAGAATTTTGAAAAATTTATTTTCTAAATCTAAATTAACTAATCTCTAAAATTTGACACCCAATACTCATTGTCGTTCTTTCAGAAAGTATAGAAAGACATACAAGAGGGAACATGGGAACCTACTGTTAAGACACTTCCGTTCCTCACTTGTGCCGGATTTTCGAGGCATTGCCTGTTGAGTGTTTGAGTTTGAGTCGATCTCAGAGCGAAGAAATAAAAATATTAAATATTTATTCCTCGGGTGGAAATCGAACTTGTCGTATTTACTGTCAGATGTTGGTTGACATGACGCACCTGCGTCATGACTGGCCTCTTATCTCTCTGGCATAATTAAATATTCCATAAATAATATACAATATATTATGTAAAACGTGGTCACACTACAAAAAATTACTTCTACGAATAACAAAGCAATTCGGAATTACTAAGAAGAGAAAAGCTCAGGTTGTTTCTGAGCTTCAATAAAATAGAAACATTTTCATTTTTATTTTAAAAAAATACCTACTTTAACTGTAATGTTTATACAATTTAATATAGAATTCGAACTTTTAAGATTGAAATGTAATAAAAAATGTTCTTAATAAGCATAGCGATTTAATTAAGTTATTTTAAAACTAGCCGTTAGCCCGCAGCTTTGCTCACGTCGACTTTACCAAAATAATTAAATTTGAAATTTTGTTCGCTATTTCCTGTAGAAGAAATAAAAAAGTTACTATTAAGCAACATATAAGTAATATGAAGTAAAACTCAACAATAGCCCTTAAAACTATAGACATAAGATATAAAATCAAAACAACCCTCACGTCATTACCCCCTATTATAATTCATCCGCCGTCCGGATACAACTTGGTACATTACCTCGAGTTATGAGTTACTGTTTTATATTAATAACGTCATTTATCCCACAAGTTCTGACATATATTTTGGTCTATAGCGAATATTTTTGTTTTTAGGGTTCCTTACTACAAAAGGTAAAAACGGAACGATCGCTTTGTTGTCTGTCTGTACGTCTGTCAATATCATTTATTTTGTGATCGCGTGGAGATATCAAGATGAATTATTTTTATCAAATATTCATGTCTTTAATATTTTGAAGCACAGAACTCAAAAAAAATCATACTTCTAAGTCAACGTAATCAAAAGATCGAGCATTTATGTATTAATTTTGCTGTATTTTGTATGAGATTCACCACATAATTAAGATCCATAGAGTAAATCCTGTGGACCAATCATTCAAATTGAGAACTTATATAATAAAGAAAAAACGTCGGGAATTGAAAATTTATAGACATTTCATGTAAATTTTTATCAATTGTAGTTTCCATTGAACTACAATCCTGAAACTGGTACGGAACCCTTGGTATTGCAGACCGACTCGCACTGAACCGGTTTTATATTTATAAGATGAATGACATTTACGAATAACGTACATATGTCGAATATATAAATCGAAAATCTCTCTTCAAAATTTTAAATCTGATTTATCATTGTAACTGAGGCCGTCTGTAACGCAATGGTTGTTCGATCCCCGCTCGAGGAAGTTAATTTACGTTTAAATTTCCATTTCTGCGCTCTGGTTCTCTGGAAAGTGAACGGAGTGTCTTAACACTAGGTTCCCTCTGCCTACCCAGATGTGTGCTGGATAAAGCTGACTTTATTTTTGAACGTGAATAGAAAAAAAGCTTGTACAGGGAGTAACATTAAAACAATAAACTTGACGTAATATAGCGTTCATCGATTAATGGGCTATTTTACACAAAAAAAATAGGTCTCCTTTAGATAAATATTTAAAGTAAACCTGAATGAATGAAATGGAACGGAAATTCAGTCCAAATTCGACTAAAATTTTGTACTCCCATTGAAGTTTCCTTTAACCAACGTTTCCACATATTCCGATACGATCTGATATATGTATATGGAGTCAGTGTCAAAGCTTTGAGAATTACCTGTTAAATTGTTGGTAATAGCTTTGTTGATAATGTAATTTTTACATTATCAACAAAGAAATAATTATTAAAGATTAATTACATTATCAACAAAGAAATAATTAAAAGAAAAAACAAAAAAATAATTATTAAAGATTTATGTATTTTCTAGAAGGTACGTAAAAATGTTCCGAAACGACCAAATGTCGATTCCCCCTCGAGGGAACGAATTAGCTTCATTTCCTTCGCCTAGCAATAAGACAAGGCGCGGCGTTGATCCAGTATAGAACAAGCAATGTCTCGAAAATTAGGCAGAAACTGGAAAGAAGTATAAGTTACTTTATATACAAAATAAGTTAAATATACTTCGCTGCGCAGTTTAATACATAAAGCAGTGTAGGCAAATGGAACCAAGACACTTCCGTTCTCCACTTTCCGTTGAATTCTGGAGGCACTATACATTATATATTTATTTTTAGTTAATTAGATATAAGAATGTATACTCCATTAAACTCACATTTGACTTCTGTTCTTTTACTTGTATTTACTAGAGAAAAACTTTGAAATTGAGTTAGCTAATGTGGTTAGCTCGTATCAATGTCGGTGAAGTTTAAAGAAAAGTCGTAGAGTATAGTAACCTTATGTGCTTGTTTCGTTTTGTTTAAACTAAGGTATTTTCCTTTAATAGCAATGTTTTCAATGCCTTCGTGGCACAGCGTCTGACTGTATATAGGCTGGTTGTAGATTTGATTTGTGTTCGGAGGAAGAATCATTTTTTTCTTCATGCTCTGGAACCAAGGCAAAGCGCGGCGTTGAGCTCTACCACTCATCTACACCATTCGCCAATATATCCCGTCTGGGAACATAGTGTTAAAACACTCCGTTCATATAAATAATCAAGAAGTTATAGAATGTATATCTCGTACATATCTAACAGGAACTTTTAAAAACTAAACGGAAAGATGGATGCTGAGTGACATGCCACTATATACTTTAGTTGAAATGTAAATAAACGAATTTCTCTTAATTTGTATATTTATAATTAAATAACATTTAATCTTGAAATCTCATAATTATTAAAGATTATCTCAATACAGATATTCTATTAACATAACTGGACTATTCAAAGAGAAATTAAAACTTTAAATCATTTGAAGCGTCCCAACATCTGTCGAGATCTTATTACAATGAACGATCGTTTGCATTCTGTCGGTTTTACAGGGTGATTAAGTTTGTATTAATGGCCTATTTACATATATATTGAGACAGTATTTTTCTTTCAACATATTATTTAAGGCTTCACCCTGTATCTCGTTCATGGTAGAGAAACAGTTCCTGTCCAATTTTCGAGATATTAAGTGATACGTAGCGGAATTGAACGCAGAGCTTTGTCTTGTTAGCAGTACGAGGAAAATGAATATTAACTAATTCATTTCCGAAAATGAAACTTATTTATTTAACCAGGAACAACCTTCGCGTTTACAGTCAGATATCCACACCTTTGAACCACTCTACCACAACTACCAAATGTAAAAAATTACTTCAATAAAGAATTAAAAAATCCAAAAAGATAATCCCGCTAAGCCTATTAACAAACTCACTAACCATAGAAAAAGTAGTCAATCCACTCTATAATGTTAAAAGGGAAAAACGCATATGTCACCACCCCCCTTACAATTTAGCGTTGTCATTACCCCCCTAAGGCACCCGTTTCCAATCATATCCTTTATTACACCGAATTGCCGCCAATAAGCCTTTTTTGTGGTCACATGAATCTAATCGACCATATACGCAATATGGTCTTAATAGATACGTCGAATGTGGAGTTCTTTGTAGCTTCTGGTGGTAAGTTAATAAAGGGAATAATAAATTGTGTAGAGGGGATGTCCTTTTATTTCAGTTTTACGCTGTATCCTATTTATAGTAGTGTAGGTCTCTCTCTATCTAGAGGATATCCCAAATTCAGGCGCAAGCTAGAGAGATTGTGGAGAGTTGTAGAATTTAATGAAGAAAGAAAATATCAGCAGAGGTAGGCAGAGGGAACCTCGTGTTCAGACACACCGTTTCCCACTTTCCACCAAATTCTGTAGGCATTGCGTGTTGAATGGCGGTCTCGACTCCAAATTTAACAAAGGCTTACAATATAAGAAAATTCATCCGGAAACATTATTTTTAGTGTCACGCTGTATGCCGCATAAAGCAGCGTAGGCAGAGCAAACTTGGAGAACCTAGTGTTAGAACACTCCGTTCTCATTTAGACTCATTTTCTGCCAAATTCTTGAGATGTTGCATAATGAGTGCCAGAAATCAACGACTTATTTGCTTCGCTACCATAGAGAAAATATTAAATATTTCTATCCCCCGAGCGGGATTCAAACAAGCGACCGTCGCGTTAACAGTCGTGGGCTGCGTCAATCCAAGGCCCAATTACTTTAAGTTTCAATTATATCTAACCAGAGCACTGTAGACAATGCAATCTAACGAGTTAGTTTTGTATGTAAATTTAATGTAAACATTGCATACGATCGTATTCAATTTGAATAACAAGAAAACAAATGAAGGCATACAGATGCAGTTTTCTAGATTTTGATCGATATTGTGGATCACTACGAACGCGAAGCTTATGGGTTCGATCCGCTTTCGGGCAATGGATGCTTAATAAATTTCATTAACACGCCGAAAGGATCTTATTGATTGAAAAACTTATCGATTATTTCCAGTAAAATAAAACGAATTCCAATGAGACTTTGAAATTATTATTGAATATTTATATACTAATATTATAAATCTGAAGTGTTTGTTTGGTTGAACGTAATAATCTTAGGAACTAAAGGCCAACAATTTGGAAAATAATATTTATGTTAGAAAGGCTATTGATTATATTATATCTACGGAAGTATCTTAATGAGAACTGAGTAGTTTAGCCTAGGTTCCCAGGTTCCCACTCCGCTATGTGCCGCATATTGCAAGAAGCTAAAAAAACACTCTTTAATACTACGACAAGGATAAAAAACATACGCTAATAAAATATTCAAATATTAAACGAATAAAATAAAACGGATACAACTGAAATACATCAAGAGAGACGCTAGGGATTTCACTAACATTTAATATGTAAAATCCCACGTGTGGAATTGAACCTTGCTACCTTATTATAAGGTTTATAATGCATTATCACTTTTATTATAAATAGTAAACAAAAAGTTATATTGCCATATATAAGGTAATTGTGTTGAAAGTTGGGGGGTGTGAAATATGAATATTAGAAGGGAAACGAGTCAACAGTTTCGACAGAATCGCTTGGAAATGGGAAACATATTTATCAAAGTTGTGCTTTCTTTTTGTCTATACTGAAATAAAAAGGAGAGAGATTTATAAAGATATAATAATAATAAATACACTAGAGGCTATCGCTTAGGTGTTGGATCAAGAACCGGATACAGAAGGCGGCGCGTATTGTGCGGAGGTTCCTCTCTCTGGAGCCCTAGCCACCGATGGCTTGGACCCTTGTCCCGGCCTCGGAAGAGTGGTTTTTTTATATTTTCAAATGTATTTTTTTTTATAATAATTTATATTTAAAAATGTAAAATTGATTCACTCGTTTAATAAAAGTATATTCATTTCAATACATTATAAACAGAATATATAATTAAGGGTACAGTGTGACTGTAAATGCGACAGGTTGCGGGTTCCATCCCCACTGGAAGAAGCGATGCCTTTAGAATACGGTGGAAAATGGGGAACGGAGTGTCTTAAAACTAGATTCCCTGCTGTGTTCAAGATGCGTGAAGCTAATTTTATTTATATATTTTCTTCGCTTTGGTGTCAGAAAAGCGCAGCATTGACTTCCGCCAATCAACACGCAGCGCAATGGGAAACAGAGTTTTCTAACACAAGGTTCCCTCTGCCTACCCTGCTTTGTACGGAAAATAGCGTAAATCTAAAAAAAACTCATATTAAACGTTTAAGACAGGTGCTAGAACATTAATTACAGGTATTGCATGTACAGGTATGGTAATACGTTAATAGCGGCGGTCAGGCGATACCGACACGTAACTCTAGCCGTATTTTCTGAATCGTTTTCTAGATAAACTGGAAAATTTTAATGGAAATGGCTGGAAAAATTCTAATTTATTTGGAAAATTTATGGTTGATTTATACATATTTTTTTAGGTATAGCTTAAATAATTGTTCAGTATAGCTATATATGTATAGCTTAAATAATCAGTTTGCAACACGCAATGTTTTGTAAAATTGGGTGGTGTGTGGAGAACGGAGTGTTTGAACACTAGGTATCCTATGTCTGCCCTGCTGTGTGCGGTATACAACGTGAAGCTGATTATGATTTTTAATTTATAATCTCATTATAGTTTGAAATATAAGTAATTATAATTTGACAATGTAAGTAACATAAATTAATATAAGTGTAAAAATATTGCACCGCACTGCGGTTAATTGGTACTTTACTTCGTTAAAATGGAACAAACTTTGTTTAGATAAGTTTGAAATAATGTATCCAGCAACTAAGTCGGTTACAATTGTTAATTATTCAAAATAAAATATAAACGTAGTGGTACAGCGTGTGACTGTAAGCGAGACGGTTCTGGGTTCGATTTCCATTAGAGGAATGAATTATTTTCATTTGCTTCGTAGTGCGACGTAGAGTTCTGCTACTCAATATGCAAAAATCATTATAAATAGATATCACTCTAACAGGCGTGAAAAGTGACGATAGGCACGACGATAAAAACCACTTCATATTACATACTAGTTTTCACTAAAATTTATTTTACATCTACATTTCTATGAGGAAATAAAATATTATTATTAATAAGTAAGAAATTATTCTAAGGCATGATGAAATTTCGAACGGGAGAAACTTTTTTTTTTAGTAGGATATAATGCAAAAAATTTAAAGAACCTATTAAAAAACAATAAAGAAGCAATTTAAAGAAAAATCACCATTTTCCAAATTTGTGCAACGCAAAAAACGCAAATTCGCACCATACATTATTCAATATCGATCCCTTACCAAATTCGGAAGCAATACGAAACATATTTCGTAAAATTTTCATACATTCACCCCTTACAACGAAATACGCGTACAGACATACATACATACTTTAATATGTATATATCTGTATATACATATATATATATAGTCATACTCCCCCAGCCGTCTGTCTGTACCAAAATAGTCCGCCCTCCCGATATTTTACCCGACACTGCGCTAGGACTACAAGCTAATTTATTCTAACATAGCCTTTTCAATTTTTCCTTTTCGTGGAAAACTGTTATTTTGATATTTGACACCTCCGTGGTGTAGGTGGGGAAAGTTTAATGAAATTTGGTAGTACTGAGTTGTAATATCATTTGGGGTAGTATTTGTTACTAGATTTCTCAAAAAAAGGGTGGGTCAAGTAAAAAAAAAACATGTATTTTTTTGGTATTTAGGTAAATTTCAAATAGGGCATATGGATTCATTTGAGAGTTTTTGACATCTCATAAAAGTCCATTTGAATTAAAAATATATGGTACTGATGTCTAGTAATAAATATTATTTAATGTCAATATATTTTATTGCAGATCAAATAATAAAAAGAGAGGAAAATATAGATTTTTATATAACAGTGATTGCTATTTGGTGTACAATAAATATTTTTTCTTCACCTTCACGTTGTATAAGGACACACACCTAGAACCTACAATCCTAGTGTTAAGACACTCCCATTGAATTTCAACAAAACAACTTTCCATTGAATTAAAGAGGTGTCAGATTAATTGTGTGTTAAATGGCGGAACTCATTTTTACCTGAAATATCAAACTGAATTCAACCCCCTCCCACCCCTCTTAGCCTCTTTATCGCCTCTTTTTCGAGTGTGGTAAAGTAATGAAAATACTAAACATTTGACTTCCTCTAGTAAGAATCGAACCCACAAGTACATTCGGAGTTCTTCAACTTATCATAAATACTTTTTATTTTGACCCCAAATAAAGATCGACAGAGACATAAAACTTATAGCATTGCAAAATTCAAATTAGATTTCACATTATACCTACTAATTTTGTGATCACAAATTCAAATCCATACCAATACTAAAGCTTGAATGAAAATTATACTTCCATTTCAACCCCCAGTTCAACCCCAATAATTACCGCGATTAATCACTATTTTGACAGGGGTATTAAACTGGTTTGTCCAGTCATTTGCTTTGTGAGATTGAGAGTGAGTGTATTTATGTCATTTAGATAATTCAAATATGTATAAGGAATAAGGCCAGTCGCGGCACAAGTTGGGTTCGATTCGCACTCGAGGAAATTAAATATTTAATAATTTGAAAGTTTTTTTCAATTCGATTTCGTAGTTGCTAATATAATGCCGATTAAGCAAATAAGCTCTTCTGTATTGTAATATTAAATTATACGAGTAGAGTATAACTAAATATAAATGACTTGTAAAATATTGACTTGTAAGATATAGATAATATTATAAGTATTAAGTTTACAACAGAATTTAGTATCTTTAAATATAATCTGATAGATGACTCTGATATTTTAAATAGTATATAGAAGTAGAGTGAAGACCCCGTACAAAACGACCGGTGGGACGACCCCATGCCAGATGTGCCGACGACATAAAGAGGTTGGCGGGAAGCAGATGGGTCCGAAGAACTGAGGATCGAGTGTGGTGGCGAGAATTGGGGAAGGTGCATGGTCATACAGGTGCAGGTCCAGCAGTGGACAAAAGATGGCTGTTGATGATGATAATGATGATGATATAGAAGTAGTGATTTTTGTACTATCAACGCTTTTCAACTATATCTTGATTTCAATATTTTGAAAGCAGCCGCATAAATAATTAATAATAGTCAACGTCTCAGTTCGTCTAGTCAGTAGAACTAGGAAATTGAAATGGTTCATTTCTCTGAATAAAAATCGAACCTACGCCCGCTGCGCTACCACAGTATATTTGTTTATATGTAATGCAGAGCACATAGCAGGTAGATTAGCACCGCTAAGCCAGCTTTAGTAAATGTATAATGGTATTAGTTCGCTTCATGTAGCGTTAAGTTAACTAACTAACCATTTTAATGGACCTACCTGTATTTGATACTACGTTACGTAAAATATTATGTTTTTTGATATAGTAAGATATCTTTTTTAGTTTTTTTTTGTGTATTTAGCTTTATGGCTGTATCCTTCTAGATAGGCAGAGAACCTGATGCTAAGATACTCCGTATCCAACCGCCCTTATGCCGCTCTTTATATTATTACGAGAATAAAGTAAATACTTTATACCCCCGACTAAGATTCAAACCCGTAATCTCCAACACTCTAACAGCGTCCATGTTGCTACATTTTATTGTTTAATTAAAACAAATCGTAGTACCGAGACTTCAAGTTGTTAAGCTGAGAAATATACAATTTAGCAAAAATTTCGCTATTGAAGCGGCAGCCAAGCGATCTGAATGGTTATTATTTAACTTGCTAGCAATGCTAGGTATCGTTAGCAGGGGAAAAGTTTATGGTGGAAATTCGATTATAAAAGTTTATTTTTTAAAATCAGTTGTAGGTTCTATGCCCACACGTGGAATTTCATTTCCATATTTATAATTTTTATAATTTTATATTTTATATTTGATTTGCTTCGTTCTGGTGTCGAAGGAAATTGCTAATTTGAATTCCGCGACTTAATATGCAATGCCTCCAGATTCCAACAGAAAAGGGTTCACGGAAGAGTCTTAGTGGGAACGTAGTGTGTTAACATTAGGTTCCCATCTTCCTTCCGTCTATAAAAAATTAATCAACGAAATACCAGGACCAGGTAAGCAATTGATAGTTAACATGAAAATCTTCGTCTAAAAAATTTAAAATCTTAATAATTCAAAATCTCTTTTACTTTTATACAACTTTTAAAATAATCATAATAAAAATAAAATTATAAGAACAGTATCAAATTTTTTGCTCATTATTTAAATGAAAATAACAAAAATATTCTTTAGAATATACACGTAAGTGGCAGATAATGGAGTGCTCTAGGGCCAGCGATTGTAAAACTGATGGATGATGATAGATTGGTTCCTATCAAAATTGTGAAATATTCTTCTAAAAATGTCTATTTGTTTGTTTTTATTAGATTCATATAGATTTTATCATATATACTTACAAATGAATGTTTAAGGATAATTACTGAGTTCTGCACCACGTGATGTAAAAAATAAGCGTAATGTGAAAAAACAAAAAGATTTAAGATATTATTTATACGCTACGGGTTGTATAGGATGTATTAGGCAGAGGGAAACTGAGAACCTACTGGTAATACGGTACCATCGAGCTGATTTGAATATTGGAACTCTTCAGACGCTACTAGTAAACTACTACATTCATATAATTTATAGCTCTGAAAACGTTCTTTAGCACTTGGAGACTGAAGTAGAAAAGTTTTTTTTTTAGTTTCTTTCTTAACATTTAATTCTCCCTACATCTTTATATGTCAAATACAATTTAACGTTTCCAATACAATTAAAATTTTAATGAGCATACAAAAATATACCCCATATATTATACCTACCATAAAATTTTTCGACCTCGTCATAAAGATACCAGCACTTCGTAGCGCTATAAAATATTTACGCTTCGAGTTCTGGAAATGCTAGCTGAAGCTAACCGGGTTAGGCAAACAGTGGAAATAAACAGA
The DNA here is from genome assembly GCA_013403645.1 of Heliconius nattereri. Classification (NCBI taxonomy): domain Eukaryota; kingdom Metazoa; phylum Arthropoda; class Insecta; order Lepidoptera; family Nymphalidae; genus Heliconius; species Heliconius nattereri. The sequence goes on from JAAIXI010000228.1 coordinate 1,640,043, forward strand.
GTCCGAAAATATTTTTTTGAAACTAGCCAAAGTTGGTACAAAAATACGTAATATGGAGAGCCTAGTGTTGAAATGGAAATTTTAAAAAATCTTCACTCTGTCAGTTTATTGCTTTATATATATATGTGGATTTTATTTTATGACGTCGTACTCCTAGGTGTATAGTTAGCGTGTACACGATGGTTATAGCAGGGCACCTAGTGTTAAGACACTCCGTTCAACTGTTACGTTTACATAAAACAACATAATTTTTAAAAATTTAATAAAACTTTCTAGAAAAAATAATAATATTTGTACGCAGGTCAAATACCACTTGATATCTTCAGTAGAATTAGGGAAAAACACTTTTAAAAAAACTCGTAAAGTGTCGTCGTATAACCAAACTTTATATTTTTTCATTTCAAAAACACTGTGAATATTCGCTATGGATAACTTTATTAAAAGCTTTATGTACTTTTCTCGTCTCATTTCATTATTTCTATTTTCATTTTTTATTTTTGTTTATAGATTCACGCATTTCCCGGCTTATATTGCGTGTTGAATTGGGAAACCTAATTCCGCGCGTCTCACTAAAACTTGAGTTATGAAAATATTTAATATCTTACTGCCTTTAGCCTATTAATTCACACCAATCGTTCCTGAGATAAGTGTGTTCAACCTAACACACAACAAACTCTTTATCTTTATGAAGTTTTTTTAGCAACTAATTAGCTATTAGTATTCCTAATTAAATTTTACAGTTTCTTATAAGTAGTTAGTTTCTCTACTTAATTTTTCTTTCACAATTCATACTTTATAAATGTTCATGTAAATTTGTCTGTTACGCTTTAACGCCAAAACTACTCTACTGGTTTTCATGAAACTTTGTACACATATGCTTATATATATAAGAAAGGAGATGGGGTACTTTTAATTTTATATGAAAAAAATTTTTTGGCTATAGTATTAAAAAATATTAAGCTAACCAAGCCGCGTACTGGTATTATATAAAACTCAATATTCGATGAATAATTGAGACTTCGGTTTTATTAAAGGCACTTTTTCTTTATAGGGACTGCTTTGTCTTAACAATTTTGTTATACTAAAATCTAATTTGGGTGACGTTTTTTATTATAACATTTTTGCCGCAAAGGAGCTTGGAGGCCTTCAAATAATAATAAGCGGCCAACGATGATTATAGGTTCAATTTCCAATGGAGGAAATTTGTTTATATATATATGAGTTTTGTATCATAGATAGGTAGGCGACAACTTAATAAACTGAATTATAAATATCTATGAATGTTACCAGCACTCGGGGAAATATTTTTTATATAACCTTAAAAAGATATTGTAGCAAAAGACTAAGAACCAAATGTTAACCCAAATATTTAAAAATATGAGTAAACTGAACTTTTCAAGCGACGTTAATATTTACTTTTTCTCCGATCCGCCCTAATCCGCCTTAAGCACACTCGTGTTCGTAATTCATCAAAATATTAATATATATAAGTATTTTTTGTTTCATAATTGAGGAAATCCTTGTAAAATGGATTATTTGGGAATGCTTTGTTTTGACTTGGAAGAAAAAATGTATAGTAGCACAAGCCCCCGTTTTGTTCGGTTTTAAGGGAATGAATAGTGGGGAATCGTAAAATATTTTCTCTAACTACCTTCTTATATATAATATTGTACTGACATATATATATATATATATATATATATAAAGAAGTCCGTCTGTCCGTCTGTCCGTCTGTTAAGACTATTTATCTCGATGTCACGTGGAGATAAGGCACGAAACTAGAACTTCCAATATATATTAAGGAAATATCCGAAAAGTGAAAATTAACTTAACTTCTATTTAACTTAAGCTTCTATTTTTTGTACTTCAATTCATATAAAATGAATTCATATGCAGGCAAATTTAAGTTTGTCATCTTTTATAAGTTGTACTTTCTGTAAACCTAAAATCTTAAAATTATTAAGAAATCCTCGATGGGCGAGTCCGATTCACACTTAACCAGTTTTTAGAGATTATTACAAAGTTACATGTCCACTAAATAAAAATATTTTAATTTAATTATTTAGAAACAATTTTACATACATTTTAGAAGAAAATTTGCTTACAACACTACGCTCATAGAGCAGTTAAAATCCAATTTACAGTACCGCAGGCCTCCTCTTTTGTTACTCTCGTACTTTTATATAAAATAATACACGCTCGATTAATGAGACGGTCCGACCTATTGAGTATTCGTTAATGGCAGCTAATTTTAACTTTATTTAAACATGTATTTTATACTGGGTTTTAATAAGAAATTCGTTGTTTAAGTAAAATAAATAAATCGGTATCCCGCTGTATCCTGCATTCAGCAGATACTAGGCAGAGGAAATATGGTGTTAAGACACTCCGTTCTCCACTTTTCGTATTGAGTGGGGGAAGTCAACACCGGGCTTTTGTCTTGATACCACAGCGAAGAAATGAAAATATTAATAAATAATAATAATCCCTTGAGTGGTGATCGAATTCACAACCGTCGCGTTATACTCACACCTTGTGCCCCTGGGTCAAGACAGCCTCAAATACCGGGTATAAGGCAGAGTTGAGCTCTGTTACTGGAAAATATCACTGAATAGCGGCCCGCCCGCGGCTTCGCCTGCGTGTCCTACGTTATTATTAATTTCACCATGAGTACCTACGTCCTATAAGTGACGTCCATGCAAAGTTTGAGACTCCTAGCATTTATAGGAACGAAATTTAATACAAACTTCCAACCCCAAAAACAACCCCTTAGGAGTCGAATATTGCAAATTCTCGTCTTAGCGCGCACCTACTTCCTATAAATAACTCCTATGCAAAATTGCAGAGTCCTAGCACATGTAGTTTCTGAGATTTCGTGAGAAGTGAGTGAGTGACCTTTCGATTTTATATATATAGATTAAGAAAATATCATTGGAATACTCTGCCTATCACATATATAAAAAGCAGATGTTTTTTTTTATTTTATTTGAGCTCATCATGCAATCAGTCCGAAGACTATGAGCAGATTAGTGGAAAGAATCTGGCGGGTGAAGCTTGCATCGCATTAGATAAAGCTTCGCATAGAGAGTTTAACTACTGTGTCACTTGCAAAGTGTAGCGTCTCTTTAGTCGGCTTGTCATGTTCTGGCTGATTAATTGGCTAGCCAGTGGATTTGGGTGTTTAAACAATCTGGTTTTATNTTCTCGTCTTAGCGCGCCTACTTCCTATAAATAACTCCTATGCAAAATTGCAGAGTCCTAGCACATGTAGTTTCTGAGATTTCGTGATGAGTGAGTGACCTTTCGATTTTATATATATATAGATTAAAAAAATATCATTGGAATACTCTGCCCATCACATATATAAAAAGCAGATGTTAAAAAAAAATAAAAAAAACCTAGGCCAAGAGAATATCTTTTCACCTTTCGGGATTCGAATTCAAAACCACATATGTTATAGTAACAACTACACCAAAGGGTCCAAACAAAATGTAAATAAATGTTTATTCGTTCAAACAACAGTATATTAAAACATGGAACGGCTATATGATATAAATGAAGAGATTTAATAATGTTCTAGGATCTCCTACGAATATACTTTGCTTGGCTGAATTGAACCTTATTTTAAGGCAAAAAGGGTGAAAATAGAAAACAAATATGTAGCTAAGCTTATTTCTCGTAGAAAATTGTAGGTAACAAACAATGTACGTGAACTAAAATGTGTTTTACAAGTGAAATTCGAAAAGTTTTATATATTTAAAAGATTGTCTTGTGTTCTTTGGTAGTTATGGGTTCAATTTTATAGTTTCCAATAGGTTAATAAAATCAAGAGGAAAATCTAATATTTGTGGCTGTTATATAGTTATGTTTGGGTTTATTGTTTTTTTTTTAAATAAGTATTAAGTGTTAAAAGTATTTCGTTAGGTTAGGTATTTTTCCCAATACATACTATTGTATATTTAAAATATATATAAAAAAATATACTAAAAAAGACAACATATTATTATGTTTCTATAAAAAAAAACATAACATTTTACAGATATTTATACCTCAAATTAAAACGAACGCCATAAAAAACCCACCCGTCGTATAATTTTTCACGCTAAACAAGAATCGGTCAAAGATGACTTCATTTCCTGGATTTTTATAGTCGTCCAAAAAAAATTCGTATTTCCCTTTGTAATAAAGAATTGTATACCTACGGTGCGGAACTGTTGCCTTAATTTCGACGGTGCGAAGTTAATTCTGAAGATAAATCTTGGGATAAGTATATAAAAGTACTTACAGTTTTGAGGAAAATTCTTGTACATACCTGAAAAGAAAATATATCATTATTATATAGCCTTGTAATAAAAACTTAAATCCTCCGTTGCATAGGATGCAACGAAAATGGAGAATACCAGCTAAAACTAACAAATACAGGGTGTGATGCAAATCTCATTGCACATACGGTTAATTTGTAAGTCATCATAAACATTGCTATAATGAATGCGCATTTATTAACATCCTATATATACGCTTCGAAGAAGAAGCTTAATTTTAAACTAATTTAATGTTTTCTTTTCATTTGTATTTACGAGAGCAGAGTATGCAGAGCGAAGGACTCTATTTTTCACCCAATTTTTTGAGATATTTATTACGTAACCCAACACTGCAGTTCCACCGCCTAATTACTTAACTATAAATTTATCTTAGGTTGATAATCATAAAATACAAATAATATTTTGATCGCCTTAAGAAATTTTCATTGAAATAAAAGAAGCCATGTAAAACATTTTTTCTTTAACTTTCTCAATATTATAGAAGCTGTACTAGTGAGAAATATTTTAAAAGATTTTGATATAACGTCTTGGAGGAAGTTAGATCAATTTCGATATTGGTGTTCGCTTTTGAAGGGATTTAAAGTACAATTTGTTATCTAATTTGCCATTTTTTTTATTTTTTGCTTTTATTTCAGCTGCACGCTCTATCCCGCATGAAGCAGGAGGCAAAGGGATTTCCACCTGGGGAAATGAATAATTTTTTCATCGATTTTGTAAATAATGAGCGCAGTAAATTAGAGAATATAATGATCGGACACTTAGTTCTCCTACCTACTCCGCCATTAGCAAGATATCACGCGAGAGGCTAAAAAGAACGAGATAAAAAAAATGTTAAGATCTCAGTGCTAACATTTTTAATTAGCAAATTGAAAATTGAAAGAAGTGAATGTAAGCTTCATAATTATATTTAAATTGAAGTAAAAGAAGTTCAGGCCTCTAAAAGTGTAGAGATAAAAATATCGTTAAAAATAATTGAGGACAGTCGCGTTTGTGGGTTCGAATCCCACTCGAGAAAATGTAATATTTAATATTAAGATTTGTTCTGTTCTCGCGGCGTTGAGTTCCGCCAATCAACGCACAATGCCTCCAGAACTCGTTGGAAACTAGGTTCCCTCTGCCCATCTTGCTTTATGCAGGATATACAGCGTGATGCTAATTTATATCTCGTATAATTTGGCTATAAAAGCACTTCCTATGACGCGACGTTTCGAACGCGTTTCTATAGATAGTCTGTATTCACGACCCATTTAGTCTAAACGGAAATATACACCGGAAGCAAATATATAAATTTATTTTATAAATGAAAAATAATTACATATATAATAATTTGTAAAAAAAAAACATAAAACTCATACAAAACTTTAAAAAAATATATCCTTATTAATAGTATTAACAAACACTAATAATTTATAAATTTTATATTAATTTAAGTATCTTTTACATATAATAAACTAAGTATCTTAACTATAAAAGATACTTAAGTAGACTTTTTCAATAGAAATTTCGTCGCGTATACACCCTTATAGCCCACGCATGAATGGGATCGATAGAGCGGAGGTCATTGAACCCACAGCTGATACCTGACGGTGTAAACAAATTAATAAGTTATTATAATAAGGTTATAGTTTTGGGTTCGATTTAGGCTTAGTGTCAATATTTCGATTATATTTGAACGTGTTTTAGATTAGTTAGTTTGGCTAAGGTTAAAGTGAAAAATATTTTTTTTTCAGCTTCACGCTGTATCCCGCAAATTAAAGGGTAGGCAGAGGGATTCTAGAGTTAAGATACTCCTTTCCCCTCTTTTCGGGGCCCGAGGCATTAAGTTGAGTGGCGGAACTCAACGCCGCAACTTGACTTGTCGATTTAACCTAGATTTAAAATTTCGTTCCCCGAAAACTTAGATTATACTTGCGTTTTCCATTTTCTGTCGAATTCTCGAGGTATGAGTAGCAGAACTCAACACCGTCTTTTGCCAGAGCGAGGAGGAATGAAAATATTAGATAATTCATTCCCCAAAATGGGAATCGAACCCACAAACGTCGCGTTTCTAGTCACTAGCTTACGCTCCTGCGCCACTATGGCCCCAAATATTATATGTATGTATATTTGTCCTTATTTCCTAGTTTTAGTAAGAGAATGAAAATATTTCATTTACAAACATGAAAAGAGAATTACGACACTAAATCCTTTTTAAGATCATTTTCTCCACTTTCCTCTACATTATTTTTGTTTGAAACAAGTAAGTAATAAATCAATGCCTAGCTCGCGACGTTTCTAAAATAAGGAACTAGAAATTTTCACACTGGAAGACACTTTTGTTACTTTACAACATTGTTTGAAGCATCCGTTTAGAAACACTATATATGGAGATTTATCTTTTGTATTTAAAATGGTAAAATATCTTTTTTTTTTAATAATAATTTACTCGTATAAAGGTAAGACGCGGAGTTGTATTCCACTCAACACGCAAAATCTCAATTGGGAAAATCTCTCCCTTATTTGTACCCTTAGGGGCAAAATTCTAGAAAATGATGAAACACGTGTTCAATTAAATAGTTTTAAAAATCTAAATTTTAAATTTTATAAATATCGGTGCTGATTTAATTTAACAAAACGAAACGAAAGTAAACATCTGACCAAATTCCACGTTTCTGCGCACAGCAGTTATAGCAGCACTTTTATATATATAGATAAACAATTCACTTCCGCGAATGAGAATCGAACTCAAAACCATCGCGTTTAGGGCCAAACACTGTTCCACTGTGCTATTGGCTATTTACAGCCACAATTAGAGATAATTAAATTAAGAAATAACAAGATTCTCTAAAATTACAGACATTACAGCACTAGGAAACGGGCGTTCGTTTGTACTATATACATAATCGAGAAATGTAAATTAAGATAATCACAGCGTCGGCTACCGTCGAACCCTTACAATTTGATTGTGAAATTAATAAATTTAATTTAGAATTCGAAAATTTTGGAAGTGGAAATGGGGTTTGTTTGGAAAAGATTTATAATTCTTGGTATTTTCGGGATGAAAATTTCCAAAATTAGTCTTAGCGTGACTATAAATCATGACGATTAATGAGAGTCTGGAATGTAACCAAAATCATATCAAATCAAGAGAGAGTAGAGAATAAAGTAGAGTATGACATAATTCTATCATACTCTACTTGTACCTTACCCTACACTACCCTCAACCTGACCTATTGGCTAGGGGTACTGTACGGTCACTAGTGTGCTTAAAATAATATGAAAAGTTATATACGAGTACATAACCGGTTCATTATATATGGTTAATAGGTTACATTTTAAAATTTAATAAAAAAGTGCAACAAGTGCTTTAGTAATAAATTTTGGTATATAATATAATACTTAATAAATTGCATAATATTTATTGATTAAGAAGCAAAGAAATTGTCGCCAAAAGTACAACTAAGATTTCATAATTTATAGAAAGAGACCAATGAAGTGAGAATCGCTTTGAATCCTCACAAAGGTCTGACACGAAAAGACGTAATTAATCCTGACATTTATTAATATGTAAAATATTTTATAACAATAAGATATTCTACTTTATAGTCATTGTCGAATAAAACTAATGAGCTTGAGAACGTTTTGTGCTATCGACGTAAATTCTTAGATGTTTTGGAGACAATAAAAAATATTTATGGTAGAAAAATTACCTGATTCTGGACTATGGCCCATAGAATGAAGATCCTGTTGGGATCTCCTGCGCTGGCGGTACTCAACCCTGTAGTCTGGCCACCTGCCATACTGAGCAGGAGCATTTAAGTATTCTTGAGATGAAAATCTTGAGGCACGGGGAGGAGAAAACCCTACTTGGCCATAATAATCTTGACGAAAAACGACATCTGGATGGTTCATACCTCCAGGAACAATTTGACTGCCGAAATGACTTCTGTGACCCAAATATTCCGGCTTCATAGGCACAGGACCATCTGTTAACTCGTGGCCGTGTATCGACGTCGATCTTTGAGGACCGTAATCTCGTAAGCGATTAGAAAACTCCAATCCCATACGATGCGGTGAATAATCTAAGCCACGTGGGCCCATTTCAAAGTGGCCATGAGGTCGACTGCTTCTATAGAAATGGGGTGAAAATGGATTTTTACTTTCTTGACTTTGTCGAGGAGGTTCTGCTTTTACTTTATCTTCAATTTTAGCTTTTTCACTCGCCTTGTCCACCTCGTTCTGATTCAGCTCTTTCTTAGGATCTTGGGGATTTCGTTTAGTAGAATCGGTGGCGTCTTGTGACGCTCTACGGTTGAATTCCTGAATTTTCTCAGGCACAAAACCCTGCTGCGGCATTTGAGACATTATCTCTACGTAAATCACATCAAAATGTCTATAAACACTATCTCAAAATTGACTACACCAAAAGCGCGAATATCAAAAGTGTCCTATCTACACATTTATAATGTGCATATTAAATAGTTTAGGGAAATAATCACAACCGTATACATGTGGGCTAGAAGGGGAGAGTCCGAGTTACTTTTATGTTTTTTTTTCTTTAGTAATATCCATAATTTTTCTCCTGCCTTAATATTTTGTATTAATACGCAAATCGAAGTATATTTTACGCCAGATATCGAATTTTTAGTAGAATATTGTGAATACAATTACAATTATAAGTTATTTATATATTTAAGCTGCTAGATTAAATTATCCACGAATAATAGATATAGTGAAATAATTAATTACATTAACTTACTAATTTATAGCTTTTGTTTAATCATTAAATGCTTACTAAATTATCATATTAAATAAATAAAAAATAAATCAGCCTCACGCTTTACGTATATAGCAGGGTAGGCAGAGGGAACCTAATATTAAGACACTTCGTTCCCCACGTTCCCCACGAACTTCGTTCGTGTTGAGTGGCGTTTCCTAATTCTTGGCATTTGCCTTGATACCAAAGCCAAGAAAAGAGGATATTAATAAATAATAATTTATTCCCTCTAGTTGAGATCGAACCCTCAACCGTCGTTGAGATTGAACTCACTATTAAAGTAATTCTAAATAAACTTTAATAGTTAAGTGTTAACGAAACATAGTAAATTGCATTTATTAGTGAAAAGTAAATTCTGACATTAACATTACAACAGCACTGGAGGGAATCCTAAAATCATTATTCTACACAATACGTTGCTTTTTCTTCCAATTCTAATTATTATAAAATTTTATCAGCAACCGAATGTAGACTCAATTTTTTTTAGTATAAAGTTGAATTTGCAATAACGATAACATAATATTCATATCTCCCTTATATTATCATAGTAATATTTCATATATTATTACCCAATATACACTTAAAACGGTTCAATTTAAAGTTCAATTTTGAGTACAGGTGATTTTTTTAAAACATTAACTATAAAACGTTTCCATTTTAAAATCGATTTTATACAAATATTACTAAAGTCCAATTTAGTTTGGCAATTTTCGTTGTACATACGAAACGAGGACTTCCAGTTGGGCTAACCCTAGTATACTAATGTAACACTTATGATTTACGTGATAAAGTTATTTATTGCTTGGTCCTTTTTCCGAATACTTACTTAACTTGCCTGGGGCGTCTGCGATAATCTAGTTTATTTATTTGAAAGTCTGGGTATAGGCTATGTATAGAAAGTGTATAATGAAGGTATTGTAGTTATTTAATTTTTTTTTGCCCTTTCATTCCTAAAGTATTATATTCGTATATAATGTTGGAAATATGCCATTTTTCTTATAATATAGTTTTTTAAAACTTCACGCTGTATCCCGCATAATACACGTTAGGTAAAGGGAACTAAATGTTAAGGCACTCCCTTTCCTATAAGGATACTTCCGTTTCCCAATTAACACCTAATTCTCCAGACTTTACTACGTGGCAAAGTTTAACGCTGCCATCCTATCACCAGAGTAAGAACCCGCTACCCTCTTCGCGTATAATATCAGTGCATTGAAGAACAAGGAGTTTAATTAATGATTGATACAAATATATATACATTTAGTCTATTTTAGCGAGTGGCAGATCTAGACTTCTGTAAATAGTCTGTAGCTAATATGAAAATAGACAATGCATTTAATTATTTGTATCTTAAAGAAAATATATACAGTATATGCTGGTAGAAATATATGATTCAATTATAATTCTATATAAATATTATAAAGTTAACGAGTTTGTTCGGTTGACCATACTAATCTAAGAACCTGGTTCGATTTAAAACCATATTAGTAACTAAAACAGACAAATGAATAAATAAATGTATAGCCTGTTGAGTGGCGGTTCTCAACACCGCACTGTTTCTTATTACCAAAATGAAGAAAATGAATATATACGGCCTTAGTTTTATCTGTACGCTACATTCCACACATAGCAATGTAAGCAGAGGCTACCTGGGAGTTAATTCTCCACTTTCTAACACTTTCTTGAAGCTACTGCACGCTCAGTGGCGTAACTTGTCTGGCTTAGTGGCGTCTTACATTAATTATTAGTAATTGAGAATTTGAAATAGTTAAATAAATTGTAAAAACTTCATTTTCCACTAAGAACTAAACAGAAATACAAAACTAACACTGCCCAGGTAGACATTCACTAAACGATCGAGGGTTTTTGGCGTGGGTCCAGACTGGCCGTTTTAGTATTATATCGAGACCTACGGAGTATGGGCTATGACCCAGAACAGAAATGGGTAATAGCATATGATAGTGGAAATGAGTTTTAAAGGATATTTTTAAATAAGAGTGTATGTAAAGGCGCTGTGGTCGTAGGTTCGATTCTCACTTGTAGGAATAATTATTTGTAAGTGGTTATTGGATAGAGATAGCGGAATAATTAATATTAAGAAATTGAGTGAAAAATTTAAAGCGGAGTCTCTTAATAGTAGCTCTCCTACGCCACACACTAGTTCCGTCACTCAAGACGAATTGTGTCGATAATTCGCCGGAAGATGTCTTATTAGGTTCCCAGGTTCCCTTTAATAGTATACTTATACAAGAAAAAAACAAGACACTACTAAACTTAACTAAAGAAAAACATTTGTTTGATGATGTCTCAATCAAAATACAGGATGCTCAGATTTCCAGTTACGTAATACCTTAACACAGTAATAACCAGTTTACGAGCTATTAAGCCAACAATAGACTGACATTACAGAGCGGGTTCAAAAATGTGTAAAATTTTTAAGATTGGTTTTTACATAATACCACTTCATTAAGATAAAAATAAATCACCTTCGCTGTATCCCATGGTTCCCTCGGTTCCCTCTGCCTACCCTGCTGTATGCGTGATACAGCGTGAAGCTGATTGTAACATGTTTCCCTAGAAGGGTCTACTAAATGGTAACTTACATTGTATAGTATAAATAAATATATAAACAAGTAACGAGGGTTTATTTAGAATATTGAATATTTTAGGCAACTTTATGTTTTTGGGACTGACAGAATTATATACCTTTTATTTTGTATGTTATAAGCATTTTCATGATATTTGAGATTTTTTTTTGCTTGTATTATTTATATTTCACTTGTATTTAATTTTTTTAAGCTTCACGCTGTATCCCGCACACAGCACAGGGAATCTAGTATTAAGACACTCCGTTCCTCACTTTCTGCCGAATTCTGGCTGGAATTGCGTGTTGAGTGGCAGAACTCAACAAAACGGACAGAAAACAAAACGGAGTGATACGTAACGATGTCTTTTATTCTTTTCATATATTTTAAATCCTAACCTGCTGTATGCGTGATACAGCGTGAAGCCGATTCTTTATATTGTTTAAGGGCTGAAGGTATCGATTCCTTTGTTAACATATCGTTTTCATCAAAGTACTGTAGAATTGGACTCTATAGAGTTCAGTTACGTTTTTTATTGTCACTTTATACCTTTCTACTGTCATTGTACTTCGTGGCAAGCGGGAAAGCGCATCGTTCGATTTTATAACACTTTTGTTTAAAAATGAACGTTTATCTTATATTTTTTAGCGCGACAGGTTAAAGATTTCATTCCCATTTGAGGAAATTAATTATTTTATATTTTTATTATCTCGCTTTAGTTATCAGGTCTGATATAACCAACTGGCCGAGGTGCTAAGTTTCTTCTCTCAATAAAACAGGCATTAAAAATTCGGTGGAAAGTGGGGAAGGAAATGTAAAAGTAGAGATGGAGTGTCTCAAAATTAAGTGTCCTCTGCCTGTTATGTACAGGATGCAGCGTGAAGTTAAAGAAATCTTTGTCTTTCATTACATTTAGCATCAGAGATGAATTAAGACTTATTACAACAACCGGAACTCAACAACAATATGTTCATATTTTAAGTTTTAATTAAAAAAAACATTTTAATGTTTATAAAAATTAAAAATAACTTTAACCTTTAAGTATGGACGTCGGGTCTGACAGACCCATCTAGTTCTACGAATTCTACAAATCGGCCACTTCTCGGTGACCTCCGCCACTGAGTCGCTCAGTACCTTTCGTATTAATGACGAAATGAATGTAGATAGCAGTGGTTGTGTCTCTGGGTTCAAAACACGTGAGTATTTAACTTTCTAAACGGGGCCTGGGTCTGTCCGACTCGACGTCCATGTTTCCCATACATGAATGATTCCAAAACGCCATATATTTTTATAATATTACAAAATATACTTTAATATTGTAATTGTATTATTTGTATTCAAATGTTTTTATCATAATTTTTTTTTCACATTATTTGTTATATATTTTAGTAATATAAATATTATTTACCTAAAAAAGATTCAACTTTTTTAGTTTTAATGATAAAATGGAAAAAAATGATCGAACAAGCACGTCAGGGACAAATATATCGGTACTTTATAATCGACATCAAACAAAAGAATGGGACGACGACATTTTATAAAAAAAATAGCACTTTATCAAATAAAAAGACGCGTTTCGTATACTAAACTACTCTAAGAATTGAGAATGACTTTGACTCGCGTTTCGCGAACTGATCTATCATTTATTGAACATGAAGCTAAAAAAATAGTTTTGGGTTCATGAAAAACACGTACACTTTGCCCCCAAAAGATATATAGAAAGACAACACATACTTATGTTGACTGCAATCGTCCTGTTAGCCTACAATGTTGAAAGCCATTGTGTATCGATGTTCAATAGTACCTTATCTTGAGGTGTTTTCAAATTTTTTATTTTATAACATAAGATGTAATTTTTTTATTTTTTTTAATTGTAAGACTTTATATTTTGTGAAAAAAATATTTATTTTATTATCTGTCTTTTTTTTTTAGTATTATTTTCTTAAGAGTCATCCCATGTGGCCAAAGACTGAAATTGTGACTTTAAGTTACTTAAATCGTTGTGATGCGTAAAGTTTAATAAAAAGCGATTTTATTTATATTGATTTTGTTTGATTTGAGGCTATTCGTGTAAACTAAAACATAAAATTGTCTTCTTCCTTTAAAAACAGATGGAATATAACCAATAAATACACTGGTCTGACAGACCCGACGTCCATATGTGTATTATAAAAAAATCACGTCCATAGTTAAAGTTTAATAGAAACTGTACATAGTGTACAGTCACACACAGTTTTTGTTTCACTAAAGACGATCACCTCAATTTTCGTATTATTTGCGTAAACCGCACTGGCTTGGGATGCTGCTACGAGATGGGGATCTCAGACGGGTCAGAATTACTGAGGCTTTTACAAGACGCGTCCTCAGATGGTGCCGTACTGTACGCATGGTAGTGTTTTATATTGATATTTAAAGTAAATCGGCTTCACGCTGTATCCCGCACACAGTGGGGGAGGGAACCTATTGTTAAGACACTCCGTTTCCCATTTTCGTTGAGAGGCAATCGAGGAGCTCAATACAGCGCTAGATTCCACAATAGAGCAAAGAAATGAAAATATAAATTTAAATAAATATTTCATTTTCTCGAGTGGGATCGAACTCACAAGCAGTCACGTTTACAGCCACACACTTGTGACCTGCGCCGCTATATCTTTTTCATTATTATTTACCTCTAATATATTGTTATTATAGCTGATCGGAGAGTTTCACTACTCAACACGAAATGTCTTAAATGTTAAGCAGAAATTGGGGTACCGAATGTCTTAAGACTAGCTATGTCTTTCATATTACATAAAAAAAGTTAATTTAATTTTCACTGAACATATGTATATAAAAATATATATTTTAAGCGCAATTCGAACTGACAACCACTCAACAAAAAAAACCTTAAGCCACAACGAACAGTACTTCGTTAATTAAATAAAATTAATATACAAGCATAAAAAAAAGAATTCATTAAAAGTTCTAAATCAATTTATTTTGCAAACCGTACAAAGCTAGCGTTTATATTCACATAGCGTCACGGCAGCCCCTTTCAATACTGGCTTCCCCACGTAGTAAATAGACAAGCTGGGAGATATGCTATGAAACTTTTTTATGTATATATATGTATAAAAAATAAGAATTATACGTTTGTTAGTTTTATTTTGCTCGGAACCTGGGAACCTAGTTACACGGTTGTTAAGACATTTTTTTCAATGATATTTAAACGTTGGTTGCAGATTTCAATTCGAGAAGAAAGAAGGGGAAGGGGAGAAAAAATAGAAAAAAAAGCAGGATTTTCTATTTTACGAGTTAATTGTAAAGTATGATGACGTTTATCTTATTACATATATAATTTTTACTCACTCCACTAAAAAGGGGAGAATATTTTTAGAAACATAAAAAATAAACACTACTCTACGTAACATTTTAAAAAGCTGATTTTAAATTTATATTGTAAACAAGACAGTATTTGTATTTATATTTTAAAGTAACATATCGTATTCATGAGAATGTACAGAGAACTATAACTTATGGTCCAGACATATTCTTATTTATATTGAAATTTGTAGGAATTTTACAATCTTTTACATGTTTTTATTTTAAAAGAGGCATTTATATACGTATTTTGAATATTTTTGAAATGTCGTAACTGAAAAATGTATTACTATACGCGATGGTTGTAGATTCAAAATCTAGACTCGGGGAAACGTTTTTAAAAAATATCGATTCCTAATTATGAGGTAAGAAACAAAATTTTAAGTCTAAGATATTTAATAATATTTATATAAGTCTAGTAAATTATCTACTTTTAGTTAAACATCCTGTACTTAGGTAGACTGTGTGAACACTAGGTTTCCTCTACAAATCCTGCTATGTGGGAAATATCGTGAAAAACCTCCCCTTGGCACTATACTGTGAACAGACCCCCCCCCCTCCCTCCTCCTAATCTATGCTTCAAGCATACCATAGGAACCTAAGTAGTTTTTTTTCTCATATTATTTTTAAGTATTAGTAATAAGCACACGTAGAGCATTTATATTCATCTTGTTACAACATTCGTTCACTTTACTAAAAGTCTGTCTTGCCGCTATAGTTCATAAATAATGTTTTTCTTTTTACGTTATATTGTAGGAGTTTTTAATATATTTTCTTTGGAGAAATATTTCTAATGTCACAGTTTTAATTATTAGAACTTAAAGAACAGTCTCCAGCAGTTTTGTTTTGATTTTAAGTGAAATTATATTATCTAACTAGCTTATTGGCAGACTAGATAGAGGGAACGTAGTGTTACGACACTCCGTTACACAATTTCTGTCCCATTATTTAATATTAATTTTAGTGTTAAGGGAAAATGGGGCGATTCTTATTTCACTCGAAAAAAAGCTAATTTATTTTGATTTATTTACTTATTATAAAAACACCATACATAAAAAAATAACACCGATCGCTATGTTAGACAAAGTGTAGCGTTGAGTTACGGCCTCTCAACGTAAAATGTCTCTATAAAATAAAAGGTAACGAAAATTTTCATACGAAAAGAATATTAAAAACACATAGTATTATTTTTCATAGAATACATACTAATAATCACCCTGTATAGCTTATACTGACTGACAATACTGACCTCGTTAGCTTCAATTGGCATTCAAAAGTGCTTGCAAAGACCTAATTACCGTTTCTGAACATGAATATTCTATTATTTCGCACGATTGAGATATTGAAAAATAAGTTTTTTCTTTCCTTTTTTTAGCATCACGCTGTATCATATACCAAGGTATTCAGATAGAACCCAGTATTTAGACACTCCATTCTCCTCTTTCATTCATCCTCGGAATAGAAATTGAATCCCCACTCCCAACAAAACCTCAAATCTATCACGACATTTTTACCAATAAACACGACTTACAGTTTCTTGCGTAACTGACACTACTGACATTTATATTTTTTCATTAAATAATTTAATAAATAAAACTGTCCGACCATTTCCTCTTACTGTACTGCGATTCGAATTCCATTCAACTAGCGCGTTCGAAACACCCTAGATATGTCACAAGGGTTGTACTAGATGAGAGTTAACTAATGTTATCATAGAGGCCAGTTGTAGAGCAGGGGCACATAGTGACTGGTTGTGGGTTCCATCCCCACTAGAGGAAATTAAATATTCATTTAAATATAAATTTCCATTTCTGGTGGAGCTGTGCTGGCTGCTGGTGGCTGGTGTTGAATTCTGTTACTTAACACACAATGCTTTCAGAATTCCGCGGAATGTGGACAACGGAGTGTCTTAACACTAGGTTTCCTCTGCCTATTCTGCTGTGTGCGGGATACAGCGTGAAGCTGATTTATTTATCTAATCCTGTCACTTTATCGATTCCTTTGAACATGAAATGAGAAGTGAGGCGTTGAAATACAAAACATAGACTGTCATTCAGAATAAGATCGTAAACTTCAATTTAGTTGGTGTAATAAAGTATTTAGGATACTTCTATTTCTGCTTTAAAACATCTGTTTCTGTGTTGGTATATTTGTTTTTATTATATAATGTTTATTTTGATAGTCGGAATATTTGTAGGGTAATAAAATTGAAAATTTGAATTGAAAATAGTTCAAATCTGTGTTATATCAATTGAGATTGCAATGTGTGGACTAGTTTATTATCCTGGTTAAATATTACAAGGCCAGTCGTGGCCCAGGGGCACAACTGCGACCGTAAACGTTATAGGTTATGGAAGGAAGTAAATAGGAGGAAGTAAAATATGTAATATTGTAACTTAACTCTAGGTGCCCAGGCGTCTGCCTATTATGATATAGCTAAAAAAATATATTAGTACATGAAGCATGTTTTCAATAGCAATTTATTCATAACTAGTTTATCCCGTTACTTTGTATGCGTGGACTACAAAATGGAAGATCCCGTTGTTTCCCGTTTCCGTAGGAATTTCGCGAAATCTTCTTTTAATATTCTCTGAGGACTTTACGTGTCAAATTTCATCTTACTATGTTGCGTAGTTTTATTTGTGCGTTTTCTGTCAGTAACAGAAAAAAATATTAAATTATAGCCAAAGTATTATATTTAAAAAAAAAACTAATTTACCTTATGTATGTCCTTAAGCTTTAAAATGATCTAAATTTGAATTCACAACCATTACCAACCGTCAAATATCCTAACTATTTAGCAATAGCCTCAATTTCTATTAATTATTACAATTTTCAGTTAAACTCTACACGCCTCTATACATTTAATTGAGAGAGAGAGTGGGAGAGAGGGAGAACAAGGAGCAAGTTTACAGACGCGGACGTCGTTAGTGCTACCCACTTCAAGCGCGAATACGATAATTAATGTCAGATTTGTGTTTCAATTAGTATGTCTGCTATATTTCGTATTGTTTGTATAGTTCGAGATTATTTTTAACTTCGACTTTCAGGAGGCAAAGGGAATCTGGGAATCTAATGTTACAGCACTCCATTCCTATTAAGACACTTCCGTTCC
Source organism: Heliconius nattereri (assembly GCA_013403645.1). Lineage (NCBI taxonomy): Eukaryota > Metazoa > Arthropoda > Insecta > Lepidoptera > Nymphalidae > Heliconius > Heliconius nattereri. The sequence goes on from JAAIXI010000228.1 coordinate 1,658,181, forward strand.
CCATTATCCTTCATATTCTTCAGTCATTACATGTTAAGTGGCGGAACTCTACACCACGCCAAGTCTTTTCACCAGAAAGAAGAAATAAAAACAATAAATTCTTCACTGTCCTGAATGGGAATCGAACTCAGAACCATTGCGTCGGGTCGCCTTACAGTTGTCTCCTAGGCCTATAACATCCCAATATATCGGTTATGTCAACTGATAGACGAATGCCACCTAAGAATTTCATTAAAAATGTATAATAAACGCCAAAATCAAAGATTTTTATATGAAACAGTAGTTCCTGAGATAAGCGCATTTTATCAAACACACTATAGCGTTATAGCATTAACAACAAATGTCTACATACATTCGCTATACAAAAATAGAATTTCAAAAGTAGATAAAAAGCAATTCTAATTTCCTCTACAAGTAAATACGGTTTCATAATGAAAGTAATTTTGAATTGAATCTAAAAGGTAATTTCGAGTGTCTCTTTGAGATGATGAAGTAAAATACTTAGTGTAATTTGATATGTATATTTCATACACTTGCTATTTAGAAGCTTAGTTAGTAGGGAAGCTGTTCCTTCCCCATATTCTACTGAAGGCTGGAGGCACTGCGTGCTCAGGTTGGAATAGATATAGTTTTTAAGATAAAAAAAATCATTTTCACGCAGTATGCCGCACACAGCAGGGTAGGCAGAGGGAACATAATGTTAAGACACCCCGTTCCCCACTTTCTGCCGAACTCTGGAGGCATTGCATGTTGAGTGGCGGAACACAACGCCGCGTTTTCAAATGGCATTTAAAATTATATTCTTATTAGAAAATGGTAGTAATACAGACTAGTTAATAATTATGTAATATAAGCGGGCGAAGCCGCGAACGGGTCGTTATAATTATTGTCTTTATTTTTACTGAAGAATGAATTTTAAATATTAATGAATGAATTGGTTTTTTCACCAAAGGTACGCCGTATAAAAAATAATGAAAATATACGAAGAGCCTGTGGCAACCAGACCTTCGTTATTTTACAAAACCCGAAAGTTTTTCTGCGCATACGCCCAACGCCAGAAAAGAAGAAGGAATGCTTTGGCAGTCAGGTTAAGATAAAAAACGTGATTAAGATAAAATATATGAATTGCGATGTAATACATTACTTGCAATTCATATATTTCAATTTGAAATTAACATATTGAAATTATCATAATACATATCGGTGGACCATAACATACAATTGTGTTTGAAGGAATATGTTATGTAAATCATTATTCTTCTTCATTTCTTAATCATTATATATAGACTGGAGCATTATAAAATTATGTGAGTTCAAGATGTTTCGTTAAGAAATATTAATTTGTATGTAATTATTGATATGGAAATTAAGTATAGGCGTCGTACATCCTACAGTTCGTAGAGCGATGAAATTAGATATGTAAATTGTTTGTAGAGTGTAGCAGAGCATTAAGAAGCGAGAAAAAACTGAAATTGACTGAAACTGAAATTTAAAAAATTGACTCAATTTCCCTATTCCCCCATTATTCTCCCCAGTCAAATCTCTAGACACTTACTAATAGTACAGAGATATATAAAGTCGAATGTACTCCCTGGACCTCTTCCAAAACGAGCAATTGGTATTGTATTATATATATTACTGTAGAATAGATAAGTAGTCTGTATTCGATTGGAAATATCTGGTACGGAGGTGGTAGGTTCGATTTTAATAAGGAACAGTGTGAAATTATTTTTTATAGACTTAAAAATATTTAGGAAAATTGCGATTTCCGCATAATTACACATCAACGAACGAAGTATAATTTATACAGATGTTGAGAGAACTAATGATTTTAATAAAATTACCAGATACAACGATAAAAGGAAATATGGCATTGGGTTTCACAACGCAAAATTAGGCGGGATGTATAGAACGGAACGTCTTACACAAGGTTCCCTTTTCCTAACCTGATAAACGGGAAAAAGAGATAGAGATAGATATGTACAACAGGATCTCAAGACTTGATGATGAAGTTTCATACAATAAACCCACTTCTATACCTCTCATTCATTCGATAATCTCAGAATTGCACGCTAACAATGGAACGGGTAAGGGCTTATGAGATTTGCTAAAATGTTTACAAATAACCATACAAATACTATATAATATCAACAAAATAAATATATTCACGAAGCCAGCTGTACTATTCTGGAATAAGTCCAAATATTCTACATAATAGAGCATTTAGGAAGTCTATAATGAAACACTATATCATTGTTCCATGCAGTATTGTAGTAACTCATCACTACATTCTATTTTCCTCTAAAAGTATTAATAATTGACTGATAAGCAATCAGTATAATCAAACATAGAGACTTTTTTGAAATTTTTCTTTTTTGAATTCTAAGAGATTAATATTCATATTATTTTATAAGTACTAATTTATATAAGACTATTTGACATGTAACAACGATATCGAACTTTAAAAGCACTCCCTTTCCCTTTTAAAGCTCTCCTAAGCAGATCATACTTTACTATACACATGAATAAATTATAGCTTATAAGAGTATGCAAAATTAAGGCGAGTCGTAGGGCAGCTGCACAAGCCTGTGTCTGAAAACGCGACAGATGGTAGATTCGATTCCTACTCTAGGAAATGAAATATTTAATATTTTCATATCTTTCTGAGGGGCGGAATTCAACGCCGCAAAAATGTATTATTTCCCAAATATCTACGACCATAATTCATCATATTGTAACAATACCCCTCGCTTTATTCCATCGTATTTGACAACAAAGTTTTTCCATATCAGCTCGTAGGCTTTTATGAAAAGTAATAAGAACACATTAGGTGGAAAAGTCACAAACTTTCACCCTGTAAAAAGATCGTATCGTGTGAAATATATAATTATAGTTATTTGTTGTTAGGTTCCGTGACTCTTGCCGTCTCTACTTTGATTTTATCTAACTCTACATTAATACTGATTACTCGTGAGGACTGAGAGACAGCTTTGGAAAATTTTCACGCAACTCTACAATTTATATATTAAATGGACGTGGCTCACGTTGTCCAATGTGAAGTTCATTTTTGATTTATTATTCGCATTAATATGTTAATGAAACTTTTAAGTAATGAACTGTGCATTAAATAATACAATGCTGAAATTGGTATGAAAGCCTGGCGGTTAGCCGGTCACGGGAAAGTACAACTTATAAAAGTTGACAAAGTTTGCGGGCCGATGCATTCATTTGGTATGAAAAGTATTACAATTATAAGATTGTAATGATTTTTTTCTATGAAATACCTATAAATTTACATTTTTTTCTATATTTGTAAAGTAGTAACAAATTTAATAACTGTAGGTCCACGGGAAGTACTCTATATGTTTTGATTACGCGGTGAATTTTGAGAGCCTTGACAAACGGAGAAATGAACAGTAAGTTTATCTTATGACATTTTTTAAGCTGGTTCCACAAAATAAAAAACATAAGACAACAACAAAAAACATATCGTATAAACACTCACAAAGAAACAGGTCACTCAAACACTCTACATTGATTACCGGAACTCTACTTATATTTCCAGGTGGGATCGAAACGGACCTTAAATAAAATCATAATCCCGGGCCAAGGGTTGACCTGATAAACAAAACATTTGACCTCCACAGGTGATAACTTATTTAAGGCCGTTGCTGGCTTCGGATAATATTTATAATATATATAGCTCTACGTAAGACTGTAAAAGGGCTTTATAATTGTATAATTTTAGTTAAGATTTTAAAAATGGATAGATGATTCTCACAAATGAAATTAATTCGATTCAAATGAAATGGCTAAAAGTGGAAAACGGAATTGTCTTAATCGGAACGAATTTTTATAAAACTAGGTTCCTAGGTGCCCTCTGCCGATTCTGCTATGTGTGAAGCTAATAAAAAAGTGATCTAATCTAAAGTATTTTTTTAAAATATAAGACTATATTTTATAATAGACAGATAATAAAAATATATTTTAGAATAAGAAATTAAATATTTTTTTAACAATAATACTAAGATTCGTTACATTTATTACGTAATATTCAAATATATGAGTTTACACCGTGTCAACTACAACATAATTTATATAGATAAAATGAGAAAACGCTTCAAACATTAGAGCTTGGCGAAGATTTATTTACACTTTTAAGAAGAGCAAAGACTCATTTGTCACAAGAATCTTCAAAATTTCGCAAAAAGATAGATTTATATAAGGTTATTATATATAACAAAATTTATATTATACTTTTATCTTCAAGTATATATTTGTAAATTATTATATAATTGTAATATAACTATTATTTTTGTAATATAGCGTTATATAGCGGAATTTATTTTTTTGAAAATAATTCATTTCCCCGAGTGGGGATAAAACCTACAACCATCACGTAACACGCTATCGACTGCGTCACGATTGTCTTAATACCATATTTTGATATACATATATACGTATTAACCTTTTATTATGTTAGTATATTATAAGATGTTCGATGTCAAAGGAAAGCCACTAGATTTTTTTTAAAGAATTGTTGGGTTATATAACATTTCATCAGCTCCACGCTAGCAAAGTAAGCAGAGAGATCCTAGTCTTAAGACGGTCCGCAACCAAAAGCATCAGCAGACTGTAAACGCGTCTGGTTCTGGGTTCGATCCCCACTCGAGGAGATTTTCCTCAAGTGGGGTTCAAGCCTACCAGTTGTACCCCTGCGCCACTGACTGGCCTGTCTCACTCTAATATTAGTAACAAGAAACAGTCAATGTACGGGGTAACGTAATGTTGTAATTTTAACGTGACTTTTCTGTTCCGTTAAGTTAACTCGATAAGATTTATTCTGTAAGTCATTGAATGTTCGTAAATATATGTAAATACTCTGCCATTATACATGTATAGAATATTAGTTGTCCGCCAAAACTTACATAGATGGATTTTATACTGATAATACGTAAAATTCTGCTTTACGGGAAGTAACTTCTTAGTTAGGTTAAGTTAGATTATAGAGGATGCTTCGCTATACTCCCCATGAAACCTATATATATGACAAAATGTCAGTTTTCTTACTTGTCTTTGCATTGTCAGTTTTCCCGAAACAAACTGTTTTTGAAATTTTTTTTTGGCTAGCTGCATATGAATGAAAAGTTATACAGCCATTTCATATTAAGTCGAAGAAAATGTCATTTTATATTAAATATAAAAGAAAAATATAAAAAAAAAAATAAAACGTTAATTTCATTTTTCATAACGTACGTATCGTATAAAAATGCAAAGATTAATATAATTTTAAAATATAAAAATGATAAATACAAATCTTTAGTTATGTTTATAAAGAAAATTATAACTGTCAGTACACATAAAATATTTAAACAACATAATTTTCCCAGTAATCTAAATAGAAAATCATTTAGAACCAAAAACAGCATTCAAGATAGACCTATTTCGCACTAACTGTTCGAATTACACCTAACAAGCTATAAACGATTACCATTATAGGTTAGTGTGACAAGGTTCTAATATTAATACACTGTTGAATTCAACAAGTCAAATTGATCGATGACAAAACAAAAGCATATAAAACGACACACATATATAAGATAAGATATATTAAAGTAATTTACGCTACTATCATAGTAATATATGCCTGATTTCCTCAACAATATTCACTTCCGGTAGAGTCGATTTAACGTGACGTTAATACCACGTTAAATATAACCTTTTATGCACATTTTCACTTTACTACGAACGCTTTTTTACTATAACGCGATAACCCAAACGCTGTGTAGTACTACAGCGTTAATCCGCGAATCAAAACACAATTAACAACTAATATACGTAAAACACTTGTAAGAAACGTAATTTTTAATAATACTAAGGCAGCATTGAATATAGATATTACTAATTTATTAGAAACACTACAATATTTTAAAGAAAAAACACCGACGCTAGTATAAAAGATTAAAATGATATGTCTGGTAGAGGCGAAGCGTGTCGCCGGTAGGGCGGGCGAGCAACGACTGGCCGCCCCTCCCGCCCAAATACGTTAACGATCACGCGATAACAGCGTCTTGGCTTGGGCAAGTACCTGTGCTTTTTAATATATGAAGTAGTTTTTTGCTAATTAAATTAAGCTTTTTTGTGTTATTTAAATTTTTAAATGGACTCTACATTTTTTTTTTCTATTTTAATATAATTTAAATTAGAGTAGGTAATATATGTATGATATGCTTTACAGTGAAGTTAGTGTTATTAATAATTATTTATTTTCTTCATGTTGAAATATACATTGTTTTTATAGAAAAAAGAGTTTTGTATCACTATAATCTGTCTGCTTACTTATTTTTCATAATAGTAATTTATATTTCCATTTCTTTGATCTGGTGTTGATTCAAAGCGTAGCGTTGAATTCGGTCAGTCAACACACAATGCTTGCAGAATTCGGCAGAAAGTGGGGGGGAGTGTCTTGGCACTAGGTTCCCTCTGCCTACCCTACTGTGTACGGGATACAGCGTGAAGTTGATTTATTGATTTATATTATATTTCATGTCGTTGTAGAGGTACAACAACGGTGCAACATCTATTATAAACGCGGTGGCTGAGTTTGAATCCAACTTGGGGGAATTAATTATTTCCTCACTCTTATAACAAATTTAAATGCGATAATGAATTCTGCTACAAAAGATGCAACTTTTTTTTTTTGGGCGGAAAACGGAGAATGAGGTATCTTAAGACCAGGTTCCCTCCACCTACTCTACCACTATACAATGCAATAAAACATTATAAAAAACTAGTAGAGCCAAATACGGCTAGAATAGAGAGATGCGTTAAGCAAACGTTAATATATTGGTATATATCAAAAATATTACAAATATGAGAAAAAAAAGTATCCTATGTTCATCCCGAGACCCTCAAGTATCTCTATATGAGTATTTTATCAAAATTAAATTAACGGTTTGGACCTGATTGCGTAAAAGACAGACAGACAGACAGAGTTACTTTCGAATTTACAATATAGGTATGGATAAAATATTTATTATATAACTAACGAAGATACCGAAACCATTTCTTTTTTAAATACATTTTCTTTCGTAACTAAATTTTCGTATGACAATAAATAATTCTTTCTTATAATCTAGCACGTCGTGAAGATGTCGATTTACCTTTGATCTTGAGGAACAATAACTCAATTTAGTGAGACATGTCTGGTTATAGACATGACTTGGCAAGCTCTGCTTCCATTAATGAATGTAAACATCTCGAACGATGGATTTGAACCTATTAAATAGTTAGTCTTGTGTAATTTTCTTATATAATATTCTATTGTCATTGAAAAAGGCGTACCTTCAGAATTTAAATTACTTTTTTTATACTACAAATAGCAGGGAAAACTTGGGAAATTAGTGTTAGGACACTTCGTTTCCATTAGCCTACTTACTTCTGTTTAATTTCAATTAAATCTATTCATTTCGTAAAATTAGATAATGTGTACCAAAAAAAAAACACAGGATGTTGAAAATTTAAATATAATTATAATTTATGAGAAAATTCTCTACACTGCTTGTTATTAGAGTATAAAAAACACGTGTTTCACAATTTTCTAAATTATCCCTCGCATTATTTTTAAATGGGTCTTAGACTGTTTGTTGGTGAGCGAATAAATACTATACAGAGTTGAATCTTTCTATAGATTTTTAATTTATTTGTGATAAAATAGCATTAAAAATAAAAATAATACCATTTATTACAAAAAAGCTTCAAACTGTATCATGCTTATAGCAGCAAAAGTGTTCATATTCTCCTCCCTGTTTCATAACTCTCAGTTTTCTACTTCTCTCCTAATTTTCGAAAGAATAAGTGTTGAGCGGCGGAACTCAATACCTTGGTTTGTTAACAATAATAAGAAACATAATAAGAAGAAATAAATTATTGCATTAAAAGTGGAGAATATTTGTGTTTTAGTGGAGAAAATTAAAAAATATATCTGTACATTATTTCCTTATATTCACACGCTACGATATGTATTCGTATTGAAAAATTAAGGTGCACATTATTTTAAAACGTTATATCACTTTGTTCTGATGGATTGAAATATGCTTCATTATAAAAGTTGTGAGCTTCATAAATATATTTGAGTTTTTAAAAAAAGTTATTTCATAAATGCTTATGTATGGCAAAATGATTTATGAAGCAAATGTGAGAGTGACAGAATGAGACCTCGGTTGACCTTCGAGAAACCAGTATCAATGAAACTGGACGAAGGTCAAGTAAAAAGCATAAGAATCCCCAGGAGGGTATATATGAGGAGGTTGATGACAGCAGTCGAGGGGAAAGAGACATGAATTAAGAGAGACACTCTATTATTTTTGGCTTCCCTAGCAGATAAGCGGATGATGAAGCTAAAAAAAATTGATTGATTGAATAAAATGAAATATGGCATATAGTTCTCCTTGGGGAGTGTAAGAACTGAGAGAAGAATTTTGCCTCTTAACCAAACTGTCGGTTATGTTAACAAATTTTCATTTTTTACAAACTAAAATAATTAAACTAACACAATACATTGTACATATAAATTATTAGAGTATTCGAAGCGATTCAGATTTGCGGCGTCCCAACTGACATGACTGACATCAGTGGTCAGTGCATTAGCATTCCCGTCTTCTGTTTGTCGAGATAGAGCTGTTAAATTATTACTGAAATACAGTGAATGCTGTTGTGTGGAATAAAATAATGAATAGAATTTGTGACTAGTAAATATTTTATGAAACTACTCTATTTTTCCTAAGGCCATCGTAAATGCAGTGTGTGGATTCGATTTCCACTCGGGGAAATATTTTTTTATTTAAAAAAAATATTTTAAGATCTTCGCTCTGGTAACAAGAAAACTGACCTCGATAATTGACTGAAAAGTGGAGAGCGGAGTGTCTTAACATTAAGTTGCCGATACTTACCCTACTGTGTGAAGTGATGTTGAAGTTTGAAGCTGATTTTATAAGGAAACAAAGTAATCAAAAAAATTAAAAATACAGACAAGCGTAAGAAATATCTATAACTATTCACATCTAAGCTTAATGAGAATTTGGACCTACATTCATTGCAATACAAATATGTAGGGTTCCATAGATAATTTAAACATATTAAATGTAACAAATCATTCTATTCTCCACATTTCGCTGATAAACCAGCCCCAAGCAACATTGCGTCTTAAGTATTTGTGTGACTTTAATTTAAATATAGAGAGTTATGGGTTTATTTATGGGAAACTATAACTATTATGTCTAAATTATTAGAAGTAAATGTGCTAACAACTTAGAGGCGTAAGTTTGTAATTTACATTAGTATTAGTAATAAATATGTGTAAAGATTAAACTTTTTCACGCTGTTTCCCTTAGGAGGGTAGGCAAAGGGAACCTGGATACCTTGTGATAAGATTCCAATAAAATACTTTCGTTCCCGATTTTCCACCAAATTCTGGATGCATAACGCATTGAGTGACACCAGAACGAAGAAATGAGAATATTAAATATTCCATTTCCTTGAGTGGGAACTGACCGACAGAGTTACTGGCCTCAATATTTACTAATTCCAAATATAAATATTTGTAATGCCAAAGGCTCTGTCACATAGATTTAATGCAATTACACCTATAAACAATTTATAATAATCAATATGAAAATAAAAGCTTTAAAAAAAATAAAAATTTCCTTAAAAAAACTACCCTATGGTTGACAAAAAAACATAGTGATTGAAGTAAAGTGGTATAGTACAATGCTGTGTTCAGTAGCGTACGGTCACCGTCGCTGTTCATATTGACACGGACGCGCCTGTAGCGCTGGCGTGGTGACGGGGAAATGGGGTTGTATCGATAGTGTTTTATTTCTCTTTTTTTTTTATTATTTTGTATTGATAGTTAAGTTAGTGTAAGATGAAATATTTATATCAATCTTTAAATATACATAAAAACCTTCAGTTACACAGTAACTGACAGACAAAGCACATCTGAAGCTAATGGAAGTTGAAATTTGATTTATACTCGTATGTATTATATTTTCTTTGGGAAGAGGAAATCTTACGGTAAATGAAGTTTCATTTTTATTTTTTTAATTGGTTTGAGTTTTTTTTAAATTTTAATTAAAAAAAAACAATAGATATCAATCTTGATTTTCGTAATGGATAAAACGCTGAGAATATAATAAATTAATAGTTACATCCTTTTCTTATACTAATATCTTCAATTACTTAAATCATAATAATTTTTATATAAATTAAATAAGTTTTACCAATAATAATACATTTATAAATAATAAAAAATATAAAAATATACAAAAAAATATAAAACATCGACTCAGACCCACCACTAACCACCCCGTCTACACATCTCTTATCTCTACAACCCTCCGTAGCGCTACGCATCTACGAACCCTCTACGCGTTACTTGGGGGGACTTTCAAAACCATACTGATTCTAAACGTTAAAGCGAGAATGCTCCAATTTTACTGCTTGATTATCGATTTTTTATTTAGGGTTTATTATTTTGGGTGGGATATATTTGTGTAAGTAGGCTGTAGGTTCGATTCTTACTTAGGGAAGATTTATATTGAAAGAGTAAACAAACGTCTTCATGCTTTTCCAGTACAATTATAATTTAGTGTTTACCACGTTTTCTGTCTAATTTTTGAGATAAATTTCCACATAACTGTTACGTATGGAGTGTTGGCAGTCACCTACTCTGTGTACCATAGAAAAGAAATTAAAATAATTGAAATAATCCCCACGAGTGGAGATCGAACCATTAAATTTGTAGTCAAAACCTACCCACTGCGCCTCGGTGGCCTCATTTGCTTTGATGCAGTTTTTTAGGCTTTTCAATACATTCAAAGCTATTTTTCTAAAACATTTTAATACTATCAACTCTAAAAACTGTATATTGGCAATATCAAAAACGCAAAATCGATGGAAACGGAATAATTGAGTCGACATCGAACAACGTTCGCTGTACCGCTCCTATTAGCTAGCGTTTAATTTTTAACTGAATATATTGTTTTTCATAGAAAAATTGTTTAATTTATATTTCTTATATATTTTCTCTTTTCCTTCGTAATGCATAGGCATGTGACTGTTAACGCGACGGTGGTGGGTTCGATTTCCATTCGAGGAAATTAAATATTTAATATTTCCATTTTCTTCGATTCGGTGTCGAGGAAAAGCGCGGCGTTCAGTTCCGTCACTCAATACGCAATGCTTCCAGAATTCGGGGGAAGATCTTAACACTGGGGGAACCATACCTAGGAGGATACAGATACAGTGTACGGGATACAGGGTTCTCGTTTATTACTTTTTGTTAATTTCTTTATTTATTGTTAATTTTTTTTTCTTTATGATATATAAAAAAAAGATTTTGCTTAAAAAAACCAGTTAACATTGAAATATATTGTGCCAATTAAAACAGTACAAAGGTCAGGTCACGTACAAGGTGTGAGGATCTCCGGAGGGCGAGTATGAAGATGTGGATGACAGTGGACGAGGCTTAGGTGTATAGAATAGTAAAGTTACTTTCTACTTTCCTTGTGGACTTCCTTAAGAATAATATGTATATATAAAACAAAAATAATATCAATGGCTCAATATTTGAGATATTACGTAGTGGTAGGCGGAACTCAACGTAGTTTTGTCTTCTTACCAGACAAACCAGTTTTTTTGACCGTAATTAACTTTATTGCTCTGTTACTGTGCGAGTTGATAATTTTCATCAAAGACATTTTTTAGCTTAACGCTGTATTTCGCACGTAACAGTGTAGGCAGAGGGAACTCGGGAACCTAGCATTAAGACACTCTATTCCCATTAAGCACTTCCGTTCCTTAATTTCACCGAATTGTGGAGGCATGGTGAATTGTAGGGAACTCCAGGCCGCGCTTTGCCTCGACACCAGAGCGAAGAGTATTTTTGATTTGATTTGATTTGAAGAAATGAAAATATAAATGTAATAAATATTTAACTTCTTGGGAGTGGGATTCAAACCCCAACCTATCGAATTTACAGTCGTTGGTATCCCTACCCCACGATTGGCCTGATTGTCCATAAGTATTAAAGTAAGGGTCTACATCTACAATGAAGAGGACCAGCAGGTAAATCTTGTATTCCAGAAAACTCGTAAAGTTTGACCATAAAATGAGCATAAACTGTACCTCATAATGTCTAATGTGAAACAGTTATCCGTTTATTATTATTTTTTATTTAATAAATAAACGTCACATACATAATGTGAAATATGGTCTATTGGTACAGTCAAGATGTGCCTGACTGGTTGATTCGAGTCTCTTGTTCTACGCTCTATATATACGCTGAATATTTGTTTGTAAACAGAATCTATGTTTTTTTTATTTTCTGCTATATCCTGCACATATCAGAATAGGCGGAGGGAACATGGGAACCTAGCGTTAGGACACTCCGTTCATTAAGATACTCCGTTCCTAACTTGCCGATAAGCATCTTAAAGCATTACATGTTGAGAGGAGAGTGAGAAAATTTCCAATTCAAGAAATTCACTATCTCAATTCTCCCAATAGGAATCGAACCCACAAACGTCGCGTATACAGTGGCATGCGCGCATTCTGCGTTACTTGATCGCTATAATCAAAACAACTTAAAAATGCCTTGTTTGTTGAAGTAAGCATAGAATCTGCAATCATCGCATTCAATTGTACTATTCCTAATTGAGCCACGATGGACGTGGACATATAATTTAGTTATTTATTTTCAATTTTCTATCTGTTCAACTTATTTTTTATTCAATTAGGTCATCTAGTCTAGCTTTTCATTAAAAATTATATCAACTGGCAGACGTAAATAGACATCTAGTCATTTTCCTTAGGAATTTTCTCTATTTTGTTATTAAATTAGACTAACATGTTAAGATAAGAAATATTTTCTTTTTATGCGACTTCGTTTTCACGATATAACGATATTCTGTTATTTCTTTGAAGATAGAAAAATACAAGAAAGTATTATAAAATGGTCTCATTTATAATAATGGACATAAAAATATTTTAAAAAGCTTCCTTTTGCGACAACTTACTCTATTATCTACTTTCCTCTGATTTAGAATTTCTTAATAGTCGTGGGTTCGATTCAGATACGGGGCGATAAATTATTTTCTCTCTTGCAACAAGACAAAGAAGGAGGTGTAAGAAATCGCCTTTAGTGATAAGGCCGCTATTGCACTTTTTATTGTCGTTTTTTGTAAGTATTGTTACTCTACTGATTCTTTGTTTTTTTTAGTGCAATAAAGTATTATTATTATTATTATTAAAGGCAAAGCGCGGCGTTGAGTACCGGCAGCTGAACACGCAATCTGTCAAAAATTAGACGAAAAGTGGGGAACGGAGTGTCTTAACATTAGATTCCCTACTATCTTCTAAACTTCCTGTAGGATATAGGTATTTTTGAAATTTTATATAATTATTTATATCATTATATACTAATAAAGAGGTCTTGTATGAAAGAAAGGCCGTTGAAGTATTATAAGCAAGGTATCCCATAATGAGGGAGATAAAATAAGTGGCTTTTATATGAACGTCATTAGACGGTTTATTTATTCGAAGGGAAGGCTTTTAATGTTTATGTGGAGGAATTAAGTTGGAACTCTTGAGCTTTACATATAATTATATGTAGTTTAGTTTGTACGTAGATCTATCTATTTACAAAGTAGGTGATAATGGTGGTTTAATTATATTGGACAGAATTTAGTGACGAGTCTCTCTTTCGATTTTTTCTACGGAAAGTGTGGATAAAGACTTTATGAGAACGAAGTTTAGATCTTAAGACTAGGTTCCTAGGTTCCCTCTGCCTATGCTGTAATTTAGGTTACAATTGGTAAAGAAATTTAAAACAGGGTGATAATTCACTACACTTTCCTTTCCTCTTGTAAGAAAAAAAATTGCTTACTTGTCATATGGTAGGCAGAGCGAATCTAATGTCAAGACATTTGGTTCCACAAATATCCGCTTAATTTTTAGACATTGCGAGTTGATTGACGAACGCTCTTTTTCTTTCTGCCAGAAGGATAAAATTAAAATATTTTTTTCACTCGAGTGGGAATGGAATCCACAATCGTCGCCTTTACAGTCAGATATCAAAGTTGCACAATACCAAATTTAAATACAATTAAAAAGCAATAACACGCGGAATTTAATTTATAACGGAATAACGGGACCAAAACAACGGGAATTCAGTAACAATTAATTTCTGAATCGTTTAAAAAGATTAATGGACGCTGTGATAATACGAGATACGGAACGGAAGGTGGAAGTTTGTTTTATAGGAATATTTCATTCAGTTATTCTATTATTAGAATCGAGTTATTTAAATTTGATTGCGATAGTGGGTTCTAGATTCGATTCTTAGTAGAGGTAGTTAATGAAAGCACGAGAAACTAAATAAAAAATAAAAAAAACTATCAACTCCAAATAAAAACACTGTAAAAAGTATTTAAAAAATGCTCGTAGTTCTTAAACTGCGGATCCGGATTTCCTTAAACATAGCCTTAGACCATCGCGACGAACAAGGCTTTCGATTAAAAGAAACTGCACTCAAATCGGTTCATTCATTTAGGAGCTACACTGCCACAGACAGATATACAGATAGTACAAACTTATAACACCCTTCATTTTACGCGGGTGGTTGAAAATATCGGCGGCGGTCCAATATATAAGGGAAATAGAGAACGGATATTTTACGTCCACTTCTGTAAGTAAAACTCGAATACAGATTGTAGATTTGAATGTATGAACAAACAGGCACGTAAAGAAGTAACTTATCTTTTTGCTTTTTAGATTCTATAGATTTTTTTTATCAAAATAGATAGGGTTTTTTTTATGGAAAAAGGACAAGGCAAACGAGCGTTCGGTTTAAGGTTTACTCGCAAGAAGGCAAAGCGTGCAATTAAATTCCACTAATTATATGAAACCCCTCGAATATTGAATATATTGAAGAGAAAATGGGCAACGGAGTGTCTTAACACTAGACACCGTCTGCCTACCCAGCTGTACATAAAATACAACGTGAGCTGTACTAAAATAAATATCTGAAGAAATTCTATAAAATCGTAATTTTCTTAAAAGACACGTGTTGATATGTTAACGCCGTATTTATGACCGTATGCCAAATAAAAATCCGGATGCACTTAGAAAACTAAATATTACTAAATCGAAACCTGTACTTAAATTTCACCTTAATAGCTACAAAAATAAAGGTTATAATTGCATGTACTACGGGCCCTTTACTTATAGGCTAAAACAGGTAGCTTAGAACATTTTATAGCCTCAATCGTCCTTAGAACAAGGACTGTAATAGGTACCTTTAGACGTAAGTTAAGGTTTAATGTCCCATTCTGTGATAATAAAAAAAGAAATCATAATAAAACTAAGTGTTTCTTATATATTGCTAGATTTCGTTTTTTTTTAAACCAGCTTCACGCTATATCCCGCAGTGGAAGAGCTCACTGTTGTGCTTAGCCTGGACACCAGAGCGAAGAAATGGAAATGGACGGTCTCATCGGGTTTTTGAACAGTCTTCAATATTCTCTTTTATAAATAAACCAATAATAGTTTCTACCTTTTGAAATAAAATCGAACCTATTACATTCATCCTTACACTGTTAACCACAAATCCACCATATACATACAAAATTATAATTAAACTTACCTTTGCCATGGAGCTGTTGCCTATTCTCAGTGCCTTTAAGACTTTCAGCCGTATGTAGCAGCTCATCTAGTTGAGGTTTCTTTTGCTCGAGCTCTTTCAAAACACCCTGTAGACGTTAAAATTGTTGAGAAATTTTCATTTACAGTAAATATAAAATAAAAAATGTAACAGCTGTATAAGAATTTCTATGTTTCGAGACGAAAATGTATACATATATTAATATGTAAAAATTATAATTTTTAGTAAATTTTGTACGTAACTATTTCTAAATATTTCTAAATATACTAAAGTCTTACAAAAGTCTTGGAGGAACTAATTTTATTCAATTTGTCACTTTTGAAAGATAACGCAGCGTTAAGTTCTGCTACACAATACAAAAATTGGACGAAAGTGAGGACCGGAGTGTCTTAACACTAGTATTCCTCTGTCTACCGCTACTATACGCGGGATACAGCGTGAAGCTAAAAAAGGGCTAACTAGATATAAACGCTTGGTCCCGGGTAAAATAATTCAATCGATGGAGCTCAACAAATTAGATGTCCCGGAGACGGTAGCGTCCCGGATATCATATCTATGTCATATAAAGACTTTTCCATTTGAAAGTAACATTTATTATTCATTTCTGGAATCGTTTATTTATTTATGGTTTTGACAGGTAAGTAATATATTGAAAAAAATGAAAAGATTTAAATTTTTGTAATTATCTTTTTATACAGGCATATGGGAACCTAATTAACACATACTGTCTGTCAGACATTCCATTCCCAGGAAAACCGTTCCCCTTTCCCGTAAAATACTCATTATCTCGAGTGAGAATCGAACTTACAATCTATTGCATTTACTGCATGCAACTGCATGGAGCAAATTATAAAAAAAATGTACATGTATAAAAAAATATTAAATTACTTCAATATGTATAGTGTCTATTGTAGTGTTCCCTGTGAGATCCATCTAGCGGTAGTGACTGGAACTTTTTGGTAATACGAGGTATAAACTTTTTCACTGTCGGTTAAGAAAGTTGTTAATATTATCAAAATTTTTAATATATGAAGCTCAGCCCGAATTATAAACTGAATGTAAAATATATTATTTTAAACCAAAGTATAATACGAGGTAAGTTTGTAAAAGATAAAAATTAATTTGGTTTAAAATGGAAAGAACTAAATAAAAGAGCCGTAAGATATATTTATAAACTAAGAGCGCGAGATTATCTGCGAGATGTTTTCAAAGATGCTGGTATTCTTACAGTTGCTTCCCAATTTATATTCTGTAATATTCTCTTTGTCCGACAAAATATACATTGTCATAGTAAACATAGTGACAGTCATACGATAGGAACGAGAAATAAAGATAAGCTTGTTACACCAAGTCTTCGCCTCCAAAAAGTTAATAAATCTTATATGGGTCTGAGCATACGTGTATATAATAAAATTCCGCAGTGTATTCTAGGTTCGCCACTTCCAAAGTTTAAAATATCAGTAAAAAAACATCAGACAAGTAAAGTTTATTACACTGTTCAAGAATATTTAGAGGATAAGCATGTATGGAATTAATGTCTATTGAATGTAATGCAGGATAGCTGCCAACTAATGTAATAGATTGTACCATTGATTTTTGAAACGAGCAACTGTTGTGTTTCTTGCCGGCTCTTCTCAGCAGAACTGCCTTCCGTACCGGTGGTAGCTTTTTGTTCATATGTTCATTCGACGATTCAAAAGTGCTTATAATAAGTTTATTTGAATAAAGAATATTTTGAATTTGAATTTTAATTGAAACTTTTAAACAGTGTTAAATATGTGCATTAATGAAAATACACTTTCTTTATCTAACACAGAAAAATATCCTGCATAGCTGGAAAGGCAGAGGGAACCCTATTATCGACTTTCACACAACTTTCCTCCTAATTTAGCGAGATATTGCTCATTTACGGAGCACAACGCTACAATCTGTCTAATAAAGCGAACCAATGGAACTAATTTATTTAATTATAATAATTTGCGCGAGTCAGGATCGAACTAACAACCATCGCGTCAAACTCCATTTCACTGCGCCACAATGGCCAGAGCTCTCGTCCTCTCCTATATGCAAACAATATGAAAGAACAGCTTGGAATCCATTCAACAATACACTACTAAGCTATAATCCTCTTTATGTTGGTCTTAGTTCTTTTATAATACAACTAGCGGACCCGGACGCGGCTACGCCTGCTTGAATTATAAGAATATTCATTAAATATATTTATGAAATTATTTTCAATTTTCAATAGAATTAGTAAGAAAATATGAGCTTAAATAATCAAAAAAGAATAATAAGTAGATAATAGAGATTATTAGAAAAAATATCTCAGTTATTGAAATGAACCAACAAAAGAAGTAAAAGTAACTAAAAGATGTTCTTAATATTAGAAAAAGTACCTAAAATTTTCCGTGCGTGCGTATATAGATATCGACTCTATGAAATAACTAAACATTAATCTATATTAAATAGGATAATTTTTGCGAGCAATATAAAAGAAAATAAGAAGAGAACCAAAGTGTATTTAAAATTAATTAATTATAAACAGCAAATAATTACATTAGTTGGAACCTGTATGAAAATTTATAAAACCGTCAATATCATCTGCTCGTTTACGTCGGTCATAATATGCCGCATCTTCTTAATAGATGGATTTATGATTCACTTTACGCTCCAGCATCAGTTGGTTCTCTTCAATGAGTGCAATGTCATCGGCATACATCATCAGCCATGGAGGCTGGTCCTGGGTGTGAGCCGTGACAGTACACTACATTAAATAAGAACGAACTAAGAACCGAGCCTTGGTGAACCCCCTACTGTGATCTAAAGGGTTTGGTGTCGCCAACAGCAGTCCTAACCATCGCGAATCGCAAAGCGGGATCGTGGTACATATCTCTGATAATCTCAATATAGGTCTCAGGGATCCCTTTGGATCGCAATGCTCTCCAAATACATTGACGAGGCACACAGTTAAAAGCCTTCTGCAAATCTAAAAAAGGCCGCAAATCTAATGCAGAGCTCTCCTTTTATTTCCTGTATGCCTCCATCAAAGTTCTGAGTAGTCTCTTCATTAAAATACTGATTAAGTTTGTGGTAACGTCCAAGCCAAACCAATCAATCAATCAATCAATCAAAAACACTTTATTGCACAAAGAAAATACAATTAAATATGTAATTTAGATACAGTACATAGGCGGCCTTATCACTATAAGTGATTTCTTACAGGCAACCTTTTTTTTAACAAAAACTTATACTAATAGTACGATACAATTGGCGGCGGTTAACTTTACATAAATATATTTCGTAATTTATTATATCAAACATATAAACATACGCTATTCATATATAAATACATACACACATGCAGACATAAATACATACGTACATACATAAATATACACATAGATATCATATATACATTTATATAGAGATACAATAATGGAGTTACATATATATATATATATGCACANATATATATATATATATATATATATATATATATATATATATATATATATATATGCACAAAATAGATACATAGATTATAACGATAGGTAGTGCTCTTTAAGACGGCGCTTAATGATATTAACTGATGTCGACTGCTTGATGCACCGGGGTATCTCGTTCCATAACTTCACCGTTTTTACGGTGAATGATTCACTGTAGCACTTGGTGCGACATAGTGGAACCTCCAATACGTTGTCATTTCTTGAACGGAGATTGAAAGACTGAGAGTGGGAGCCCAGGAAAGTGAATCTGTGTTTGAGGTATGAAGGAGTTAAAGGAAGATACAAGATAGAGTATAAAAGGATAAGTGCATGATAATTGCGTCGATGCTTGATGGTCAACTATTTAAGTTGAACTCGATGTTGAGTAATATGGTCATACTTCCGCAATCCAAAAATGAACCTAATTATTACATTTTGAAGACGTTCGAGCTTGTTGAGTAATCGCTGTGACAAATCTAGGTAACAGGAATCTGCGTAATCCAGAGTGGGAAAAAGAATGGAATGAGCTAAAGATATTTTGATTTTAAGCGGCAATAATTTTTTCTATCTCTTTACCCTCTCAATAGCAGCAAAAGCGTTTCGACATAACTCTGCTATTTGAGGAACCCATGTCAAAGAACTATCCATCCTGATACCCAGGTTCCTCACGCAAGTACCAAACTCCATCTTGCAATCATCAATCAATCCAGGCGTCTGTAAATCGACGGCTGTGGGTTCGATCCCCATTCGAGAGAATGAATTATTATTTATTACTGTTTTCATTTCCTCGCTCACCAAGGCACAGAGCCAGGCGTTGAGTTCCAATCAACACTCAATGCCGAAAATTCGATGGTAAGTGGAGAACGGAGTCTTAAAACCATGTTTCCTCTGCCTACCTTGCTATGTGCGAGATATTTGAGTGAGAGCGAGAAGCTGATTTAATTTATTTTTTGTAATTTTCCCAGGGACGCTGTTTATTTCTTAAACAGGATCGTCAAGTGTATCCTAAACATTTACTTTAGTTAGTTGAAGAGCAAATCGTTTGAATAGTTTCAAGGAATTCTGTAGTTCTCTACAATCAATACTAGCAATCTTGCTTTAGTGAAACTTCTATAGAATATCTGGCTATATCTATTTGTTATTGTTTTAATATTATTATTTATTATGTTTTTTAGGGTTCACTCTGTATCGCACACACGTATAAAGCACAATAGGAACAAGAAACCCGTATTGTTAAGACACTCCGATCCCATTAAGACACTTCCTTTCCTCATGTTACACTTTATCTCGCAAATCGCGTGATAAAGTCTAAAGTTAATTTATATAATTCAAGTATCTCAACAGTCAATAAATATGTTTTTTGTGTCGTCATTTGGCATGCGGTGTTTTACAGAATAGGTTGTAAAAGATAAAGTTTATACTAATTTCTATTTAAGTAATTAATAATTAATAAATAATTAAACGCAGACATGATAACGCATGGAATACAATTTGAAAATAATACACAAAAATGAAATTATTTCTACAAGATATAGTCCCTACTTGGAGCTATATGGAAAATATATAATTAAAAAAACTACTGACGCAGGGATATTTCGAAAATATCAAAAATTTAAAGAAATGTAATATAATTGAGTTAAAAACAATATATCCATTCCATTCAAAGGCCACAGCCGGACTGATAACAATCGTTTTACGTTTAGTACTACGTAGCTAGCCGGCGGTTGCTAGGCAACCATCCCCTCTACTGTTAATATTTAAGGCATATACGCATGCGTGAATAAAATAAATTATAGTGTTGTCGGTATTATTTGTCGATAGCGTAATATCGACTCGATAATTATATATTTTTCTTACTGTATAAGCTAGTCTTATGCGGACATAATAATTATGTACTCGTATATCATGGTTTTATTACATAATATAAGGATTAATTAATTATTTGAATGTGATGTATAATTTACTTTAGATAATTATATATGACGATAATTTTAAATATATTAAATGATCTCTTTCATATTTTAACATATTGTATATTTAATATCTAGAAAGGTAATTTCAAGTATTAACTTTCAAATCGTGCTCATTTCCAATATTTAAACCGTTTTCATTATGAATAAGACTTAAAAGATCTAGCAACAAGTGGGGTTTGTGTTATAATCTTCAATATTAGTCGGTAACAATGTATAACACAATTGCACAGTTAAATTTTATATTATTTAATATTTATTTTCAAATGGTCTAAAGTTTGAGAAAATAATTTTAGTTAGATATTTGATTTTCACAATTATTACTCATTTTAAACCTCAATTAAAACTTTTTTCCTTATATATTTATGCTTATGAAAAAAATAATTAACTCCATTAATACATTTTAGTAATGAAATAAAAATAATACAAACATTTAAATAAAATCTAAGTCATTTAAAGAACTATACACCAATCAACATCGACTTTTGACATCACTACATTGGACGCATGCGTAGTTCATACCTACCGAGTCTATATAAGAGGTAGTTAACTTCTAAAAGCACTCTTTCAGTAGCTTGTGACGAGGGATGATTTCAAAGGAGTATGTATAAAAGCACGACTTTTTTATATTTTAAATATGTTATACTGTAAACTTTTAAGAACGTGTGGCTGATTAGAACGACTTTAGGGTGGAGCGGGATCGATTCCCGCTACGTTAATTTTTTTACAAGTTTTTACAAATATTTGACTATTACTGTGTATCAGATGTTGTAGATCTTTAATTTTTATATCTCTTATTGTAACGTCTATGGTATCTACCTATCACGCTCAATTATTTGTTCTAAAGCACCATTTCAGTATTTCTTTAAATCGAACTGGACTATATACCTACTATAGGTAATATATTTCTAGTATAGGCAAACATATATTTTTTCAATATTTCATACAGCTACTGTGTGCTCTCTGTATATTTATACAGAGAGCATTGAATAATATTTTATTACTCAATTCTCTACTTTATGATTATTAACTACTGTCTATATTTGATCTCAAAAAGAAAAAACTATTAAGCGAAAGCCTTATGAACTAAATGGTGAGTCTACGAAGAGACGAACTTTATAGAATGCAAAAACCACTTCCATTACGAAGTGAATGAGAGACACCGATGTCAAAACTACGCGGCGTAGAACGCTGCAATATACCATGTAGGTTACTTGGAGAATGTGCAGAAGAAAGGACTAAAAAACCCCTTTTAACATAAACGAGATAACTAACAAGAGTATGCGTGTTACAGTTCACGCAAGCGAAGTTAAGAACGGCCACTCGTTTTTAATATGAGACAATGGATTTTAACAAATGTGACAATGGCTGTCATTGAACTTGCTAAAGTGAAATACAACTATATATATAAACTCAATATGAACTATCAAATTCATAAAATGTATATAAGTAATAAATATATATATATATATATATATACACTACAACTTTTTATATTTTTACATAAAAAATAGAGACAGACAGACACTCCACTAGAACCAACTGTAAGGGACTCATTCGCATAAAATTATGATCGATTGACAAACACCCTAAGGGTGAAATAATAATCGTGGACCGAATAATAAAATTTGCACCCACAGCTATCTATATAAATATATGTGTATGTATGTATGTTCGTGTTCTTCCCTCTGTACGTAAAAAATGCTAATCTTGTTGTTTTTGACGCTCAATCTTGGGATCCCTACTGAAGTACACTTCCCTACATTTTAGTTTTTTTCTTACTAAAATTAAGCTATATCCTAATAACATAACTAGCGATCCAAATGTGGCGTCGACCGCTCATAATTGTGGTATATTATTTATAATAACACAATTATATAGAATCTTTTTTTTTTTAAACAAACTTCGACACTAGAACGAAGAAATGGAAATAAAATATAAATTCCGCATATTATAAATCCGTCTCTCTGGTAGCAAGGCAACTCAAGAATTTCGCGGAAAGTGGAAGACGGAAGTGTGTCAACACTAGGTTCCCAGTGTCCCATATGCTTACACTACGGAATATAAAACTAAAAATAATAATATTAAATATATACCTTCTGCTTATCCAACTGTTGCAGAATGTCGTCGACGTCGCCGACGGCAACCGGCTGAGCTCGCAACATATCAACTTCAACGGACAACCAGTCTCGTATCTAGAATAAATATTAATAAATATAACTTTATAGAAATTATGAGTTAAATTATGAATAAAATAGAAAGAGAAATAAATAAATAAAAGAATTGTATACAGAGTGAGTCATATTGAACTTTCCGATTTCAATAAGGTGTGTATTAAAAACAAAGCGACATGCAGTAAAAATTATTTTATTGTTTGAAAGCACATAACATGCAGTTTTAATTTAGTTGGTTTTAAAAATGATATCCTGTAAATGTCTACCTCCATTGACCACACACTGCTGAAGCCTTTCCCGGAAGTTGTCCATTACTCGTCGAGTCATATTCAGCGGAATAGCATTGATTTCTTCCGTGATTGCAGCCTTCAGTTCATCGATGGTTCGGGGACGATGCGTGTACACCTTTTCCTTCAGGTAACCCCAGAGAAAGAAATCGCAGGGGGTTAAATCAGGTGATCTCGGCGGCCACCCAACGTCACCTCGCAAAGAAATGAGATGACCGGGAAACATTTGTCGCAGGATTTCCATTGAACGCCTGGATGTATGGGCTGTAGCACCATCTTGTTGGAACCAGATGTTATCGTTGTCATGATTCTGCGTTAATTCCTCCAATTTCGGTTTCAGAAAAGTTTCAAGCATGTCGCAATACCGAGCAGAGGTAACTGTGACGACTTGACCATCTTCTTCAAAAAAATAGGGACCCCACACACCAAACTCTGCAATAGCGCACCACACTGTCACTCGAGGGCTGTGAAGTGGTCGTTCGTGTAGGTTTCGTGGGTTATTCTCAGCCCAGTATCGAAAATTCTGTTTGTTGACAGTTCCGGCGAGGTGAAAATGTGCCTCATCACTGAAGATCAAAACAGCAGTGCGGGGGATCTGCTGAATGTCGCGGCATAAATTTGTTCGTGTGTCTAAGTCTCTAACTGTTAATTCTTGCACTACCTGAATCTTGTATGGGTGAAATTTAAGGTCTCTATGCAGTATTCTGCGGACACTACTGAAAGATAATCCTAGTGAAGCGGCATGTTTCCGAACAGAACGCCGAGGGGATTGTTGAATTGAAGCCCGCACTCTATCCACGTTTTCCGCTGACGTTGACGTCCTAATTCGGCCTTGTGGTCTTGTTTTTAATGCTGATGATGTTGCTCTAAAATTTGATACCCAATTTCTGATTGTTGGTCCAGTGGGAATGGGATCACGTCGACCAATAGCAAAATGTAAACGGAACGCACGCTGTGTTGTGATCACGGAGCCGCCATTTTTAATAAACTCTTCAACTACGAACGCACGATGTTGTCCCGACCAAGCCATTGCTCACACTAAAACTGCATGTCATGGCGCGTCTAATGACACCATCCCCACCCTTCTACTCCTTCCCTTCTTCGTGCAACGTCCTTCCAAAACCGGAAAGTTCAATATGACTCACCCTGTAGAAGAGTAGTCCTCGTAGTACAAATAGAACTAAGAGTTGTGAATGAGTATGACACATTCTGAGTCCCCGAAGAAACTCTGAACGCGGGTAGATTGAAATGTTTAAGGTAATGTGATACAGCCTTATCGCTTTCCTTTATAACATTAGATTATTTGACATATTTTTTTTTTAATTCAAATCAGTACTATTTGTTACTGAGACTGGATTAGAATTATAAAATATAATACAAAGAAATTCTTCAGAAAAAATATCTAAAATTTCAAACCAAAACAAGTCAACCTAAGCCAATTTCGAGCCTTCCAATCTAACATACCAAGTTGATGGATCAATCTTATCGAAAAAAAATCTAAACACTATTTGGCCATAGCCTAAAAGTATTTTCGGTTAGGAATAAAGATATATAAAAACCGGACAAGGGCGAGTCGGACTCGCCCTCCGAGGGTTCCGTACAAAAATTGGAGGTCTTGAGTTTTTTCTAAAATAGAAGCTTCGCTTAGCCAGAGACTTTTCATATGACACCTCACATCAACTAGCGGCTTTAATACCAAATTTTGCCTCCTATTTAAGGCTATTATTTTTTAGGATTTAACTATAATGTACAGTTTTCAGATTTTTTGGACTAGCTGTAGATGCTAATATGATGCCGCCAAATATACGCGTAAATTAAGAAATACGAGTTTTTCAAGAAATCAAGGGACCGTAGTATATGATTTGAATTTCAACTCAATTTCTCCAAGACTTCCTGAGATAATGGCCTTCAATAGATCAAGACAAACAGACGGACAAAAAAGGGATCTTATAAGGGTTCCTTTTTCCTTAAGAGTTGCGGAATCCTAAAAACTCAATATGTATCGGGTTTCAATAACATTATATGGGAAACAATATCGTCATGCGTCGTCGATACCTTCCCGACGGTCATCCGGGGCCGCAGTAAACCAGTCCGGGATACCATTCTGAATACTGATTTATAAGCCTATATGTATACGTGAGATATAAGGGTAGGAAATAGGGATTTGTGATTATTGGGTATAGCGTATGGTCAGTGTGGCGAGGGTAATAGGTTCGATATACTTGTTTTATGTGTATGTGTTAATTTTGTATAAGAAGTGACTAGCGAGTTGCGTGAGTTGCGATGATAAACGCGACGGTTTTAAACTTGATTCCTACTCGAGGGAATGAAATATTAAATATTTTTTCGTTTCTGTGTTAACAAAGCAAAACGCGGCGTTGAGTTTCGAAACTCAACACGCATTGCCTCCAGAATTCGGCGGAAAGTGGGGAACGCAGTATTTTAACACTAAGTTCCCTCTGCCTACCCTGCTGTTCGCGGGATACAGCGTGAAACTGAGAAAAATAAAATAATTCATTTCCACGCGTGAAAAATTACGATACGACCTCTCTCATAAATGTATCTGAATATTTTACTTTCAGTCTTAAAACAAGAAAACATTAAACAAAACTATAAATAACTAATAAAATACTAAAAATAATTATCCACAATGTCAACCGGTAAAAACACAATAAACTCACGTGTGTTTACAAAGTAAATGTAAGTACAAAACGGTTTCGCCGGGTGAAGGTTGACGGTATTTGGACGACGTGATTCAGATTAAAAACATATTGATTCAGTGTTGCTTTAACAATGACTTCGTAGGGAGATTTCCTATACAAATTCGTATGTATATTTAGAAACATCGGTGTTCTTTGATAAAAATAAATAAATCAGCTTCACGCTGTATCCCACACCCAGCAGGGTAGGCAGGGTAAACCTAGTGTTAAGACACTCCGTTCCCCACTTTCTGCCGAATTCTGGAAGCATTGCGTGTTGAGTGGCAGAACTCAACGCCGAACTTTGCCTTGACACCAGAGCGAAGAAAGGGAAATATAAACGTAAATAAATATTTCACTTCCTCGAGTTGGGATCGAACCCTTAACCGTCGCGTTACAGACACACCCTTGTGCCGCTGCTCCACGACGGTCATGTTCTTAAGTGATCAAATATAATTTTGGGTGTCATTTTCTTTTAGTTTCATCCTGTAGTATCTTACAGTACATCGATTGAGCTAATACATTTCATTCTGATTTATAGAAATTATTTTTTTTTTTCATGTTGTAATTTGACATATAAGTTCCTTGGGGATTCTATGGGACTACTAAGAGAGGATTTTTTAAGGAAATAGAATGGAAAATATTTTTTTATATTTTATAGAATCACGGAAGGTAAATATTGTATATATATTTAATAAGAAAAATATTTAAAAACGGCTTAGGCTTTCAAAATGTAACATTTTAAGGTTAAGCTTTTCAATGAGCTATATATAGAACGAGGATGGTTTAAAACTTATTTCGAGTAAAAAGCGAATAAATCTAGTACATTTCCTTAAGAAATCCGGTCTCAAAGGGGAATTGAATAGGCACAGGTCTTGCTCACTGAACTCTGTATTGAATTAATTTTAGTAAGGTCACCTTCATACGAGGCGTTTATAATTTATTAATTTGATTTGTAAATCTTGTAATATATACACTTCTCGGATATTACTTTCATTAATATTTTTAACAGAGTTTCTCTTTTCTAAATTGGAAATTTGTAAAAATTATGCAAAATTGATTAAATTTTTTAAATTATATACCTACAAATGTCTACAAGTGACGTACCTACTGAGTTCTATACCAACCACTATCACGGCACTATGCTGAGTACCGCCACTGCGAAAGTGAGGAATGGAGTAAATGGAGTGAAACCCCTGGTACGGAAAAATGCGTGAAATCACAATTAAACAATTTGCCGTAGATATAAGAAATAGAAGTTTTATTAACTTAATAGATCATTATATACTAATAATATATTACGTTATTTAATTAACCAATAAAAATGTTTCATCTGCATGTTTGTATTCAGCCTTACAGCTCTCGGCTAAGTTCTGATTACCTAACTAATCTTGTTTTATTATTTCTCATTTTACGATTCATGAAAACGTCTAAATAATATTTTTAATGTTAATAAATATTAAAGTATATTAAACATTTTAATAGCTAAAGGACTTTTGAAGAATGGAGGTGTACCTATTTCCGTTTTATTTAAAATAGAGAACGACGTCTCTTACACTAACAAAAAGCTAACTAAGGAAATCGAGGGGCATGTCAATACATTTTTCTCTTTCGGTCTGAATACATACTTAAGTCTCTCTAGCCAGACCGTAACGAATAGCCTAATGTGTTTAGATTGTTTGTATAGCTATCAGTCTTTTATTAGTGAAATTATAACTAAAAAAGATTTAAAATCAGTATTGTAGAGTGAACTCTAGTGCTAACAAGACACTTCGTATGACATTTTCCTCCTAATTTTTGAAGGCATTGCGTATTAAGTGGTGGAACTCAACGCCGGGCCGGGCCTTGGTATCAGAAGGAAGAAATGAAGTGGAGAATAGAAGGTGAACTTAAATAAAATTCACAAGTTCCGTCACGTGGTTGTAAACTTTTTCTACAGAATTAAATTCCGAATTCTGTCACTCAACACACATTCAAACTCGAGAAATGGCAGAAAATTGGGAACGGAACTGTTTTAACATTAGGTACCCATATTCTCTCTGCCTACCATGATAAAGTGTGAACCTAAGAAAAAAAAACGACTTCTATAAACGTAAGAATGGTCAAGTATCACATTAAGCACATATTTTCGCGTAACAGCCGAATGGAATTTTCAGGAAATTTAATATTTCGCAAACCCCCTGTGTAACTGCGCGGAAAGAGCAAATGTACTGAAAGATATTAGTACGGAGTATCGCGACTGTGTTGGATGTAAACGTTTACTATTTTATTATACAGCTGTTATTAAAAGTAAAAGATTTAGTTGTCTAGATTTGAACCTACATATTATATTATTGAATAAAATTGTCAATGACTATAATATTTTTAATGTATTTAAAGTAAAATATATTAAAACTATAATTATTAGGAATAATTTCCACACTTAGGTAAGAAAAACATCTTTTAAAAAAAAATTGAATTTAACGTGATTTGAAACAAATTTTTACTTAATTTTTTTTTGTCACTGCGGTCGACGAATGGCCGTTCAGAAGTTTTAATTTCTGAACTTATCGGGAAGAAAATAATCAAAAGTAAGAGAAATACTAAAGTGAAATCTACGCAATAGCTAACTTCTTTGATTGATTTATGATTTATTTAGCGTCACATGTCAGAGTAGGCAAAGGAAATCTAGCGTGACCTAGGCTGAGGTCAACGTCGCGATTTGCCTCGACTCCAAAGCGCAGAAACGAAAATATAAAATACTTCATTTCTTCGAATGGGAATCAAACCCACAACGTATACCGCGAAGGCTCGTCGACGTACCACGATTTACCACCATACCTGCAATACACTGGTGTCGAAGTGCGCCAGCAGCGCGGCGGGCGAGCTCTGCGACGAGCGACGCCGAGACCTCACCCGCGCCCCCCACTCTGGAACAACATTGGGTTTATGTTAGTTATATGGAAAATAGTAATATTTCATAACAAAAAAAATAAAAAATAAAAATAAAAATCAAATCAGCTTCACGCTGTATCCCGCACATAGCAGCGTAAGCAGAGGGAACCTTGTGCTAAGAAATTCCGTTCCCCATTATATATTATATATTTTATAATCATACTCATACTAATATTATAAAAGTCAATGTAAGTTATGTTATGATTTCAAGCTAAAACTACGCGACCGATTATCATGATTTTTTCTATTCAATTTTTGGCCAATAGCTTTGGATATATATAAAATATAAAATTAAGCCTAACGGTGATGAGTTCTATTCCCACTCGAGGTATGTTTCATTTTTTTTTCCTCGCTCTAATAGAAAGACAAAATGCAGCGATGAAATCCGTCACGAATATGCGATGTCTAGAAAATTGTTCTGAATATGGGGCACAGAGAGTTTTAACACCAGTTTCCCTCTACCTACACTACAATGCGGGTAAAAGCGTGGAGCTGCTCTTTTCCTTTGAATTCTCCAAACTTTGACTTACAATCGTAGCTTCTAAAGAGAGTCTAAAAATAAGTAAAAGGAAGCCAAAAGTTGTTAACACAATTACTCGTGAACTTGGGAGTTGGTGATACCCTATAAGGTAAATCTATTTAAAAAGAAAAGAAGTTTTTTCTTGAAGCAGCTGTTTTATTAGGATATATTGGGAGCTAAAAATATAAATTTACCGGTAAGAATCTATGTTTATAAAGAAATGTGTATATTTTTGTAGAAAATATATAAAAAAATTAAGGAAACAGAATTTTAACCTGCTCTTCTTTTCAATAATAGACACAATAATAATATATCTTTAGATTTGATATATTTTCTTTGATATTGTATTGATCAACAAACAAAGTGGCCGTAAACGCGACATTTCTGGGTTCGATTCCTATTCAGGGGGACTGAAATATTTGATATTAACACTTCCTCGCTCTGATAACGAGACAAAGCCAGGTCTTGAATGCCGCTTATCAACCCGTAATGTCTAAGGAATTCGATGGAAATTGGGGAACGGAAGTGTCTTAAAGAAGAACAAAGTGTTTTGACAGCCAAAGGGAACCTGGCAACCTATTCCAGATTCCCTCTACCTACCCTGCTACGTGCAGACTACAGAGGGAAGTAAAAAAAGAAACATCCCATACATATGTTAAATATAAATATAATTTCCCACCCGATAATCATATTAAAAATTTAAATTTTAAAATATTTTCAACCATATTTGTATATTATCGTATATTTTATACCACAATATGAGAAAATAAGGCCAATTCGTTTACGTGCGGATAACGCCTCTAACTAGATTACGTCACGCTGGGTAGTGGGTTTTAAATACACTTGCTTTTGTGGTGCAGGTGATTGCATTTGAAAGTGGCGGTCGCAGGTTCAAAACGAAAAACATATATTTTTTACCTATTTTTCAGGTATCGGAACTTTAAAAAAAAAGAAATTTATAGGACCACTTTTCACAAACAAACAAAGGAAAGAAATACGAAAATAAGATTTTACTTCTTTATATAACAGATAAAAACAATTGCAATTTTATATAAATTAGTACTTCATTTCACATAAAATGAACGTATACGCCTGCGAACTTAAGTTTGTTAACTTTTATAAATACTTCCTGTTGACCTACAAATTGACATGGAACCCTCGGTGGTTGAGTCTGACTTCCAATGCGACTCAGTTTTTATTCAGCTTATGAAGACAGAGTGAACCCAAATTAAAACAATCCATTTTCCCACATTCCTCACAAATCCCATATTTTTTAATCCATTTTTCTTTTGCTTTGTCTTATATGACATAATTTCCATGAAACTTATATATAACATTTATAATAGAAAGTAAATAAGACTCTCAGTTAAGCCAGTACACAAGTATTTAACACAGAGTTAAGACTATTAACGCATAATCTACATCCCTCCGCTATCTCCCCCAAAGCTTCTAAATGAAGGATGTTTCCAACCCTTTCAGGATTATTAGGTATTTGTAGTACGGTGGATGGGATTGTATGGTTTAAATTTTTATATAATAGTGTTTTAGTTTTGCTTCCAATTTTTATTTTATAGTTTTATTAATATTATATGATTTTTGCTTTCTTTAATAAAAAGCTTTTTTAGTTTCATGCGGATATACCTTTAGTCAAAAAGCAATGCCTCCTGTTTCCAGCGGAAAATGGTTAAGACACTCTGTCTTAACACTAGGTTCCCTCTACTACTAACTCTTCTGTGTGCGAAATACAGCGTAAAGCCGATTTATTTTTTTAACGCTGATTTTACATGAACACACTGATGACACTCCGTTTCCCACTTTTCATCCATTTTTCAAGGCATTGTGAATAGAAGCGAGCTGAATTTAAAAACATATTATTACAGAATATCCACTGTAATCTTTCGTACACAATGGTGATAAACAAAGGACAAATCTAAGCATTTATGCGTTTGTATTTGTATAACAATTATAAACATTATATCTTAATTATATTCTGATAATTATAAAACCTTTGCGGATTCGATTCCCACTCGAGGAAATTAATTATTATCATTACCTCGTCCGGGTAGCAAGACAAAGCATTCAGCACGGAATGTCTCGGAAATTGGGCAAAAAGATTTTTCTTTTATTTTTAATTTTCTCTTAACTTAAGTGGTGGAACTTGATATCAAAGAGCGTAAATGAAAATATCTTAATTCTACGAGTGTAAATCGAACTCACAACAGCCGCGTTTACAAACACTGTACCTAATGGCCTCAAGGCTTATTTTTAATAACAATTAACGATATCCTATTAAGTAAAGATTTGGATTAAAACAGCTTCGGTTTTTTTAAACACAACTAATCCATGTCTTTACACAATAGAAAGCCTTAGTGGTACAGTATCGGCATATTCGAGTTATTTTTAAATTAATATATATATGTATATATATATATATATATATATATATATATATATCGGGATCAAATCCAAGGTAAAAAAGGGGTTTTCATTCAATATTAGTTCGTAGTTTGGATAAAAGTGATATCTGTTATTTATTATTGGCCTATAATTAATGGTTTATTTATCTTGTTTTTATTATATTTTATTTTAACAATTTCACTTCAATGAATCTCGATAGAAAATTCAAATGGTAAAACAAAATAAAATGGAGAGTATTCTAAGTGCGACAGAAAGCTGACGTCGGTTCGGAAGGAAGTTCCGTTGGGAGGAGTCGACGAGAAAATCAACAGTTGCTCTTTTAAAATATTACTTCTGTCATATTTTTATTTAAAAAAAACATGATTGTTGGCCGCAATTGTTTCATAAAATAGACTTTAAGACGTAAAATTCCAATTGTCTCCCGTGACCGGCTATTTAAAAAAAATCAAATCAGCTTCACGCTGTATCCTGCACAGGCACAGTGAACAGGTAGGCACAGTGAACCTAGTGTTAGGACACTCCGTTCCGTACATTCTGCCGAATTCTAGGGGCATTGCGTACTGATCCTCTCATTATCTTTATGCCTCAGTATAAATTATATTGGAAATTTCTTCTGAGCGTTGTCTGTCATTCACTGAATAACACAAGCTTTGCACTGTATATAGTAGGGTAGGGTAGGGTAGGCAGAGGTAACCTAATGTTAGGATATACTTAGAATTAATGAATTAAAAAATTAAAAACAGAATACCAGGAATATATTTAAAATAACACAATTAATAGAAAGTAGTCGAAATTAGAAATGTTCGAACCGACACCGAGCTCCTTACAGTCACGTATCTCATTAAAAAGGTGTGCGGGATACATTTGCTTATTACTTTTAATATTGATATGAAGGAAAATATACTTTAAAACTATAGCAATAAAGTGCATTTTCATATAAATGATAAATAATTATGAAACCAAATTTTGAACTGTATATGTGAAGCACTAGATTCAATTCTCTATAGTGTTATGTTTTGAATTAACATACTTTTGTTTCCTTCTTAGATAGAAATTATCTAATGCAATTAATATTAAAAGAATAGTTAGATTTCCACTTGAGCTCTATTACCAAGACAAAGCACGGCGTTGAGTTACACCGCCAAACAATATGAAAACAACTCAAAAAAAGAATGTCTCTAAAATTGAGGAAGAAATACTGGACGGAGAGTCATAACACTAGGTCCCTCTGTTATGCTGGATATAACGAAAAGCTAAAAAAAAACAAGCCTTAAATATTAGAACAAATGGAGTACGGAGAATTTCAACACCAGCGTCTTTTCAACCACATTATGAAACTTCTTGTATTCTTATGAATAATAAGCATAATATATACTAAAGAAAGTTTAGAACAACAAAATAATATTATAAGAATAGAGACACTAATAGCATTTAAATAAAGGTCAATTTCGCTAGCCAACGTAGTACTTAATCTGAGGTGAAAATAAGCAAAGTTTGGCAAGTTCCATTCAGTGGAATCGTCAGATAAGCCAAATTGTAAGGCACGGCTATGGGAGTTTGTTGGTATTTTTACTTAATAAAAAAAATATATTAAGTATTAATTCAGGCCAGCTGTGGCCTATGGATACAAGCGTGTGACTGTAAGCGTGACGGGCTGTTGATTCCCATTGGAGGATTTGAAATAAATTAATATTTTCATTTTCTTCGCTCTGGTGGAATGGAAAAGCCCGACGTTAAATTCCACCATTTAACACATAGCGTGGCCAGAACTCGGCAAAAAGTGGACCACGAAAATGCTTTAATGGAAACCGAGTGTCTTAACAATAAGTTCCCATTTTCAATTTAGCTTGTTTATTTTGATTTTAATAAACTTATTAATTATAACATTAATAAATATATCAACATAGATGAATCGCTTAACTTCTCTTAATTTTATTAGCTTCACACTATAGCTATATAATATAATATAATGTATCATCATATAAAAAACAGAGAGAGTTTAGAGTTAAGGCACTTACCAACAACTAGACGCGCTGAGTGGTGAAACACAACAGTTCAAATAATACATACCCCAAAACGGAAATCGAACCCATCCACCTTCTAACATAAACTCCATAATTTGTCAAATAAATTATTTCGGCTCTTCGCTTTATACTCATAAGCTGTGAATGTCTCTATCACGCATCAGTCGTTCTGGAATCAGGTCGCTTCACACCCCTATCTCAGAACCAGTGACTGTAGAGGTGGACTACTATAGGTACCTACCTATAGTACCTGACACCGAGTTTCAATCGATCTCTTGAGTGTTTAAACCTTTTATGTTTACATTTTTTTATTATATTTCTTTTCGTTTCATTCCATATCCTGCATACAGCGTGAAGCAGGGTAGGAGTGAACCTGGTAACACAGTCTTGTAACAGTTCCATTTCCTACTCTCCTTCGTATTCTGGAGGGATATTGAGTAGATAAACTCAAAGCCGGGCTTTGAACTTAGACAAATGTCTCTCAACGAATTAAGACAGTGAAAAAAGAGTGTTGCGTCACTATATTGTCTCTACCAAGTTTACAAGAAAATAAGTGTGTCAGATAAAGCGAAGATCGTTCCTAAATTATAAAAAAAAAAATTCTTCAAGCAATTTCAATATCATATGAAATATTTTTTATCATATTTATATAGTAAGTAGATCTAATTACGCATTCCTTTCTCTTGTATTTGGGAGCTTAATTAAAATTCTTTTGCGGAAAAAGTTTAAATTTGAATATTCAAAGAACAATGTAGAGAATAAGTAGAGTAAAAATGTATATAATATAACCACGGGCTATGGCATAAATATGAAACAGAGTTATATAATTATGGCATACGTGTCATGACTCATGACACATCCTAGGTAGCGTCAATGGGTGACATTCGAAATTTGATGAATGGATTATCCAATATAAAAAAGATTTGTAAACAGCATTATTAAATAGTTGAGTTGACAATATCTCAAACGTCCCATCTCTTAATGCAAATTACACGAGCTACCAGCTAGCCGATAAAATACTGATGCTGGAGCCGTTCACGGGATAAAGGTACACTGAGTCCAAGTTATTTTTATCAGATATTTAAGTTCTGAGTATAAGCAAAATTTTGTTTTTTTTTTAGTTTCACGCTATAACCTGCACGGTAGGCAGAGGGAACCTAACGCCGCGGAACTTAGCGCCGCGCTTTGCCTCGACACCAGAACGAAGAAATGGTAATATTTAATAATTTCTTTTTCGAGTGTGAATCGAACCACCCGTCAGGTTTACAGTCACACTTCAATTATTATTTAAAAAAAATGTATTTTTTTTATATTATAATTTCCCATAGCATCCCAACTCAATAGAACTAAATGTATTCCTGGCAGTAAACAGCAGCGATGAGCTCCATCACCGTTTAATCGACTCCAGTCTACGGTTGTCGGCATTTGCTTTAACATTGATTTGGATTTTAGAGATAATTCAATGTATGTGTGATTGTGTTTAGATTCTTTGTGTAGAGAAGAGAAATAAAACAATGAAACTTAGTAAAATGGAGAAACTAAGAATGGACAACAATAAATACTTGTAATCTATAAGAATTTAATATTTTAATTAAATGAATTTTCAAATTTCGATTTTAATCGTTTTAGTGTAGTGGCACTGTATTTTAACTTGGAGAAATGAACTATTTTCATTTCCTTGCACTAGTAAGAAAATAAGCCGCGGCGTTAAGTACCACTCAAAACAATGTCAAGAAAATTGGGCGAAGCGTGGGCAACGGAATGTCTAACACCCTTAGACAACCTTAGAATGTTACCTCTACAGAGATTTATGCGGGATGCAGCGCATAAAATGAAGAAAAAAAAACTATATTTCTTAGACTAATATGACATATTGGGTTATTATAAGATTGTAAGAGCGACAGTTTTGGGTTCAATTACTACTTGGAGAATATATTTAACAATAGCTTTCTAGGTTCCCCCTGTCCACCCTGCTGCGGGATACAAAGTGAACCTAAAAACATAGTAAGGAAAGACTGATACTATATTACAATAAAAAGTTACGATAACATAAAAAAGTTGAATATAATTAGCTTTACTCAGCTGAGCTTTTATAAAATCACACCCCATAATTGATTTTGTTAACAGCCCCGGTAGTAAAATGTAATAGGATGCTCCCACACCCCTCGTATGTGGTGGGAAGTCATTTAATCTATTTTTTTTTTCCTTTTTTCTTAGTTTCACGCTGTATCCCGCATGTAGCGGGGTAGGCAGAGGGAACCTAGTGTTAAGACACTCCGTTAACCACTTTCCGCAGAAGTCTCCAGAATTCTCATTTGTATTATTTTACGGTGTTGTAATGCTTGTTCAGATTCACAGGGTAGACAGGGTAGACAGAGGGATACCTTGTGAAATTTGTGGAAATATTCAAAAACCTACAACAACGGAAAGAGCATAATGATTTATTATTAAGCTGCCTGGTAGTACTAGATACGGGTGAAAAAAAAATGAAATGAATTGCAATTCCTTCTTTATAATAACCCCCTTTCGCAATTCTAACAACCAATTACCATAAAAGCAAAAAAACTGAACCTTATACCTTCGAAATAAAAGTTTGTATTGAAATAAGCTTATAATAAAGTATTAAAACAATGTAAGAAAGACTTTACTGCTTTGAAATAGAGTCTAAAAGTAGAAAATTAGTGCTATATTTTATTGGGAGCAAAATAAAAAACACCAGGCAAATTGTAATGAAATGCAATGGAAGCGTAAAATATGATGAAATTTTATGATCTTATACGTTTTATAAGTAACGACGTTATAATTTTTTTTATGAAAACCAATTTGGCATTTTTTTGTAGTTTGGAAAATCAGTCAATTTTGATGAAAACGGGTTCAAATACTGATGATAGTTTTTTTTATAATATGTAGGTATGCTAGTTGGAACGGAGAGTCATGACACTAGCTTCCCTTGCCCTAATATATGTGGAATACAGTTTTGTTGAATTAACAAAGTTTACGTTACTGAGAACCCCAGTTCCTTACTGTTCCGTTCCTTACTTTAGCCTAATACCCGACACATTGCGTGTTGAATGGCGGAATCAAACGCCGCCCACAAAATTTCAAGCTATCATATCATTATTAATTCATTTAAACATACGAGTATATCTAAAACCAAAATCTCCTTTTAATTGCAAGAAATGGCTATTATAGCTATAAAACCACGTGGCCTATATAAGAAGTAATTCATGTTGTCATAAAGGAAGGCCAGTGTGACATTTTCGTTAGACATAAAGGGGACGTTTACTTCCTCGTGTAGTCTTCACGAGCTAATGACTGCAAAAAGTTCACATTTTGCATTTTACCTTAGTTAAGTAATTACTTTGGCGATTTAATTAAATAGGTTTAGTTTTAGTTTCCAATATTTTTCTCGTTATCTCAGATCATGGGAGGGTTGATGATTATGTAATATTTTGGATTCACGCTGTATCACGCCAGTTGCAGGGCAGACAGAGGGAGCTTAGGGCTAAGACGTTCCGCTTCCCACTCCCATTCGCATGTGCAGAACATTTATGTCAAATTTATTTAACAATTAATTATATATGTACCTATTAATTTTAAAGTTTATATTTTTTAAAGCCCAATGGAGAGGGAACCCAGTTAAGATATCTATATAAACTGGGTGTTAATAGCGACATCCAAATCGAAATTGAATCCACAGCCGTTGCGTTCACAGTCATATACTGCTGACTGTGAACGCAACGGCTGTGGGTTCAATTGTGGGCTGTTCTGCTACAATAGCTTCAATAACACATCCCACAAGAAAATAAAACCCATTAATAATGTCCAAGTATACCATAATAATATAAAAAAATCATACTACATACATTTTTACGTTTTCTGTGGACAGTATGCCCACACCAGGTAATTAATGAGATGGTAACCGAAATATCTACACGTTATTCCGGAATTCGAGAATTCGGAGTCCAGACAAGAATTTAATTAAAACGCGACGTGAAAAATGGGTCCTAATATAATATATCAGAGTGAAATATAGCCATATATCTGTTTGTACTTTGCCTAAATATGGTAAATTAGCTTTATGTTTTTCCTTGAACCAGGCACCCTCAGGTTCCCAGTTAAGGCATTCCAGTGCCAACTCACCGCCTAATTAAATTAAATTCAGGGTATTGCTTGTTCGTGATGTTATAAATCTATACTAATATAATAACGCGGAAGAGTTTGTTTGTTTGTTTGTTTGAATGCTAAGATCTCTGGATATACTGGTCCGATTTTCTTTGTTTTTGTTTTGTATGAAAGCTGCATTCTCAGAAGTGCTATAGGCTATATAACATTACATTACACATATGTACTAATAAATTAAAATACTTTCTAATTTGACATGCAATTTATTCTGCCATGTTAATAACAAGCGTCGCGTCGCTACGCGACCGTTACCGCGACATTTGATATTCATCCTTATGAAAATAAATATAATAGTCTCTTTTAACATTTTATCTAGATTGAAATTATAGTTTACTGTGTAACATTCTAATAAATAATTAAGGAGATGTCACTGATTCGGAATAACTTAACCTTCGGGAAGCATAGTATGAGTATGGCCTACGCGAACGGGCAGATGACGTTGACGGTTTTATAAATTTCCATACTTTTTCGAACTATTGTTAATTTTTATGTAATTATTTGCTGTTTATAATTAATTTAAACTACACTTTGGTTCTCTTCTTATTTTATTTGATATTGCCCGCTAAAATTATCCTATTTAATAGGGAGAAATGTTTAGTTATTTCATAGAGTCGCTATCTATGTACGCACGCATGGAAACTTTAGGTACTTTTTCTAATATTAAGAATACCTATCCTTTAGTTACTTTTAATCCTTTTGTTGGTTCATTTCAATAACTCAGATATTTTTTCTAATAATATGGCTCTACTTATTATTCTTTTTGATTATTTAAGTTTATATTTTCTTACTAATTCTATTGAAAATTGAAAATAATTTCATGAATATATTTAATAAATAATCTTATAGTTGAAGCAGGCGTAGCCGCGTCCGGGTCCGCTAGTAAGATATATATTGACAATATCATTCCCAAATAAAAGCAACAAATCGCTGTTCCTTTATATTCATATCAAGCACACTTAGGTTGCTTTCTCAAAATAAATAATAATAATTGTTATTTCTTTTTTTTCAGCTTTAAGAGTAAAGGGATACAGAGGTATCCCCGCATAAATCAGGGTAGGCAGATGGAGCCAAATGTTAAGACACCCGGCTCCTATCAGCCATATTCTGGAGGCGGAACTTAACACCAGACCTAAGAAATAGGAATCGAACCCATAACCTGTCTCATTGACTATCACACGCTTATACGCCTACGCCACGAGCGACGGAGAAATAAAAAAATATACATAAAACCCCCATTTCACTCCAAGACCAAAGCAGCATAGACCGAGAGGTTCTACAGCAAGTAAGTAATTAGCGTCGTCTAAATGAGTCTTAACGCTATTCGTAATGGGCGGCGTTCTGACAACTGGCTCCTGTACTATGTGGGTATATTTTAATTAGGACCTACGTAACTGACGGTAGTATTGTATTAAGAGATATATTATTTTTTTATATTGTTGTGATAAGACCCTGCACATTGTAAGGTAGAGGGAACTTGGGTACCTAGCGTCAAGACACTCCGTTTCGATTTGAGAGGGATTTATTAATACGGACTTTAGATCACTTCATATAATTTATGAACAAAAACTGCATCTCAAGATCGATCTCAGACGATTTATAAATACCTAAGTAAAAAGCCCACTACAGTTTATAACATTTTTTTTTAATTTTTCTTTTCAAAACAATAAAATCGCTTTACTAAATAAGAAAAAATATACCATTATACTTTAATAACGACCCATAAATATTACTTTAAAATATTGTTTTATTGGAAACAAGGCTTGAAGTGGAAACTAAAAGCCTATGCGCGGGTTCTATTACGGGAAAACATAAACTTTATATTAAAAGAATTGCTAGTAGAGTGTAGAAAATAAAGCAGGTCTGTGTGCCATTTTATAAAGCATACTTACTTGCCCTATTTAGAATAACAGTATGAAACGTTAAAATGTTTCTTTATAAATAAATATAAATGTAAGTTAGAATGCGGCCAGTCGAAGCGCGAGTGTAAACGCATGAGGTGGTGGGTTCGATTCTCACTCGAAGAAATGAAATATTTAATGTTTTCTATTAATCGTTTCAGAAACGTGGCCTCAAGAATTCGACGGGAAGTGTCAAATTGAAATATCTTATTTAACAACACTTAGTTCCAAGCATACCTTACTATGTGCGTTATACAGCGTGAATCAAAAAATGAAGCCGGAAAAATGAATGAAACGGTACCAACAAGTGATTAAAAATTTCACTCCAGGGATTTTATCATTCCCCCTCAAACAGATGAGACGCCTTGTGTCAACGTCAACCCACATAAAATGTCTCGAAAATATCGTGGAAAGTGTAGAACGGAGTGTCTTAACACTATACGAATATACCCATTACCTGTCCTGATATACGGGAAAAAACTTAAATCTGCTATTTTTGCATGTATAGATACACAGTATTCTATTATATCCCTAAAAGTAATTAAGATACTTTGAACAAACACCTGCGTTCGTCGTATGATTAATAGCTGAAACATTTTACAATATTTTAGTAAAACTTTTATTTTATTAATATTCCCTCTTTTTTTATCATCGTGTATAGATCTATACAGCAGGGTAGGCCGAGTAAGCATAGTATTAAGACACTCCGTTCCTCATTTTCCACCAA
This sequence comes from Heliconius nattereri, assembly GCA_013403645.1. NCBI lineage: Eukaryota > Metazoa > Arthropoda > Insecta > Lepidoptera > Nymphalidae > Heliconius > Heliconius nattereri. The sequence continues at coordinate 1,699,223 of JAAIXI010000228.1, forward strand.
TTCTGGAAGCATTACGTGTTGAGTGGCAAAACTCAGCGCCGCGCTTTACCTCGACACCAGAGAGAAAAAAAGGCAAATAGTAATCATTTCATTTTCTCGACTAGAATCCTACTGAACAACCTACCGAGTTACAGTCACACGTTTGCATTTAAAAAAAGATAAATGCATCTAAAAAAAGATATCCGGTAGAGGAAAACTCACGATTTTCACTAAAATTTCACTCGGAATATTTAACAATTGATATCGATACTAGTAGTACGTATTCGTGTCAACGCAACAAAAGCAAGTATTTCTCGACCACCGAGCCTTTTGTACTGCAAGATGATCATTTCAGAGCTGCATTTTTAGGTCAACTGGTGAAATATGAAACTATATGGTACCTGCAGTTGATATTATGAAAATGATTTATTTTTTTATTAATAAATATCTAGAGACAAGGCTGGAGGGTCCTAGCGACAGAGTTTGGGATCGATTTCCAATCGAGGAAATTAGATAATTATTTAATATCTTCTTCGCTCTGGTGACGAGGCAAAATGCGCCGCTTTGAGACCCGCTTAACACGCAATGCCTCCAAAATTCGGTAAGTGTAGAGTGGAGTGTTTTAACACTACGCTCTCTCTGCCTACTCTGCTACATGTTCGTACAGCCTGAAGTTGAAAAAAAATATGTCTAAATATAGGTGAATGGGGGTGTGGGTAGTAGATTCTACTGCAACGCATTTTTTTTTAATTTATACAACTTTCTTTACAGTCTGGCTAATATGGCTTTGGGTTTTGATCGCTATTGAGAGTCACCAATAAGACCGAAATCAAAGTGATTTGCCACTTGATTCTCTTCTTAGTCTAACCTATACGATTTAAACAATGTATAAAGGTTAAGAATAATTCCAAAAATATATTTAACAGATTTTGTAGAACTTACATTTCTTTTCCAAATAATGTATATATAAGAAATTTTTGGGTAAAATCTTTTAATTTTAATATTAGAAGCTACCTACATTAAAACATAAGTTATATAGTAACCGCTACCTTTTCAATTCCATTAACTAAATTCACAGACGACTTCGACAGTCGTAGTTTTTGTGTTGTAATACTAGAATGAAATGAAATACTAAGTAAGAAATTTCATGCAATGTATATATGTACGTACGTATATCTGTATGTACACTTGAAAAGTTCGTTGCATTAAATTTTTAGCAAAATTAGAAACGTATAAGTGGAAACCATAAAAGCACATTGAAATTTTCTTAAAGAATTGGTCTTATGAAAAACTAATAAGTTTTTTTATAAAAATATAGTTTTCTTTTCATTTGCTCTCTTTTTTACTGTCATTACCATATAGTTTTATTATTATGTATTTTTTTTCTCATAATATGTCCAAGTGATTTTTGTTTTAATTAAAACACTACGTTTTGTTTACCAGAGTGGAGAAATTAAAATAATACACTCCCCCGAGTAGAAATCGATAGCCGGTCGCTATATGACAGAGCCATGATGGTCTCAAAACATTCTCAGAAAAAGGAATCGAATCCACACACATTAAAAGCACAAAGGCGACAACCGATATATATAAAAAAAACAAAAATATCTCAAAGGGAAAGCAAAAAGACTTCCCATTCAGAAGTTCCTCCTGTATTCCTTTTACGCCGTCTTAGATGTTTGTAGATGCCTAGCAACCGACCTTTCCGACCTATTTACTTGAAACACATATTTTGTACCTGAGAAGCCTTCTAGGCCAGTCGTGGCGCGTGGTGCAAGTGTGCGATTGTAAACGCGAATGGTTGTGGATTCTATTCCCACTTGATGAAATGAACTATTTAGCTATATATAATTTATATTTTCATTTCTCCGCTTTAGGATGGCGGCGGTAAAGGGAGAAAAGAGGTTATTAGCGTGAAACTGATTTTAGAAACCTTTTATTTACATTTATTCTTTTACTTAACTAATATTAACTAAATTAATTTAATTAATATTATAACATATTCCCTTACTAGAAATCGAACCTACAATTATCACGTTTACAGCCAAATCTAAATTTTTTTCAACCTAAATAGGTAAAAGTACAATCTTTTGATATGAAAACATTAATCTACAAAGTATACAAAGTGAGCAAAGGAAGCTATTTGACTGGGGCTTTAATATCCTTGGATTTGACACCATAATCCCGAAATAATCTATCTTTTTCAATATTTTATCTTTTACTCATACTTTTTAGCAAGATGTGGTATACAGGTGAGTGGAAAGGCGGAGTGACACACTTCTCTTTTTAGCTTCACTCTGTCTCTGGTTCGCTCCGGTCCTCACTTTTCACCCAATTATCAAGACATCGAGTGTTAAGTGACTAGCAGAGCTTAACACTGCGCGGAATAAAAATAACTAATACCCCGAGTGGGAATAGAACCCACTATCGTCACGTTTACAGATTAGATGCTATCCTGTTGAGTCATATTGATATCTAAAGTTTCAAAATTAAAAAGTTAATTTAATTATACCTACTGTTTCTAATAGATAAGGTATCGTCTAACACAAAGAAGAAATATAAGTTAAAAAATTAAATCAGCTTCACACTGTATACCACACATAGCAGGGTAGGTAGAGGGAACCTAGTGTTAAGACACTCCGTTCCTCACTAGAAAGGACTCTAGATATATAAAATTAAATAAATTTAGATGAGAGAGTTAGAATAAATTTAGATATATTCTTGAACTAGGAACAGAACCCACTATCATTTATATAAATGTTATAAATATACCATTTCTATGTTCTAGTTTGTAGGCATATTTTATAAATACAAAATTCAAGAGAGTGAGCGTAAGTGGAGGCCATTAGTGGCCAGGATTGCTGCGATTTTGTAAACGACCAATTATGAAATACGTAAAAATTTAATGTGAAATGAAAAGCTAAGTTTTAAATTAAATGAAACGTATTAAATGAAATGTACAAAAAATATGTAAAATATTTTTTTTTTTCAGTTTCACATTGTATGTTGTATGCCGAATTCTCGAGGCACTGCGTGTTGAGTGGCGGAATTTGCCTTGTTAGCAGAACGTAGAAATGAAGACTAATAAATAATAATTCATTCCTCCTAGTGGGCATCGAACCCGCGACCGTAGCGCTTACAGTCACACGCTTGCGCCACTGCTACACAAATGTCTCAAAATATTTTAAAAATTATAGTTTATTTCATAGATGAAAAATGTAGTGCATTAGTAGGTTTTGATTACTTAGATTTATTTCGAAGGTAGATAGAAAGAATAATTGTGGCAAGATAAAATGAAACTCTCCGTCTCTCCGTTCCTTTCGCTATTTTACATGTTTTTTTTTAATTTTGTTTCTTGGTATGAGCTAAATTACTTTGTCGTACGACTTTGAGAGATTCCAGCTTTGATATTTTCAGTATCGTGGATACAATTTTGTATGGAATTTAGAGGTATTTAGAGTTAAAATCTTAGGTAATTATAAACATACATTTATTTTCTAATATTTATTCTGGTCTTATTGGAAAAAAAATCATGTAACAATAATAAAACGTATCGAGCCTAAATAAATTTGTTTTAATTAAAATATCCTAAATTCCATTTTACTTTTAAATGAAACGTAAATTGCGTCCCCGCTCTAATTGTATTTATCTGACTTGAACGACAGAAAAAGGAGTTATGTATTTAGCATCTAAATATATTTAAGTCGATCGTGACGTGACGAATAACACGATAATAGTGGGTTTAAATCTAATGAATATATTTTTAGTTATATTTACAGAAGATATTTTTTCTTTCTTAAATTCCGCATACTGCAAGGCAGGCAAAGGGTAACCTTATATAAAGACACTCTGCTATCCAATTCCATTCAATTTTACAGGCATTTACTTAACGCAAATTAGCTAAAAAATAATGAAACATTTAATTAAAAAATAACATTTCATTAACAGAGTGTCGTAACTCTATATATATGCGGGATACAGCGTGTAACTCCAGTATAAAGACATACTGCATAAATAATATATAAAACAAATACAAGAACGCCGTAGCAACGCTACGCCGTAGTCGCTTAAAAACAAAACAAATTCACTAAATCAATAACAGATATAAATCCACGCGGAAACGTGTACAAAGTAATCCCGTATACGTACCTACTACCTACACGTGTTACACTAATGATAGCTTAGGAAAAGTTTTCATTTTAATAATAGCAATGGGTATTTTATTTTGTTAGTTATTTTTTTAACTTGAAAATTGGGAATGTTTCATACTTTCCTTACGGGAATGTCTTTTTCGTGTTATTTTAAAGTGAATGTGGAATTTTTAAATTTTATTTTAGCTGTAATTCATTTGGAGCTTTACTTTATTATCAACTTCATACTGTATCCCTCGTATATATATGTACCATATAGCATTAACGGCAGAGGGTATATTCAGAGGTATCTCGGGCACTTAGGCCTCTATTTTAAGTCGCTCTCAAGTCCGAGATTGAGATCTTAACAAGTCATGATTTTCATTTATAGAATTTATAATGGAAACGACATCTCTAGACTTATCTCGGACTTGAGAGCGTTTTACAAATACAATATAAATACGAATAGCATTTCCAATTGACCAGAGACAAAGTAGCGGGATTACCCGCATGCTATTAAGCATGTACATAATATAATGCCTTGTTTAATTTAATATTAAGTTATATTAAATATATAAATATCCATACATATATATATAAACGCTTATACGTTAAGTATTTACATACAAATATGTGCGTTATTACGCGACAGCCCGCGGCGATCAAGCTCAAAGTGGGCGCCAAATGACATTACAATTACCTGTCTTGCTTTTCATATATAAAAAATAATATACTTCTAGATTTTTCTATATTTTGAAGCATTTTTAGTAAATTGTAGGAAAAGATAGATAAAACTTAGAGACAAATCACTACGTTCACCATATTCAAAATTTTGAATATAATATTCTCATTAGAGTCAAAAAGAATCTATAGCAGCTATTTACTTTTATGAAAAAAGAATAGTAACTATATAAACCATCCTGTATAAGTATAAACAAAAATATCTGTAAGTTTCAACCAATAAGTTTAAGACAGTTTTGACAAGAAGTCCTACTCAAACTTAATAAATCGATGTAAATTGTTGTAAATGACTATCTAATACAGCCCCCAAAGCCCCAAAGCCTGTCTCACATTTAATTAAGCAAAGTCGCGGACAGTCGAGGCAGTTACGTAATCGAATATTCAGATTTACATCCCTTGGCATTAAATGTTAAGTAAATTGAAAACAATAATAGTAGACGACGATAACAGATTCAAATCAATTTTTGAGACATTCCGTGTTGAAAAGCGGCGCTCGACGGTACCATACGTCTTTTTATCAGGAGGAACTGTGTGACTGTAAACGGACTATAGGTTCGATTAACACTCTCGGAAGTGAACTTTTAATTTCGTCGGGTAACTTTCAGTTCTGCCACTACCACGAAAAGTGAACAACGAAAGTGTGCAAATGGAAACGGAAAGTCTTAACATTAGGTTCCGAAGTTCCCTCTGCAGTCCCTACATTCCTTCTATATGCAGGATACAGCGCTCAGCTACAAAAATAACCAATTAGTTATATATTTATTTCCACTTCTTACTATTTTCAACTAAAACTACTATTTTCAACTAAAACTACCATAAATCATAATGATATTAGTTAAATCTTCATACTAAAGCTGTCTGTCCGTCAGCCACCTGCAATGCGGCACGATATTCGATAACTACTTTATACAGTTGAGGACGTCTACCTTGTTTAATTAATTATCTAGAAATGTATCGATAATAATATAAGTATTGTATATTTTTTATCTGTATTAACTGTCATTGTGTAGACTTTTTAAAAGTGGAATAGATTAAAATAGCTTGAAATGGATACAGAATAAATAAAATATGTAGAATATTTCAAGAATCACAGTACTTTTAATATTTGCAATTTTATTAATTATTTTTTCTTTATTTATGCTAGAATCTATACTAGATCTGTATAATTGTTTTAGCTTCACATTGTAATTCCGCACATAGCAGAGAACCTGCGACCCATTGTTAAGATACTTCATCCTTTTTTTCGTCAAAATTGGGAGACACTGAGTGTTACAGAGTGAGTAGCGGAACTCCTGAACTGACTCATCACTAGAGCGAGGAAAATGAAAATATTTCATTTCCTTGACTGGGAAATGAACCCACACTGTACCACAACTGGCCTCCTAGCATCCATAGTAACATAAACATATATATAATAATTAAAATTCTGTCTAAGTAGGCCAATACATTGCTCTATTTTATATTACCGCTACTCTCCTAGCGTTCATCCATTGGAATAGTTCTAACAAAAGGCAATAAGGGGGTAATAAGGCTCACGCGACGCGTCACGTAAAACTCCCATAAATCACCTTTACGGCAGTGGATTCGATTCCGGGTCGTTAAGATAACATTTGGATAAACATTCCTGGAGTATTTTCGGTTAAGGTCATTTGAATGTAGATTTAAAAATTATTTAGAATGGACTCAAGCGTGTCATTGTAACGTGACGGTTGTAGGTTCTATCTCCACTCGGGGGAATGAATTAATATTAATTAATATTTTCATTTCTGCACAACGAAAGCCTCGGCATATAGTACGAAACACACTAAAAATCATTTCTTCGAAAATAAAGCAAAATTGCAAGTAATTTTACTAAATCTTACTAATGTGAAAGTTCTTCAGGATGGATCTACTTTACACAAAAACCACTGAACTGATTTAGATGAAACTTTGCAGTTTTAGTAGACATCAGAATAACATATAGGCTTTTCTATAATTTGGCTATAATATAACAATAAGCTTAAACGAGGGAATCCGCGATTAGTTTACTTATAAAATATAAACAACAATGCTAATTTGGGAAAACGCTGTAGACCCACGTACCTAATAAAAGTATGTTGAAACGGGTCGCCCTTGACCCTGGACGGAGTAGCTGATAAATAAATGCTTTTAGACACATTGTTTACAGGATATTACGGTAAGAATTTTTAGGATCCTGAAATTTGGTATTTTAGGTGAAATTTGTCTTTTGAATGTGGTAGTAGTAGATACGATTATATTTAAACAATAATATGTGACGATTGTAAGTTTAATTTCCATCTAAATTAAATATCTAATAAATGCATATTATTTATAATGGGGCTGGGCATATTATTTATAATGGGGCTGGGCATATTATTTATAACCACAGCGGCACACCGTCCGACTGTAAGGGTTATAGGTTCATTTGGGACTCGTAGGAATTAATAATTTTAATTTCCTCTCTTTGTTCTCAAGATAAAACGCAGCGTTGAGTTCTGTTACTCAATACGTCCTGAATATTAAAGAAACTAAAAAAAATTTTTTTTTTTCACGGAATTCGAACCTGTTATAACCGAACAAATTAATATTTAAAATACAAAACATTTTCCTACTCTCATTTAGCTCTGAGTAACTCAGCCAACAAAGAGGAAAAACGGGGCCGCCCTTGGAAGAGACAATACGTACAATAATTAGGGTATGTTCACACAAACAACAAACATAGCTTATAATAGCTTACAATAGCTTCGTCATTCATGAGTGACAGGATTTTTTGATTAAAGTAACGTAGAAATGGGATGTGGTAATTTAAATAGTTTGAAAAGAATGTAATAATATTATTAAATAGTAAAAACTTGGTGGTAGTGGGTTTATTATTGATTAAAGCTAGTTTTTTTCGCTTCACGCTGTATCCCGCAGGGGGGGCAGGTGGATTCTAGTGTTAAAACAGGTGTTCCCTGCTTTTCGCCCAATTTCGCGTGATGAAACTCAAAGGCTAACTTTGCGTTGCTACTAGAGCGAACATATAAAAAATCATTTCCTCGAGTGGAAATCAAGACCAGGACCGTCGCGGTTACCGTAAGACGCTGCACCACTGTGCCACGATGGCCCATAAAATTTCTAAATATTTTAATTTAAATAAATAACCCTTTTCGATTTTAAATGCAAAATAATTTCTTTTTCTACATAGTTCTTTCCATTCAAAAGATTCGATAAAAATTATATACCATCATATATAGTGTAATGGGCGAAACAATATAAAAAAAATATAATCCCACAAATAATGTCAGTAAAATTCAAATGTCAGTAAAATTGATAAAAACGCGATTAGATGTCAGTCGTAAATAACAAATCGTAGACCTCATGGAAAGTTATAAATACCAAAGTTGGATGATAAATAAAATAAAATATAGAATATTTCTGTATACTTTTTTAAGTTTTTAAAGAGAGGGATCGTCTGAATCAGTGTTAAAACACTCCATTTCCATTAAGACATTTCCGTTTACCACGTTCTCCAGAATTTTGGGGCATTACTTGTTTGGTTGCAAGTGGCGTGACGTATTACATATTTAATTTCCTCTAGCGAGAATCGAACCCAAAACCATTATGCTTACAAACAGACAATGTTTCAATACGCTTAGATAAATATTTTATTGAATATTAATAATAACTATACATTTTTCATTACATTAAAAATCTATTTTCAGATTCCAGCTATAAACACTTTAGGTCTTACAACTAGCCCAGATTCTAAAGAAGCCGTATTACTTAAGTCCTCGCCGTCTCAGTATTTTACATTTATTAAAATAAATACGCCTTTAGTCTAATTGAATATAAAAAAAGTATATAATATGTAATGTGATTGCTTTGGTCGTGGGTTCAAATCTTGTTATGGGCAATCTTACGTGTATTTTTATTAGATTGCCTCTCAGTTCGTTCTCTAGATTAAAAATAATTACACTACGTTGATATTTTTGACTGACTTACTGACTCACTGGTTATTTTTTAATATTTTTTTCTAAATAAAGACGTCCCGCGAAATGATTAAACGGCGCAACGTATGACTGTTAACGCGACGGATTGAAGTTAAATTCCTACTAGAGGAAATGAATTATTTAGTCATTTAATTTCCTCGCCTCGGTAACAACACAAGTCACGGCGTTGAGTTCCGCCACTCAACACATAATGTCTAGAAAATTCTGCGGAAAGTGGGTGCTTACCACTAGGTCCATCTGCCTTACCCAAAAACCAGCATAAAACTTAAGTATAGGTATAGAGCACATTGTCGAGACCTGAGTGATACATCACTCTTTTCTGTAAAGCTAAAAAAAATAATTTAATTTTCTCTCCCCCAAAGTAAAGTAGGTGAAAGCTCCTAGTCTTAATTTGCAGATCCAAGGGGTCGGTCTAAGACGGGGTGCAGTCGTAAATAACCAGATAATAGAAAGGGTGGGCCGAGAGGGAAGTTCACCATACATTGTGAATTACGTACGGATGCGTAACTTCCTTATAATATTCAAGGTAACACCATTGCTTTGATGGTATATATTTTTAACGTTTTTATAAAGTATTAATTTTATATTTAGGGTAGAGAAATAGCAACTATTATTAGACGGTTGGACGGCTTCCGAGAGGTGTGAATTCAAATCTCTTTACGCTCTTTTGGTTTTTGTTAAGCCTTAAGGTAATGTATCTGGTAAATTGTGCAAAGTTCTATCGTTCAAACTTTATAATTACATTTATAAAAAATCATTTTTCCAATTCAATTCTTGAAGTGCCAGTTCGATTCCAGTCTAGTGTATATACAATACACGGCCGTATGGAACTTATAATCTTTGCAAGGTATTTTTTAATATAAGAATAGAAATACACGTTTTTGTTAGTATTATCGAATTTCTTAGATATCTTGTCAGACAAAGAAAATATTCCGAAATATATCGTCTAAAATAGTTGTAGTAGACTTCAGTCTGGTATGCAGACGCCGTACGTACGCTCAGTGAATGTTAAGTGTTGATAGGCAATTCGACTCCTGCTTTATGTAATTTTTACATGAATTCATAGGAATTATTATATTACGCTAAGTTTTAACCCGAGTCAACGTCTATATCTTAGTTATCTTAAAGTGTTTTTAGTTTCACAATGCGGCGTTGTGTTCCGCCACTCAACACGTTATATTTCGAAAAATTTCCTCTTAGTGTCTTAACACCTACGTAAGAAGAGACCTACACTGCTATGCCAGAAATATTTTTTTCTACCTTACTATATACCGCATGTACGCGTGTAAGAAGAGCCTAGTCACTCCGTTGCTAACTTTCCAATGAATTTTACGAGTTTTTTAACGCGAACAATATGAAAATATAAAACATTTCGTTTTGCTGAATTGGGATTGAACCCATAACTTGTAACGGTTACCAGTCACCCGTTTTCTCTACACCAGGAGTGGCCTCCAAAAATATTATCTTAATGTTTAATATAACAAAAATATATAATAATAGCCTTAGTACTAGAAACTGTCTGGCGCGAAGACGCTATACGTACGCGAAGTAAGCGCATAAAGGGGTGAACTCGGGGTAGCTGGGGTCTGTGCACAAAAACCCGGCAGATATACTCACTTCACGTTTCGAGATTGTATTTACATGTGGTAGCTTTGTTTGTTTGTCTCCTGCTGTTTTGAAAGGGAAATCGTATAGTTAACTGACTTTTATTTAAAAATCGTTGTAAAAGTACAGAGTGGTTATTTTGGGTTCAATTTCCAGTTGACTTAAATTCATTTATCGCTCCGTTGAGAAGGCAAAGTAAGCTGTTGGATTACGCCGCTCTACATACAATGTCTCGATAATTGGGCGTAAGAAATGAGAAACGGAGTGTCTTAACACTAACATACCTTTGGCTACCCTGCTAAGTGTGGGATACACCGAATGAATGAAATTTAAAATGTGATTAGTAAAATCCTAAATATAACCCTATAAAAACAGGGAACGGAGTGTCTTAAAACTTACAATAGGCTACTATGGGATACACCGTTTAATATAAGAATAAAATTAAGAAAATAACAAATATAACCTATTACAGGTCGTTATGGCTAGACTAGAGGTAGAGGCTATTTCCTTGACTGAAGAAGTCTTCAAGAAGCAAAAACCACAATTTACTTTCAGCCACAATTGCACAATTCAGATCCCGCATACAATATCTAAGCCAGCTAAGTTTGTTAACTATGTTTATTATATTTTCTATATTAAAAATAATACTATATTATTATGTAAATATAGCATTATATTCATAGATTAATATAAGTATTAAAATTGTAGAAATATAGAATTATAACTACATCTATCTATCTTTATTCTTTCTTTCTATATATTAATAGTTTTGATGAAACCCACTGTACTTGTTATCAGAATTGTCTCCTGTATTTAGTTAATTATTTTAATATGACAACGCAGGCAAAGCTACAGGTAAAAGTTAGTGGTATATAAAATTTGGAAGTAAGTTGCTGCACAGGCACAAGTGTGCGACTGTAAACGCTACAGATAGTGAATTTGATTCCCATTTGAGGAAATGGGAATTTTATTTCTGGCGCTAGCAACGAGGCAAATAGCGGCGTTAAATACCTCCACTCAACATATGCCTTCAGAATTCGGTTAAAAGTGGGGATCGAAAGTATTTTGAGCAACACTAGGTTCACAGATTCTTTTTGCCTACTTCTTTATTTGCGGGTTACAGCGGGAAACCACAAAAATAAATATATACAATTTTAATCAAAATTGGTTCAGCATTAGCTAATTTAGCTTTATATAGTTCAGACGAAGGATAAAGGATATGTTTGAGCAAGTACAAAACGAGTTCTACTTAGTTCTACGAGCATGTGGAGGGTAAGTTTTAATACGACTTCGCCGTTGATATAATTAACGGTAGGTGGTTTATGTACTAACATAGTATAAGGCTCGCTATTGGATGATTTGTGGATATTTTGTATCGAATATTAATTATATTTTTAATGGAAAATTGAGAAATAAGGCCTACGTGATGCAGCGATACAGCGAATGGTTGTGAGCGGGGCGGTTGTTGGTTCAATTCCCAGTTGAGGGAAATAATTATTTCCAATTCCTCGTACTGGTAATAAGAGCTTTGTACTCAATATCTCGAAATGTTGATGTCAATATCTCAGAATCCATCAATGTCTCAAAAAATACACAAAAAATACACGAAAAATGGGGAGCAGAGTGTATTAACGTTAAAATAATATCATGACCAATAATTTATTGTAAGTGAAGTAACTTATATTAAAAATCTTTTAGTGACTGGAAGCATAGTATTAGCATAACTATTAAAGATTTAGAAATTTTATTTATTAAATAAAAAAGTGACATCAAACCAATATAGCCGATACTAAAGGCATTCATGTAGAATTTAATATAAGAATAAGATACCTAAATTTCATACTAATAATAATAATAAATCATAATAAACTTTTATATGAACTTAAATTAGACATGGATTTTAATGGAAAAACTTTTATGTACCTATCAAAAATTATTTTTTCACAGACGTGTTCATCGGAGGAGCGTTGATTTTAACTTTTCCTTCATATTTATATAAATAAAACTAATGAAAGTGTATTGGCACTATTTATTTTGTCAACAGTCAGGGGCACAAGCGTGCTGCTATCTACGCCACGGGTTCTATTCCCGATTCGGAGAAAAGAAATATATAATACTAGCGGCCACGCGCAGTTTCGCTTGCTTATTTAAGCAACGCTTAAGGTGAATTCTAATACACCACGACACATGTGTTCAATGAAATATTTTTAAGTGGATCTTAACTTCAAATTTTATGTAAATTGGTGGCAATTTAAAGATTTTTCCATACAAACGTTCAACCCCTATTTCACTCCTTTAGGGTTAAAATTTTCAAAATCCCTTCTTAGTGGAAGTTCCGGATTACAAAAGTAAACTATCCAAATTTCGCGTTTCTACCATTAGCGGTTACGTCTGTGCGTGCGTCTTACCTCATTCAGTGAGGACAAGTCCTTTTATATATATAGATAATCATTTTCTTGGCTCATGTGACGAACGCTGTGCATCGTTAATCGTAATTAGTGATTTAACTAGTGTTAAGACACTCCGTTTCCCATAAAGACATTTCGTTTTCCACTTCCGCCGAAATCTCAAGGCATTGCGAGTTGAGCACATGAGCTTAACGACGCGTTTTGTTTGAATATGAATGGAAAATAAAGTGAAAATCGAACCCAGAACCGTCGCTTTTCCCGTCAGATCTTGTGCCAATGCGCGATAAATAACAACTAGCATTTGTGTTTCCAAATGAATCAAATAAATTACATTTGTAATAAATCTTTTTTTTGTAGCTCGTAAACACAGATATTTGTCGAAAGGGCTCGTGACATGTGAATAATGGATATGGTACCTACTAACAAGGCAGACCTTGATTTAAATCAGATATAATAAACGAATCAATATTATTTCATGTTTAATATTTTATGATAATATTTTAATTTCCTCGCTCCATTTACCAGGTAAAGTGCGGTGTTTAGTTCCACCACTAATTCGGCGGAAAGTGTGAACCGGAATTGTCTTAATTCGATTAGAGTGCCCTAGGTTCCTTAGTTCCATCTACTTTTCCCGCATAACAGGGCAGGCAAAGCGAACTTAGTGTTGACACGCTCCATTCCCAAATTTCCACGCCTATTTTTCAGACATTGCCTGTTGAGAGAAGTAAATCAAACCCGCGCTTTGTCTTGTAATACTTTAGATGCAATGTAAATGGTGAACAAAATATAACGCTAAATTCCCTAAAGACAGTCTAAAATCATCACCTCCCTGCAGCCCACCCTCAGACCAGACGATATCGAACCAAAAGCCTATTCAAAGTTAAATGTTAGTAATCGTTTTGAGTTTCATTGAGAACGTTGCCAGAGCTGGTGGTGAATGCTTTCAAAGTTATGTAGGGGGTAGTGCACTTGAACCTCTATTTCTATAGCATCGTCTTGTTTATATACATGAAATTTAGTAACTTTTTAGCGTCACTCTGTATACCGCATACAGCATTGAACGTATAGGGAACCTATTGGTGATGGAATTATTAATAAGCAATAATTCATTCTCCCGAGTGGGAATCGAACCGACAATCGTCACGTTAACAGTCATACGTTTTAGCACTGCGCTAGTACGGTCTCACTGTGATTATAGCTGTAATACTAATAAAGCAACGAAATTTAAACTTCTTCTTAGAATCGGGGAGTAAATATTTAATGTTCTCATTTATAATATTATTAGAAGTAATTCCGTCCTGTTTTAAAAACCGCAATACCCTACTTAGAGATGAGTATTCGAAATAAAACGGAATTTAAATTTAATGAACCGTTAAATTAGAGTTAATTAACTAATTTTATAATATTCCTTCATTTATAAACGTTTTTTAGATTCATGGTGTATCCAGGAAATTCGAAATCCGCGTGAAAATGCCTAGAATAGAAGTCTAATCCACATTTTACAAATATACTCATAGTATATAATAATCTAAAATATTTAAAATTTTTAAAGAAATGAAAAGAAACCATTAAAAAAAAATAATTGATAAAATGTTCTTTTTTTTTATTAAATAATTTTAAATATAAACCAGTTAGTTAACTGTGCTAAACCAGTTAACTGTGAGCGCGACTGGTTTTAGGTTCGATTACCACTCGAGGAAATAATTTTTTTATTTAAATTTATATTATCATTTCTTCGCTCTAGCACTAAGGCAAAAGCCCGGCGTTGGGTTCCGCCGCTCAACACCTACCTACAGAATTCGGCGGTCTGTCTACCCTGGTACATGCGAGATAGAGCGTGAAGCTCATAAATATAAACATTATAAATATTAAATATAATTATTAAAAAGCTTCCCAAATAAGTACCTCTGAACAGTGAACCGATTTAGATTTCAAAGTTTAAGACAAGCTTGTTTACATCCGCTGTGGTCGCTCCTTTTGCCAACAATATGAAGCCCCCAAACTGAAGGACTTAGCGAACTTTAAAATATAATGCCAGATTTTAATTTCAAATATCATATTTTGATTGAAAAATTAAATATTTATATTATTAAGTTTTTTTTTCAGCGAATTTTTACTAACTTTCAATTCTACATTTCATGAGTTTCTTTTTGCTATTAATCTAAAAAGACGCAATTTCGCTTTATCACCAACTACAAATCTAAACAAAAAAACTGAAAAACAGAGTGATATATCACTAACTTCTTATCCAATCACAAAAAATATAAAAAACAGTACAAACCCTATCAAAAGCAAGAAAACCACACAAACACACCATATTACAATTATTATATATATAATTAATATATAATATAAATACAAAAACACTATCACGTTAACACGTGGGTACCACCTCACTTTTAACTACCCTACGTCCGCTACCCTCCACAGCACAAGAAATACTGAGGCATGTATAAATGAGAGGGAAAACTACCCCTCTACGGCCGTCCCTCTCGCAATTGAGCGAAAATGTATTTCCGTCTCACTTACAATTTTCCCGGCGATACTTTCAATGTCCAACGTTTCATTGACGCTGTGTTTAAGGGTTGTCTTTGCTAAATTTTATTTTCCTTTTTTTTTGTTTGTGGTTTGTGTGGTAGGGGGTAGCCAGTTCGATTATTAGCAGAACATAGTAAAGCTAATTTCATTTTTATCTGAAAGTATTTCTTGATTTGGTGGAAATACAACATTGAAGTGCATTTGGCATATGTCAGAGTAGACTTAGTTAATTAAGTATAAAAGATTGACGTAAAATAGATATATGTATAATGTAGATAAATCTTCACATTAATCGAACTTAGCGCTGCGTTAGGTTCCGCAATATAAAAAATGACTCTTAACGTCCATTATAAGATTTTAGAAAATAGGATAAATAATAAAGAAAATAGAAAATGAAATGACGTCACAAAATTTTCCCAGGATAAATACCTATTTTTCTACCTACTAAATTAAAATTTTGTAGGTAGAAAGGTAGGCGTTGAGATGAAGTACCATATGTAATTTGTTCTAAGGCATTTATATTAAGAGGCGTATGAAGTCGTATTAGGGTGTCTCTGACGCTGCTTCCTCATAAAGTGGTATTGTAATTCGCAGCTTCTTTTTCTTATTTAGATCTTTATGTATTACATAAAAATATATTTTTATGTAAATATATGTTTGACTCCCAGGTTCTGGTAACCAAAGCCCAGGTCTGGTAAGTTTTGCCATCTAGTACGCAAAGCCTCGAGAAATTCGCGGAAAATGGGGAAGTATTTTCATGGGAATGGAGTGTCTTAATACTAGATTCCCAGATTCTCTGTATCCTGCTATGTATGGAATACAGTGTAAAGCTAAAAGAGAAAAGTATATTAACCTAAACCATTTTTAAAATGGGATATTTCAAATAAAATCCTTTATATCGACAGTTGAGATGAGTCTCGTATTGTGAAGAGTGGCGCAGACATCCACAATACATCCAGAACCACATCCGACTGTAAAAACTAGATTCGATTCCCATTCAGGAGGATGATATTGTTTAAATTATATTATAAAATTTAATTAAATATTAAATAAAATAACGAAGTAATATACCCGGATTGCTTGGGCGAGGGTCGGTTGCAATTAACGATCAAATATGTTTTATTGAATACAACCCCTTCTGTTAATTACTAATCTTCTACGTGAATTGGTTTTTAAACGCTTTTAAGGATTGAAATTATGTTAATTCTGCATACAATAAGGGATTAAAATAATATTAAAAATAATATTTTACCTCGTTACCAAAGCGAAAAAATGAACATATTAAATATTTCATTGCCCGAGTAGGAATCGAACCTGCAAAATAAAGATTGAATACGTCGATTTTATTTTTTCAACTTCACGCTGTATCTCGTACTAAGGAAGGTAGATAGAATCTGGGAACCTAGCGTTAAGACTCCTGCTATAAAATAATTAAAACAATAAAAACAAATTCTCCATAATAAACAGGATATAACACAAATATGCAAAAGGTGTTTTTGTTTGAAAACGTATATCCATCCCTTTATTATTACCCCGATTAACTTTCCGCCCCCGTACGTATCAGTCCCGGGGGTGTGATTATAGACGTATTAGCATATGAGAATTGCATCATTATTTTATAATTAATTACTTTATAATTTTATGTAGACAGAGGGAACCTGGGAACCTAGCGTTACTTTATAACTACATACGGTTATGTTTATCTTTAAAATACCGTCGTGGCGTAGCGGCACAAGCGTGTGACTGTAGGAAATAAAATATTTATTTACATCTTCGCACTGGTGGCGAGGCAAAGCGAGGCTTTAAGTTCTGACATTCAACACGCAATGCCTTCAGTATTCAGTAAAAACTGGCGAACGGAGTGTTACACGAGGTACCCTGCCTACCCTGCTGTGTGCAGGATACAGCGTGAAACTGATTATTAATTACCGCTAGTAACTAACAACTGTCTACCAACACCATAAAATAGTAAGGAATTAATTTTAAAAAAAAATACGAAAACACAGAAGTGAAATAAGATAACGTCACACAGATCGCTAGGCTTACCCGTGCGTAATGCCAATTTTTCCTGAGCTTAAGGCGTTTAACCATTAGAAGCCACGCTATAGCTATAGCGTGAATGAAATGTGGATATTATTATGTAAAAATTGTGTTGCTAAATATTTTAATTACCTTAAGCACTGAGCATACAACGTTTAAATTAAAGATTAACGTATTTCTGTCAAAACGGATATATACAACAATATACCAATCTAATTAAAGACATATTATAAATTATTTTATTTATACCAATCTTTTAAAAATAAAAATATCGTGTGACTATAAAGATATATATATTAATAAAAATATTACAAAATATAGCTTTACGCTGTATTCCGCGTGTAGAATGACAGGCGAACCTCAACGCCACGCTTCGTCTTATTACCAGAGTGCGAAAGTTAATAAAAAAAAGTTCCTGCTAGAGGGAAATCGAAATTGAACTCAAAACCGTCCCGTTTACAGTCAAAGGCTAATAGGAAGATGTAACAAGCTAAAAAAATCTATATTATCGCTTTATCTCAGCTTCCACTACACGCCCTTATACAGTTAGGGAACACCGCGAGGGTCCTCACGTCCTTGAACACAAAGCTGACAAAACAAGACTCCTAGCAGCCCTCGGGACTGCGGCGGCGGCGGCGGGTACCACGCTGGTAGATTTTAATGATTGTTACTTATTCTGTGGCTTTGCTTGCTCTTAAATAATAAGGAAATGCTTACATGTAAGTGGTGTATGTATGTATGTTTATAGTACCTAGTTAGTGTTAACATTCTACGTTCTCCACTTTCCGTAAAATTTTCAAGGCATTGCGTGTTGTGCATCGGCTCTCACGCTGTGCCTTGTTAACAGAGTGAAGAAATGAACATATTAATAAATAATTATCGATTCCTCCGAGTGGTTAAATGCTTGTGCCACTGCGCCACAATGGCGTAGCATTATGTTAGCAGTTTAAATTTTAGAGGATTCTGTTTTTGTAGGCAGTTTAACATCTACAAAAATAAATGGAAAATAAGAAAACAAATCTTATTTGAATAACTGTAAAAGTGGATTCTCACTAGGGATAATGAATCTTCAGTTCAGTGTCGAGCAGTGTAGAGCTGGCACTTACATTTCGAAAATTAGGCAGACAGTGCCAGAGGGAATGTATATATATTTATTTACATTCAATGTGATTTTGAACCCACGAACACTGCATTCACTAGATATATATCAACTTCGTAACTACGGCGCCCCTAATGAAGTATTTAATGATGATATTAGACGTGGTACTGACTACAGTTCGCGGGGTATCTTCCCTTTAATTAAACATCTCAATGTTAAGTCACTTATGTGAACTGTTTCATACAAGAACTTTAAAATTAAAGAAATATTATTCATGCAATAACGTTAATAAAAGAATATATATTTTTTTTAGGTTTTTTTACGTATTGGTGTTTGAGTGGCAAGCCTCCATGCTCAAAGCTATCTTATTCGTAAGGCGAGAAAATTATAATTTATTCCCCTCCAATGGGAATCGAACCAATCGATTTACAGTCATGCACTTGAGCTCGACGCTACGACTGGCATTTATTTATGAAAATTTATAAAGAAATATATTAGAAATGATTGCTTCTAATGCATAATATCATCCGCGTCGCCCAAATGAGACGCGAGAGTTATCTATCCGTTACACAGACAGACAGTGTGTACACAATACTGTAACGTGACGTCATCAAATCAATCCTAAGGACTTATCGTTTAAATTATATTTAGCAATATAATAGCAGAGGGAGTGATAAGTGGCGGAAATCAACGCCGCTTTATTTAATAGTGCAAGAAAATGTTTTTTTTTACATTTTCATCCCGTTCTCCCCCCCCCCCCCCCCCCNTTCTCCCCCCCCCCCCAATCTTTTCATTTTACCGCTGCGCCACTACAGAATACGGATATATGTAAATATTTCTGTTGATATAAAAAAAACACAGATAAATAATATAAGACCTGGCCAGGCCAGTCGTGATGACAGTAAAAGCATGTAAACGCTCTGTTTAAAAACCAAAAATAACCAATTTTAATTCGATAATGTATGAAATGTCTCCTTTTTCTCTTCTTTATACCCTTTATATCTACTAAAGATTGTATTGTTATTTTAAAACAACATTTAAGTACTAAGAGAATGAGATAAAACATTAAGCAAACTGCGCGAACTCCTAATGCTTTCTAAGATCATCTCAAGAGAAGATTATGTAAACGTGTTCAAATTCAACGTCTCGCCGTATGGAAATTAGTATGGGAACTCTACGTTGAAGCTTCGTAGTGATATGCTGTGGATGTAGAGCATATTTGGATTAGTATTGTAGAGTTGGACAGTTTGTTTGTTTGGATGCGCATATCACAGAAATCAGCGATTCAAATTGCAATTTCTTTGTGTCAGATACTGTAAATATACTTATGGAGAAAAATGGAATATGTCACTAGACAATTCCTATTTTATAAAATATACAGGGAATACCTGCTTAATAAAATACATGATATTTTTGTTTTATTTGATATTTTTTTTCTATTTTAGCATCACGCTATATCTTTAGCGAAGAGGGTAAAGTAAACAGAGAAACCAGAGAATACCAAAAGTTATGGTATCGTACGGTACTATTGTTAATTAATATAAGTAAAATAAAAATTAAATCTACATATATATTTAAGTAATTTAAATGTTTAAATAAGCTTATAATATACTTACCATTTCAATGCCATATAAAATGAAAAAGGTGAAATTAAAAGTAAACATTTCATACCAACACGTAGAACAAGTACATACCTGCGAAAAGAAACAAAGGAAATTAATGCAAACCTAGGCGGTAACACACTATAACGCCAGTCATAGTGAGTTAAACTTTTAAAGAATATTCTTATATGAAATAATATTTCTCATATGAGTAATATAGCCACTAAGTGTGGCTGTAGACGCGACAGGTTGTGAGTTCCATTACCACTCGAGGAAATGTAATATTTAATATTTTCATTTCTCTGTTCTGTTGTCGAGGTAAAAGCGCGATGTTGAATTCCGCCACTCGAAATACAATGCCACAAAAATTCGGCGAATGATGGGGAACATAGTGTCTTAACACTACGTTCCCTCCTACCTTGCGTGATGTAGAGTAATGATAAAAAAAGAAATATGAGATCGGACCAAGCACGAACCGTCACCAAAAGTATAGTGTGAAATCTCCCTTATACGATAACCAACTGGCAAGTCACGTCAAAATCCACACCAAAAAATGTAAAAAAAAATTATAAATGCCGAGTGAAGGCATCGCGTGAGCTCGAGCTATTAAACTTATGCTTACAGACTTGCTCATTTGATAGGAAATTGAATTGTAAATATTGAGTGATTTGGTAAAATTTTTGGTAATTAACTCCATTTTTTATTTTATTTTAATTGAAACTTATACTTTAGTTATAGTGTATACAACTATTACATTTTTGTATTAAAAGCGTTCTAACTGTTCAAACTATGTAAATTTCTAAAATTATTGTTCATTCGCAAACATTTTATTTGCAATTATTATCATTTTCTCCCTCTGGTAACGAGGCTAAGCGCTGTGTTGAGTTCCTTCAATCAACATGCAATGCATACATGAGCCGCCGTAAAGTGAGGAATAGAATTGTTATATATATATAAATCGAATATTCTGTTAAAAAACGTTCCTCAAAATTATTGTTTTACTCATTAATTACTTTCAGTTTTGAAATTATATATATATCTGTCCATACATTCACATCCATACTAAAAATTTAAAAAGTTTTAAAAAAAAATTAAATTACAAAAAAGACATTTAAATCGCCCCACTATCACTAAATAACTGAAAGTAATACAGGTCACTGTAAGAGATGCTCGGTTCAAATTAAAATTCATATAAAATGGTGATGAGACAGCGTATGATAAAAAGTCTTATGAATGTCAAAGTGCAGCTGACGGGACGCTGCGGATGTAAGAAATTTACATATTATTTTTTAATAAAACAAGTTTTTTCTCTGTTAACTCTTATGTTTTTATAGTTTTTGATATAAGATTAGGTGCATAGCAAAGGAAACCTAAGAATCTAGTGTTAAAACACTCCGTTCTCATTAAGACACTTCCGTTCCCCGATTTCCGCACAATTGTAGAGTTATATTTATTATTATTTATTATTTTTATAATATACATATAAGTATAGTATTCATTGCTATCTATTAATACCAGTATATTATATAGCAAAAACACATTACTAAAAAACACTCTACTCTATAAATATGGAGAAATGTTAGTTTATTCATTAATAACAAGCACTTCCAGCCACAAAGCACAGATCCAATATAAACTTGATCCCATTACATAATTCAATAAGTCCAGTCCGCAGCATGCCATACGATAGTGTAATCTAATATTATCACCAATTTAATGCATTATAATATGGATATAATAACAAAGTTATTAAACGGCCTTAAGTTGTTAAATGCGACGGTTGTAGGTTCTATTCCCAGTCGGATTTAATTTTTTTCATTTTCTCGCTCTGGTGATGCGGTTAATCGCAGCGTTTAGTTCCAGCACTCAACACGAAATGATTTCACAATTCAGCGAAAAGTAGGGAACGAAGTGTGTTCATGGCGGATGGAATGTCTGGGTTACCATCCATATTTCATTCCACCAAGTGGGATATGAACCCACAGCCCACAACTATGGACTCTAATATTATAAACATTTTAAAATCACACATAACATTTAAACATTCACAAAGTACATGCCAGTCTAGACGCTAGCTATCCTTAATCCCTAAGTGTATACTTATTTATTTAAGCACCACCATATATTTAAATCATAAAACGAGAAAAGTAATATAAAAATAACATCTAAACTCTACATACATAAGTGTCGTACACCAAGACACCGACACAAACAAATAGACACTAACACTAAACAAAATAAATAAATTAGTCTACGATGCTACGGGCGTAGCATGAACGTAGCATCTCGTAGACTCTGGCTGGTACGTCCCAGGTACCTCCCAAGTTTTTACCGATACGGGGCATTGAATCTTTAACTACCCTCAAGAGATCGAAATATCTTCGCCCATATTATTATAGTGTTAAGGTTGAAATTTTATTTGCTATAGTTTAGAAAAAGATAGGCTATAAAGCGTCTGCTAGTCCCAAAACAATTTGTAGATGGCGCTTTCTGTATGTATGTTTTATGTTGAATTTTATGTCTTTTCAAAGATTTTTGGTTGTATCGATATTTTGTGGGTTTTGGTATTTGGGTGGGTGGTTTTGATGATTTTATTTGTGGTTTTTGGTCTAAAAGACAGATATAGACATATCTGTCTTTTAGACCAAATTTGACAATTTTAAAACGAAATATTTAGATTAGTTATTTAGTATGAAGCAATACTAAAATAGATGAAATAAACATATTAATATTATAAAAATTGGGAAACACTGCTCATAGGGGGTAGTAAAGAGTAAGATCGTAAATAAATTATTAACCCCGATTAAAATTTGTACCCACACCCATCGCATTCAATCAGCCCACCTGCGCCGCGTTGGTTTTAAAATTTTTTTTCCCTTTTAACTCTATACCAACAAAATTGGGATAAAGCGCGATTTTTACATGAAAACAAACAGCCTTACGTACAATTCTAAAACCACTCACTAATTGAACAACATGAAAACGAGAGCTATTTATTCAACAGTTGTTTATAAAAGTGATTATTTTCTATATACTTGTATATGTATATTTTTTATAGCTTCACGCTGTATCTCGCACACAGCAGGTAAGGCAGAAGAAAGTGTCTACCATTCCGTTCCCCATTGTTTTACGATTTCTGGAGGCATTCCGTAATGAAAGAACTCAACGCCGTGCTTTCCCTCAATCCCAGAACGAAGTAATTAAAATATCAAATATTTTATTTCCTCGAATGGGAATAGAACCCATAACCTATCGCGTTCACAGTGACACACTAGGTTACCCCCTATGCCACCATATGTAGGTTACGTTTGATATTAAGAGCAGCATTTCCTTTCATTCGCCCTAGTATCCGCTATTAACGCCCTCGATACAGCCCTTTTGGATATTCTTTTGTGAAACATGTATTGTTTGCAGTTTTTGTATTTAGTAATAGGTTCTATTTTGATTTGTATTTGTATAAGAGTTCATGTTTTATTTTTTATTATTATTTCTCTACTTCGAACGTAAAAATTTTGGACTTAGACTATAGTGAAGCGGTTATGGCGCTCTGGTAACAAGGTAAAGCACGGTGTCGAATTCCGCCACTCAACTTGCAACGTCTTGAAAATTGGATGGAAAGGAAGGCTATGTATCCACGCTGTATGCCGCGTATAGTAAGGTAGGCAAAGGGAAACTAGTGTTAAGATAATTCTTATGTGACTTAGACTGTTCCGCGTGGAGTTTGGGTTCAATTATTGTATTAATTTTATTTTTCAATAGGTGTTGAGTGACGGAACTCAACGCTGCAGTTCACTTCATAACCAGAGCAAGGAAATTAAATTATTAAAATATTTAATTCTTCCGACTGAGAATCGAACAAAAAACCGTCGCAACCCGCCGCCAACTAGACTAATAACTAGATAACATAATTAAGTACTAATTTGTATGTACAATTAACTTTTCCAGGTTTTCTGAGAGATGCGTGAATTTAAAAGCAACATGCACAAAATATAGCATACTAGCAGTCATTCCGCCACTATCAGTATCAACACCATCGCTTCGCCCCAGTTCGCCTTTTTGCCTATTGTTCGTCGTTTCAGTATTTTTCGCCTTTGTAAGTAGGGCTTTGGGTCGTTCTTTTAGAACATTACTGGCACTGAGCTTTGTAACGTGCAAAAATGTAAGTTCCATTCCGCTGTAGACTTAAATTTTCGCATAATGGGAATAATTCAAGGCCTTCGTGGTACAGAGGCACAGCGGTGTCTGGAACGCGACGGATGTGGGTTCTATTTCCACTTGAGGAAATAAAGACACAGGCTTGTCCCGCAACGCCACGATTAGCCTCATTATTATAATATTCTTTTTTTACAATACCAACAATATTTCTTAACGGAACACATATCCATACCTATATTATAAATTCGAAAGTAACTCTGTCTGTCTGTCTGTCTTTTACGCAATCAGGGCCAAACCGCTTATTTAATTGTTATAAAATACTCATATAGATATACTTGAGGGTCTCGGGATGAACATAGGATATTTTTTTTTCTCATATCTGTAATATTTTCGATATACGAGTATACCAATATATTAAAATAATTATTAATTTGACAAGCAATATATTCCGCCATGTTAATAACAACCGTCGTTGCTAAGCAACGATTTGCAAGAGCTTGCTTAACGCATCTCTCTATTGAAAACTGAAAATAATTTCACAAATATATTTATTAAATATTCATATAGTTCAAGCGGGCGTAGCCACATTCGGGTCCACTAGTTAAAGTATATAAAAAAAATACTTAAATGTTATTCATAATCGAACCTCGAACCATCTCTAACAAACAGACTTAATTTATATAATATATATAACGTATATGAGAAAGTTAAGTTAAAGTTAATATTTAAAGTCACCGGATGCGAGTAACAGGTACGAAGTAATGCCTCTAATGAAAAAACTTGCTTCTAATTTGGCGAACCTTTGTTGAAACTCCTAAGTTCATTGAATTTAGATTTAATAATTAACTGTTGTAATATACTATGGAGAATGTTGATATAGTTAGGTTAGTATTTGCGGCGTTGAGTTCCGCCACTCAACACACAATGACTCCTTAATACTAGGTTCCCTCTGCCTACCCTGCTGTGTGCGGGATATAGCGTGAAGCTGATTTATTTTATTTTTTTAGTACTTTATATTGAAGATATTTTTGAGTGTTGTTATGTGTGATATATTTTTTGAAGGCATTGGATAATATTTAACTGTCGAGGTAACCTACTATTAGGAACCCCCGTTCTTTAATTATTTCCCACTAAAGTTTATTGCCCGAAATGAAAACCGAATTCACAACTATCACGTACACAGCCAGCACTCAAATTTATATTAACACACAATTTCCACCCTTTTCCATATTAAATTTCAGAACACAGTCAAAGTCAATAACAGAAACCAAAATATCCTACAATTACCACTATAAAATTCAAGGATCCCCAATTTTAATTAAAGCTGTATTTGATAGTGGAATTAATTCACATCGTACAGCCGCTGCCTTTGTCATTTTCATACACCCTGTATAATGGTTCTATAGAACACCACAAATGGTTTCGCGGTCGAACTACCATGGATTTGTAAATTTAACTTATCAATGTACATGGGGGACTTTCGTGGCGCAGGGATGATTATAAACGCGACAGGTTGCGCCTTCGATTCCCGGCCATGGAAGTGAAATATTTAATATTTTCATTTCGTCACTCTGGTGTCGAGGGAAAGCGGGGCTTTGAGCTGCAATTCAACACGGTCTTCTGAATTCATAGGAAAGTCAAAGACGGAGTGTCTTATTACCAGATTCATTCTGACATCGCTACTGTGAGCGGGATGCAGCGTGAAACTCAAAAAAAGTACATTTCTAAATATTTTATAGTCGTCGCCCGCATTTTTGAATGGACTCAACTAGAAAACTCCTTTTATCCTTTCCTCTAGGAATTTTAATTTTTCTCTCTTTTTTTTCTCTTAGATCCTCCCGTACACACCAACTTGCATGCCAAATTTCACCATTCTAATTATTGAATATTGAAACATAATTCATTAAACAGGAAAACTAAAAGATATATAATATTATGTTCACAAAGTACTTATATATAATAAAAAAATCGTCTCTACAACAAACACTATAGAGATAGACAATGGTGAAAACACGGATCGTTTCTAACGAACAAAGACCCTCGAAAACCAGCTCTTCCGCCGTAACAATTAAAATGGCATTAGCGCTTTAACTAAGTTGTATCTGTGAACTAAAATGTTTTATACTTTTTTTATTATGTAAACTTTTACTTACTTAATACATAATTTTGGGTTTTCTGGTTGTAAACGCGAAGGTTGTCGATTCAATTTTCATTGGAGGGAAATTATATTTTCACTTTCTCGCTTGGCTTGGCAATGCGTGGTCAACGGAATATCTATACAATAGGTTCTCCTTGTCTACGTAGGTATATTGCTTGTTAAGAGGTAACCTGTACATACCAAGGTTGCACATTCCATTCATTCTCTGAGATATATTTATATTTAAAAATATATTGTGCTTGCCCTTATTACATCATTCAAAGATGAGACGATTTACTTTATTAGTGTTGCACATTTTACATATCTCATACAATATAAATAGTAACGAATTAAGAATGAAAAGTCAATAGGTTACCCAAATAAGAACGCATCCCAAAAACATTAAAAATCAGATTTTTCCAAAAAAAATATTTAGATGAGATTATACTTATAAAACTAAAGTAGAACAAACCACATCACATATACTCACAAAAGAAATATACAAAATAAAACTATAAATATCACGAAAGTATAATAACAACGCTAAAAGCATTCCGTTGTCAGCGATTAACGTGAGGTGAGTACGTAATGACTCTAAATGAACAATTTCCTTACAAAATTGTATTCCGGCCAGTTTGCTTTAACTTAATAACTCTTTCTTTTCTTATATAATAATTTTTCTTTGTTTCTCTCTCATCATTATTGTTTATCCGACTGCGGCGAAATCCAAAAGAAGGGTTGTGTTTTTACGTATATGCATGTGTGTTCTCTTTGTGTTGTTATAATTTGTTTTAATGGTACAAATGTAACTGGATATATTGTGGATTTAATTCCCCCTCGGAGGTATGAATTATTTTAATTTTCTCGCTGTAGTGAAAAAGCAAAGCGCGTAGGAGAGTTCCGCCACTTAACATGGCATGTTCAACTGTCTTAGTAATAGGGTACTGTTTTAAGTTTTGGCCAAGGAACCCCTAACAAGAGTTTAAGACGAAATTCCTTTGATAGATTTAACTATGTTAGCCCATTGTCCCTTGAATCTGGGACAGTAGTCGAGATGGCTGAAATTCCAATACGATAGCTGGATGTAATAACTGATGAACAAATACCGGACAAATATTGAACATAGGTTATTATGTATTCATTTATTTTATTATGAACTTTCGGTGAACTTTGTAGGCGATAAATAAAGTATGGAATGTTTTAAGACAAAATTGTCGTTCTTTTTGTGAGATTTAAGAAAGAGGTCATTTTCTTGTACCTCTATACTTACAAAAAAAGAATATTTTTTAGAAATCGTAATCGTAGGCGCCATATGGAAACTGTTCAATCAAATTATTACTATTAAATGTGTTTAATTATTGATTATTTTAGGAATAGTTTATTGTTTATCTGTAATGTACTCTTAATAGGTAACTTACCTAGAGTTGCAAATTGTTCTAAACTTGAAACGTATCTTAAAATATTATACATATTATCAAAAAATAATTATAATTTATTCTATTTATTTATAATTTTAATAAATCATATAATTATAATGATAATTTTTAGCTCTATTATTTTATAAAAAATCCTATTAAGTATTTATTACTATTTATATAATA
This sequence comes from Heliconius nattereri, assembly GCA_013403645.1. Lineage (NCBI taxonomy): Eukaryota > Metazoa > Arthropoda > Insecta > Lepidoptera > Nymphalidae > Heliconius > Heliconius nattereri. Next base: position 1,727,249 of record JAAIXI010000228.1, read on the forward strand.
AAAAACAACACACTAGACTATTAATAATAAAAAAATACATGTTAGTGGAAGACATAAAAGACGGTCACAGGTTAGCGAATGAAACAAGCTGTTAGTAAACAAACCATTTATTGCCCATAGCGAGTGTATTTTACATCACATTTGTTGAAATATAAGTGAAGTTACAAGTGAATGTGGGTGCCAAGTTCAATAATTATAATATTTTATATATTGACAAAGGGAAAAATAATATACCGAAGTTTATGATAAATTTTCCAACAAACATAAGTATTATAAGCACTGTGTTTAAACATTTACTAAAAATAGTTTGGAAATATTAAACTGTAGACTGAAATTACTTAATTGAAATTAATAAATAATAATATTTAAAAAAATATATTTTGTAGAATATCAAAATTTTTATTAAATATGAACTTCTTGGACCCAGCATTCACATAAACATAACACCCAATACCCAATGTTAGTAGCCAAACCTCTACCTATAGATGTTATAATGAATTAAGAATTTTGCGCTTAAAATATAATATTACTACTATTATACTTATACAAAAAAAAATTGAATTAAAAGAATTGAATCCATACTTTTCGTTACTACTACTTAACGTTACGTCCAAGTATTCTACCTACTTGATGAATTAACTCAAATATTAAAATAAAATCACGATTGTCATAAAAAAGAAATCTTATTTTTCATATACCTTCACTTTCACAAATTCCATGAAATGTCTCAAATGATCAAATGATAATTTAGTGCAGTTATCTCTATCTCGAAACCAAAACGCAAAATTCACAATTCAACAATACTAAGTAACTCCAACACTCAATAAAAACTCACCTAGCTCGGTCTCCACAGATTTCTCACTATCGGACTTCTCGCTCGAGGTTCTTGAATTAGATGGCCCCCGATGTGGGACTATATTTTTAGAATTTTCCTTTATGTAAGTCCAATCTTCTTTTAGTTTCAACACTCTCTCTTTCACTTCCGGTGACACTGTTTGCTTGGCTACTACACACTCTCGTTCTATGTTGTTGTAGTTTTCTAGTACTTCATGTATTTCCGTCTGCTTGTCCTTTATGATTGTCTGTAACAATTTAAATGGTATTCTTGTCTGATTTTGAAGGGAATGCTGAAAAACTTATAAATATTATATATTTTTAGTATGTTAATGATTTTTTTTTTCATTCAAAGTAAAGAAATTATAAAAGTTATTGATATAAATATTGGTTAAATTAATTACATAATAAATAAGTAGTCCAAGTTACTTATAATCTTATAATACAAATTAACTTAAGTTTAAATGATATTTCTTATTTTCATCAAGACAATAATCTATATATATAAAAGGACTTGTCCTCACTGACTGAGGTAAGACGCACGCACAGCCGTAACCGCTGATGATAGAAAAGAAATTGGGACAGATGTTTACTTTCGTAATCTGGACATCCACTAAGAAGGGGTTTTGAAAAATTATAATCCTAAAGGGGTGAAATAAGGGTTGAAAGGTTGTACGGAAAAAAAATATATGGGCGCCGATTTTGATAAAATTTAAAATTTAGATTTTTAAAAGTATTTAATTGAACACGTGTTCTATCGTTTTCTAGATTTCTCCCCCTAAGGGTGTGCTAATAAGGGGTTAAAAGTTTGTATAGATTTTTTTTTAAATCGCCACCGATTTTTATAAAATTTGAAATCTAGTAAACATGTGTTTCATGGTTTTCTAGAATTAATCCCTAAATAAGCAAGCGAAGCTGCGCGCGTCCGCTAGTTCTATTATATTTTCATTTCTTCACTCTGACGTCGAGGTAAGGCGCGCCGTTGAGTTGAGGAAAGTAGGGAACGATGTGTCTTATAGGGGATAGCGTGAGGCTAAAAAAATTAATAGTTCTCATACACCCATCTAATACTAGCAAAACACTCTACACTTACATCCAAATCCTTCGAAGTGGCATTAGGCAGCTCATCAGCCAGAGCCAACCTGGCGCGAGTCTCCATCGCCCACGCGAGCGCTGCGTCGAGGCGCGTCGTATACTTGCCTAGCGCTGTCAGCTTGCTTTTCACGTATTCTCCGTGAGATGATAGGTTTGATTGTGCCTGGGGATACGAAAGGAGTTATTCTTTTATATATATATATGTATGAGATAAATATAATAGGTGGGGTTTTCTATAAAACAATAAAGGCTTTATCATTGTTAGAAAATGAAAAAAAATAAACAACAATTTAGCAGGAATTAGCTGTATACATAGTTGGCAGACGGCAGACATAGCCTTTTAAGTAATTCCTGTATAAAAAATGGAAGGAATCAGACAAAAATTCAATAATATATTTAAAAAAATTATCATAATCATTTTCAATTTTGCCCTAACATTTTATTTCTAAAAATTAAAGATTCACTACACCACTTTCTTTACAGTCGACTAAAAAGCATTATTTTATATTATTTTTATTATCTTAGAAGACCATTTTTCGTGTTTATCTTCAAATAAACTTGTAAGAATTGCCGGAGGAGTACGCTCCAAGAATTTAAACGGGCTCTCAACAAATATAGGGTTAGCGCCTATATTTACTTAACTCCGATCAACTTTCCTTCGCCAACTTTTTGTATTGAATGTACTGACGATGATACTTTCCGAGTGTAAGCGGATGCTGCGGCTATAGAAAACTTTGAGAGCTTCAATAAATTAATAAACGGTGGTATTAAATTTGTTCTACTTACATTTTAAAGTTATGAACACAGCTAAGTTACTTAAAACTTATTTGGGTTTTGTAAAATTTTCTTGGGTTTTATATGATTTTTTTTGTACTTTGATAAAAAAGTGATATTTTACTCAAACTCACTGAAACAAAGCATTTTGAACTATTTTTTTTCTCTTTATTTACACAGAAAACTATGCATTCGTCCATTTAAATTCATTCATTCATTTAAATCGTACAATTTCTTGACATTAACCTTTAAACTCTAACGTATTGTATATTTGAACATGACTGAACCAGAGCAGAAAATTGCAATTGCTAACAACGTGGGAATCCTGAATCTGATAAATTCTTTAAAAATAAAAAAGCACAAAACGACGCTATCCGATAGATTCAGAGAAAAATATTTGAAACCTTTGGCTTTGGATAATAATATAAAATGCAAATGATTGTAAATTCACATTTAAACTATAGATTTTCCTATTTTTACTTATTATAAACGTTCCACGTACTACACGTGTACCTATCCAAATAGACAAACACTGAAAAACAAAATGACTTATCACTACCATTTCTCGATCTACCCTCAAAAACACCAGAAAAAGGATGGAACCCTGAACATTAGACATTAAGTTGGCAATGAGCGCCGAGGGGGGCTGAGGAGGGCTAAGGGGGGCTGAGGGGCGTCGAGTGGAGCCGCGAGAGCGTTGTTGCACTCCAGCATTGTGCCTCAACGGCTAATTAGATATCCACTACACATTGCTACTTGTATAACATTGTAGGAAATAAATCCGTTAGAAATGTACTGGAAAAATGTTTTCTCGCTATATGGTTGGGTTTGCTAAACTTATGTTATTATAAATATTTTATATTTATTTATGATGAATAAATTGAATAGTTGAAAGTATTTTTATTTATAAAAGAGTCACTATTTTATTTAGTCATTCTGCTCAGCTGTTCTCATAAAGCATATTTAAACTTTCCATAACGAACTTTCCCATTGAAAAAGTTGTAAAAGTTCTGCTTTGTAAAGTTACTCAAATGTCACATTCGTCCATTTTGTTACTACGACAATCTACGAGTACTCGTATATGTATATCTCACAGGATTATTACTAAATTTGTATAAAAATATTTATATTTTTTCTATCTTCAATTATTAATACTGAGGGCAGTGGCGCAAGCGTGTAAACGTGACAGGTCATGTGTTAATTTTCCACTCGAGGACATATCTTAACAATAGGCTCTATCTGCCAACTCTAAGACATCCAGGATACAGAGAGAAGATGAAAAAAAAAAATTTTTCGGTCTAAGATAGACAGCATGCATAAAGTTATTTATTAATTATTTTTTTATTATCTGTACCTACTTTTCAATATCAGCCATTAATAATTTCACCCACAGCTTACATTGACTCGGCGGCATCATCACAAAAAAGGGGGAGGACTTTAATGATGACTGACAGACAGTATAAGCTCTCAAACATTATAAGTAGACTGTGCACGAACGTAAGACTGACAACTAATTGGGATCATGGCTTAATTAACTTTTTGTTGGTTAAAAGCTGAAAAGTTTTATTGGGTAATTTAACTGAACTTATTGTATGTATATTGTTTTGTGCCTGGACTACCCCCAATTATAATTATATCAACGCAATGCTGTTACACGGTCAGCCATATGACATTCTGTTTGTGAACTCGATACATGAATCATTTATTGCTTCATTAGCGATCTACAATGAGATGTAAATTAGACACTAAGCGGCTTGATACTATTCTGTTGATATGTTTCAATAGTGACCACCATGTATTTGTACGTACCATTTAGGCGTTTAAGTTAAGTTAACGTTATTCTTCTTCTTTCACAGATTTTTATTCTTTTTTACAGTGTTTTTGTGTAGTGGTTCATTTGTATATATGAAAATTCTACTAATAATTTAGCGGGGTAGGCAGATAGGACGGAAAATCAAAAGCTGCAGCATCGGCATATCTGTTTTTTGGCCTCGTCTACTGTCATCAACCCGTACACAAAACTACCTTTCGGGAGGGAGGGGTACTTTTACTACTTTCATGAAAGTTTCAACGCCACAAATTACCTACCTACTTACTACCGCTAGAGAAAATGATTTATTATTTATCAACATTTTCATTTCTTTGCTCTGGTGACAATTCAAAGCGCGGCATTGTGGTTGCCCGCCTTTGTGTGGCGGAATTCAACGGCCACGTAATGCCTTGAAAATGTGGAAAGTGAGGAACGGAGTGTCTTAACACTAAGTTCCCTCTGCTTACTCTATTATATGTAAGATACAGTGAAAAAACAAAATTAAATACAAATAATAATGAAAACTAGCGACAACGGCATTAACCGTCGCCGTCCCGTTTCAAGGCAACAATGGGTAATGGCCCAACGGTAAATCACGTAGGCGGTACTGTGACCGAGCGTAAGGCGGCTTACATTACGCACCTGTCCGTCTGGGATATTTGTTGATTTTTTTTATATATATAATATTCATACTTTTTTTTTGCTTTATGCTGTATTTTGCGTATAACAGGGACAGGGATAAGCATAGGGAACCTGGGAATTCCGTCCCCCATACAGATTTAGATTTTTTTTTAATATTAGATATCTATATCCTATTACGTAGACAGTCGAGAGTTTTTAGGTTAAAAATATTTTTGATAATAAATGCCTTTAAAAGGTCAAATTTTTAATGGTAAGATATATTTTTTTTATACAATTTACTTATTAATTAGTATCAAAGAATTGCTATTTTTGAATTCAAATATAACATTATAAATATTTAAAATAAAATTGTATATAGCAACAAATATTACACAAATGATAAACATGTCAAAGTTAAAACAACCCTAATAAATACTTATGTAGACCCGTCCTAAGTCTAGACCAACCCTAAATAACGGGGGTCGAACTCCCTACTAATTTACGTGTACGCTATAATGTGTCATCAGCTCTGTGAATGTAGGAGTACCTACTCTACAGTACGCTCGACGAGTCGTGGCCGGCCTAAATATAGATACCTTCAATGAATTAATTTTAGATATTTTCTTACTTTAGATTATTTTCTTCCCAATTTAATTTAAAGCGTAAAAATTAATAAAACTTTACGACGTGGCCAATACTCGTCAACCGTTCTGTACGCTTGTACAGTAGTTTTAGATAGAAACTGTTGTGGCATTCAATTTGCAACGTGGTTGTTCTATTCGATGGTTAGTTGTTAAGCTTTGTTTTTGATTAGACTTGGCTTAATTACTGGGGGATTTTGTTTAATTATATTTAAAATATAATATTTAAGTTTAACTACTTTTTAGAAAGCGTATAGAAATTTGAACGTAGCGGGATTTGAACTTTGGAAGCTGAATCTTGGAAACCGTCTGAGCATTAAGCTGTTTAAATCATCAAAATTAAAAGAAATTAGACATAGTCTTTGTTTTAAACTTTGATCATTTTAAATGGCTGGAACTAAAAATTAATAAAACCATAAGCACTTATCAGCCCCTACCACCCTAGTATTAATATTCGCAATAAATTATCTACTTCCGGCTGAAGGCGGAAACTTACGACACTCTATACCTATTAAACGAACGTCGGTTGGTACTTTGCCAACTTTATAATATGTTTTTATTGAATTAGAGTAAACTCTTATTTTTTGTGAATGGAAGCAATACGATATAAGGGCTAAGTTGGTAAATATCTGCTAGTGTGAATCATTCACACTAAACTTATGAATTATGAGAAAGATATTTTACTTAAGTGGGGAATGGAAGTGTCTTACTACCTACAAAGTTCCCAGGTTCCCTTTGCCTATATCTTAATGTTGAATTTTCTATACTTACTCAGTTTTATACTTTTTTTTATTTTCAGCTTCACGCGTATAGGCAGGTTAGGCAAGTAGTGTTAAGACACTCCGTCGAACTTTCGAGGCATTTCGTATTGACTTGCGGAACTCAATGCCGCGTTTAACCTTGATATGAGAGCGAAGAAATGAAAATTCATTACCCCGACTGGGAATGTATTGCCGCAACTACCGCGTTTTCAGTTACACTAGTGCCCCTACACCATACATATATATATATATATATGTATATATTTTTAAATGACAAATGACGTCATAGCCATGTCTGCACGCGACAGATCATAAAACACATGGAAAGTTCCGCAGTACTGCCAGACGGACTATACGAGTATAAGCAGGAATTCCATTCAACGGATACCGTTCGAACACTTTCGATAAAGATACTCTTTGTTCCGTACCATATATCATTTTCACTTTATTAACGGTGAAAACGTCTAAGAATTCGACATTGTTACAGTAGTAAACGGAAAATTCAAGTAGAATAATGAAATTTTAGGACTGTTTTTCTCTTTACTACTATAAAGTAATTATTATTTGAACCATTCGATAAAAAGTAATCAGCTTTCAGCTTCACGCTATATCGCTGCGCACCGCTCCCTATTTACCGCGGAATTCTGGATACATTCTGGCGTGTTGAGTGGCGGAGCTTACTGTAAACGCTGCAGGTTGTGACTTCAAATTCCACTGGAGAAAATGAAATATAAACAAAAATACTTCTCAAAAGCTCATGTAAGTAAGTAGACATTAAAAAAAACGCAAATATCCATATTTATTTTATCTATCCCAATATCAATATACACACTAAAAATATAATCAAACGTACACCTACAAAGCCACATACAACCAGAATAGCAACCAAAATAAAATATGTTTTACGTTCTCCTTTACGCATTCTCATAAAAGCACCAATTATTCACACAGCGTGCGTTGGAACGGAACTGAGACGTTGATGGCGGTAAAGCTTAAAAGCGGAGTTTATATTAAAGTAGTTTCTTTCTAATTATATACTTCAAACGTTATTTTTTTAAAGGAATGATTTAATAAATTGTTAGTTTTTTTGGTTTTTGTGAATATGCTAGATTAGGCATTATAAGATACAATAGACATGTGTTACATTAAAAAAATAATGCATATAAGTATAATAGTAATTTTAAAAATATTTTTTTTTTGTTTTAAAAATTACTTTAATTTAAATAAGTTTACAATTTGAACTGAGACGTTTCATCAAACTGACGAAATATATTATATATAAATATTTTCTCTTAATATTTGCGAAAAAACAAACAAATTCAACAAAAAATATTTCCTAAGTTGAAGAAGATGAAAATACCTTAATGTTTTAAATAAGCATAATATCAGACTTCGGTTATCGTATCTCATCTCGTATTTTCGTATAATAAGTAGTATAACTAAAATACTTAAAGTACCAACATAAAAAAATACAGTCGAATTGATAACCTCCTTTTCTTACATAAGTCGGTTAAAAATGAAAAGATATTTCTAACCAATAGCTTATTTCCACCACACAGTAAAAAAAATGACTTTAACACGAATATAAAAAAAAAGAAGAACCACATAAATATTAGGTATTTTGTAAGAAAAATGTTTTCACTAATATAGAAAGCAAATAAGGGATATGCCATATATCAAGAGGAAGATTTGTGCGACGCGAGTCTGAGACCACGAAATAATATATAACCGGGTGAAGTAACGACACCGCGAGACGAATGGTACTGTCGGAGTGAAATGAGATGATAACATGTTTTTTTTAGGTTCCCGCTGTATCCCGCACATAGCTGGGTAGGCAGAGCGAACCTTGGAACTTAGTGTTAAGAAACTGTTCCCATTAACACATTTCCTTTCTCCACTTTTATTCGAGTAATAATTTTATTTTTTATCCTATAATATTTTCATTTTATTTTATGAAAAGTTTTCATTTTCACACTCTGGTAACGAGGCGAACCACGGCGTTGCGTTCCATCACTCAAAACAGAATGCTTCGGCTTCGGCTTTACAGAATTCGGCGGAAAATGGGGACTCAGGTTCCCTCAGTCTACCTTGCTATACGCAAAATACAGCGTTAATATAAATAATAAACATTACCTTTTCCAATTCGTCTCGCACGGAGCGTAAACGCTTCGCATCAAACGAGTCGGGGGCGTGAGCGCGTATCTGAGTGTCGGCGTCGCGCGCCGCCCGCCCCAGCTCCTCTTCGCGTGCCTATTAAGAAAATTATATTATTAATATATGTTATTTATATAAGCATATGTTGTTATTAATATTTGTTACTAATATATGAGTCGCGATTACAAACGCGATGATTATAGGTTCGATTTCTACTCGGGTGAATGTTTTATTTTCTAACTCTGGTAACAAGAGAAAGTGTGGCGTTAAGTTTAACCAGTCAACAAGCAACGCCTCGATATAGATCAACGGTACATTTTTATGTTGCAAACTAAGCCACTAATATAATAGAATAATGGATTTTCAATGGTGGTCTTAAGCTACTAACGAAATTTTAAAAAAATATCTGAAATATACAGTCAATCTAGTATTAATAATACTTAAAAATATACCAAATAAATAAAATTGAACTTAAAATAAATTGAAAAGAACTTTGAACAGTAAGAATGAAAATAATGTACACTTTTTATTTGAATCCTGTACCTACGAGTACTTACTTTAAAGTAACATAAAAGCTTTCCAAGTTAGATGAATAATATCAAACTTTTAAGTCAACTATGCTACAGTAAGTTGAAACGTCTGTGTGATAATATGAGAAGAAAATACTAGAATTTTTGTTAGAAACTTTTAGTTAGAATCTTTATCTAAATAAAAAGAGAGTTAAGCTAGCAACTAGCTACTGATCTCATATAACAAAATATGTACATGAAACTTACATGTCTTCTACAATAGTTGAAATAGTTAATACTAACAAGTATGTTATTATTTCTATCTTTTTATCTCATTGAGAATATAGAACAAGAACAACTGTCTCTCAAAATTTAAGAAACTTTAATTTTATAAAAAAATCGTACCATTATTTAAGGATTTAATCTAGAAGCACATAATAATCTACTGTTATTTTGGCAAATACTGTATAAAATAATAAATTCTAAAAATTTTCAAATATTACAATAACAAATCCAATACATTATATATAGTAAGCACACCGTCAACGGTTTCATGCAACATAGGTCTAAGCAATAAATTCGTTTTACGACCGCACAGCCAGCGTGTAGCTCTTCACTAAGTTTTGCTGGAATAGTATCTTAGTATGAGTCTAAACTATTTTTTATGTATTGATATTTGTACTAGCATTTTAAAGTTTTGTATGATGAAATTTACAAATAAGTCACCTTTACAATAAATAAGCTAAGAGAACTTAGTGTTAATACACTCCGTTTTCAACGTTCGGTCTTTATATATAAAGACTTATACTATATGGGGACTACAGCGTGAAGACATAAAAAATGTATTTATCAAATTGGTTATAAACACAATTACAGACATTCCGAGTCCCGAATTCTATAGATAAAAAAATATATTACATTCCGTATATACAATTAACACCGATGAGGAATGGTAATAGATATGATAAAATGCTTCAAAATTAGTTACAGTAAAGTTTTTACGTATACAAATACACTAGTTTTTGTTTCATTAAAAACAACCAAGTAGTTATGATTTTACAAGCATTTGAAGTTTGCAAAAATTTCAAATGCCCAATGCTTAAAATCTAATAGTCCCGCGGCCGACGGTGACGTCACTGGTCTTACAACTCGCTAGTCGCCGGTGATAATTAGGAGATCTCGCGCAGTACTTTGTTTGTTTATTACTTGCCTGTGCTAAAGTGTCAATCTAATTAATTATAATGGACGAGGGATTCGAAAAAGGGCAATCGGATAACCTACGCGTAATAGATGGTTTTGTGGTTGCCTATTATTTATCGAATAATAGTGATTTCATCGCCGCAGAAATGTAAGGAGTAAAAATGCGAAGATACGTTTCGTTGTCTAACTAGTAATATTATGTCAATTTGGGATATAGATAATAACTATCTTATGTTATTTTACTTGAAATTATTTATTTAATACTGTAATGTAACCTAACGTAACTAGTTTCATATTGTAGGTAACGCTATTTGCTTTAAAAGTACCAAACCTTTTATTTAAGTTTAAAGTAGTAAGATTGTTTTTTAAGTGAAAATTATATTATAATAATATAACTAAACACATGCAGTAAGTTGAGCATGCACAATTTTTTTTAATGTAGATTTTTAATATTTTTATATATGTATATCTGAAAAATATTTTTATTGTGATTACTGCAGATCGGCAAGAGAGAGTTTTGGTCATGATGCTATTGCGTACGTATAATTTAAAAGAGTAGGTTATGTATGTATTGCCAAATGTAGATTACAGCAGAACACCGCGCACGTTTTAAACTTTATTATTGCAGCTTAGAACTGCAACCAAGACTTCTTTCTCTTGGCATTAATCCCGGCGTATGTTGCCAGGGTCTGCCTTCTTGCTTAACCTACTCCACTTTACACGATTTACACTCCTCAGCGTGCCGAGATAGTGTTGGCTAACATTCGCTGCCGTATAATAGAACCAGTCAGATGATACTCTTATATATCAGCCCCTTGAGCTCCGTTCTCCTTTTTTTCCTCTATGCCTCCATCAAAGTTCTGAGTAGTCTCTCCATTAAAGTACTGATTAAATTCGTAGTGAAACGCCAGCTACAGAAGAGCTCGAACTGCGCGTGAACGAAGACGAACTGAGCAAGCTAGTTCTGTCAGACCGGTGACGTCACGCGGGTCGGTTACGGCCCGACGGAATCTCGTGTCACGCGCTTACTTTAAAGGACAATATCTAAAAACTAATAGACGTATCAAAATAATTCTTGCACACGTATTTTTTGTTTTTTAAAGACAATACGATGAGCCAGAATTTAAATTTAGTGATTATGCTCCATTAAAGTTAATTCCAATAAAAAGCTCCATATCAATTGGCTGTTACGTAAATACCCCGTCGACACACACTGGTGGTGGAAACGTTAACAGCAATGCTATAGATTAGAGAGCCCCTCTCCAATTCGTGATTCTATTGAACGATTTCGATGTATAGAACGAAGTATTGTTTTACATAGTAATTACTATTGGAAAAAATTGCCTGCACCTATTTTAAATATGCTTTCTTTAGGTTCCCGCTGTATTCCGCATATAACTGAATAGGCAGAGAACACAGAGAGAAAAGAGAACCTAATGTTGATCTTTCTCATATTTTTCGCCCAATTTGTATATAATTTGCGTGTTGTGAGACGAAAACACGTACCTTCGATTTACCATAGCCAGGAATAATAATATATCATTCCCCCGACTGACAATCGAACCCACAATCATATTTACGCACGCTTTTGCCACTGTACCACGACGGCAGATTCAATAGAATATCCTTCCTATTCGTCAATAACACTAAAAACAATAACTAGATCGTATCTCGTTTAACAAACAAGTGTCGCGTGTTAAAGTGTCGACACTAGAAGCGTTATTCCCAGCTCAATGACAGAATCGATTATTGTCGATAGCTTTCGGTTATATATCGGTTTCTACGAATTACTCGCGTTATATTGTTGTCGATTTGGGTACTCTACTCGTACCTTCCGTTTAGTATGAGACAGACAGACAAACTTATAGGTTCTGGAAATGTAATATAAACTTTGGAGACGGGTAAAGTATATTATGTATATTTACTTATTTAGTAGTTTAATATATAAGGGATCGAACCCACAATCCTCGCGTTAGTCACACCCTCGTGGGCACAGGACCTGCCTTACGACGACCTCGTACAGGTTCATAATTTTCAACTGTATAACACTTCAGAAATTTATATACATTTTCTGTTTTGTTCTTTTCTTTTTATAATGGCGTTCCGAGCATATACATTTTATATGCATTTTTAACATCAATTAAGAACTAACATCTATTGCCTAAATTTTTTCATAGCATTCCCTTTCCTTGTCCAATTAAAAAATAAATATACATACTGAACATATAATTTCATAGGGAAATCGAACCGATAACACTTCTACATAAAACCACTCACAATTCACAACTAACCACGTACCGGACAGTCGCGATCGATTGATTCCTATGACAAGAATTGAGTGGCCCACCGATATCTCGCTAACTGCATGGGCTTGTGTCGCTAACGATTGGCCACCATTGTGTGGACAGGACGTTTTGACTGACTTAACTGACTTTTGTTGATTGTTAATTTGATGTTTTTATAATTTTGAATGTTATTATAGATTTTTATCTTTAAATCTCTGGTGTTAGCTACTTTTGATATCACAAATATAGCGTATATTAGCATTTTGAGAAAACAAACTGAAAAAATTGTGTAATAATATTAAACGTAATCATTTTATAAAATAAACAGTGGGAAACAAAGTGTCTAGGTCGCCTAGCCGGGTGGGCCGTGCCCACTCCAGACTAGTCTGGTGCCCATTCCAGAAAAAATACAAATTTACAAAAAGACTGCCCCGAAAGTTAAAAAAAAAAAAATTTACACAAACATATCTGATCAAAGCTAAAGTCCAGACCTCACTCCTCAGAAATCTATAGATATCCTAAAGACAGCAAGTGCAAATAATATAAATAATAGTAAAGAATCACAACGAAAAAAAAAGTTTGCTTTTATAATCAACATTTATAATATTGAAAATTTCAGTAAAACTATTTAAAATATTTATTACAAATTTAACATTTTAAACAAAAAATCATACTACATACCAACCAAAAAAACTAAAATAAACTTCAAAAGCACAAATCTTATAACCAAAAAAAAAAAGCCACCGTATCTTACTATATCACTATCAGTTCAAGAAAACCGCACAAAACCCGCGCAATAACTCATCACATTCAGAATCACTAGAGAAAATCCCGAAAAACAAACGGCCCGACGGACACTCACTGATCGTGGACGAGACCAGCTCCGGCGTTATGTACCGATATATTTCATTTCTAAATTTCACTCCCAACACTCAACTTTAAACCGTAAATCTTAGAACCTATGAATTATAATACGTTAACACTGTTAACGTATGTACGTCCGTCTGTTCGTAAGGATAGGAGGTGCGGCAGGAATATTCTCATGACTTCAGAAATAGCTTACTCGTGGTAGGTGCGCTCCCTGAATACCTATCTCGAATACATTTTTATTTTAATCCCTTATATAGACGGCTATTTTAAACTCATTATTTATATAATATATATGTTCGCGACAACGGCACTTATTTTTAAACGTTTTAAGAGAAAAACCGCTTGCTTCTTCCGGAAGTTCCTTTACAAATAATTTCATATATAGATTTATGATTAAAACCAGCTATTCTGAACTACGTATCGGGCGTGCATCGTGTAAACAATGTAAAATGCTATGAAATAATTGGTTTACCATGTCTATGTAAACGTATTTTTTGATATATACCATTTATATTTAATAGTTGATGAGAGTTTTATTTTTATTAAGATAATAGAAAAATATATGTTTAAGAAGAAGCCATAAAATATTTTTAACATATTATTTTATAACATCACACATTTAATGTTTATTTTTTTTTGTAAGTATTCTGCAGATTAAAAAAATTACTTGAACCACTGTGCAGGCATCCTGCTGATATAGATACAGTCTTGGCGCAGGAGCACAAAAGTGTGACTACAAACGCGACGATTGTGAGTTCTATTCTCACTAGGGGGAATGATTTTTTTAAATATTTACATTCACTTTGGTAGCGTAGCGTCGTGTTTCGCCATTCAACACGCAATGGACACTCTAACAAACAAACTTAAACTACTATAAAAATATACAATTTTTATTAGTCCAAACAATCTCTAAAACCACATACATCGACAAAATAAAGAAACCATAAACCGATTCGAGGTTAGTACCAAAGGTGAGGTCGTTTAGGCCTCACGGGTAATGCCTTTTTAATCCCACTAGAGTACAGATGTCACTGTACCGTATACGCTACAGCTAGGGAACGACACGACAAAAATAAAACTTCTATTTCGAGCATTTTATTCACATTCTTTAGTATTACGTGTGCGTAGTGTGCACTTTATTGATATAATAGCGAATTACTGACTTATTATTTATGGAGGCGTGGTCGTGGCGTAGGGGCAAAAGCGTGGGACTGTAAGTGAGACAGGTTATGGGTTCGATTTCCATTTGAGGAAAAGAAACATTTAATTCTTTCTTCTGGTGTCGAGGCAAAGCGCAGCGTTGAGTTTCACCACTCACTCAACTCACCCAATGACTCCAGATATCGACGGATTCTGCCTACCCTCCTATATGCTCCCGCATATACCTCCTATATGCAGTGTATAAAGTAATAATAAAATTATATCAATATATTTATTTTTCAGCTTTGTGCTATTGTAGCAAACGGAAGAAGGTATCTCCCTACCTTTTACGGTGTGCACTCAATTTTAATAATACACTCGATTCTCTACCAACCAACCGTTTTCCGAAAGCCTAGAATGGCTGAAGTCAATGCCTATTCCATATTATACAAGAAAAAGATCGTGAATTTTCAAAACATCCTAAAAATTCAATCTAGTATTTAAAAAAACACAATTTCCTAGGTCGAAATAACTTCCTGGGCAGCAACCGTCCCGCGGGAGGAGCTCAGACGGATGAATGAGGCATGTAATCACGGGGAAAACTACAGCGTTTCAACGTAACATAAAATTTTACCTTTTAAATATTCAATTCTTAGTATATTACAGATATATTTAAAACAAATAATGGTAAATTAGTTAGTTATAGTAATTAAACAAAATCTACAACTTTTACAAAATATTCAATTCCATAGTAAAACGTCAAACTTAAATATGATTGTTTTACATAAAAAAAGTAATAAACGAAGCAGTTATAACTTCAGTAGTTCAAGTATTTTTTACGACTAACGAACGGCTTTGCCCGCGTGTTATGTTGTATGTGACGTTGTATATTCACACATTTTAGTATATTATATAGAAACTAGTAACAGTAAGTATGTAATATAGTCTACCTTTCCTAGATAAATGTTATATCAAAAAACAAAAACAGATTTTAAATTCAAACCCGTAGTTCCTGACATTAGTGCCATAGAAAAAACAAATTCTACAGTTTTATGATATTAATATAAATTTTCAATTGAATCAACACTTTCCAGGTGAGAAACCGTAAATACCAAGACATGAGGCACTAACGATCGATATTACCTTCGTCATTCATGGATAATTAAAGACACTCAGAAAGTTGCTGATTCACGTCCCAAATGATAAATTTCTTGTGGCTTAATGTCAGACCACACCTGGGGACGATTCTATTATGTTTTATGGCCATTTTTTATTGGAAATGCTTTTTGATATATAAGGAAGATATCTTACTAAGTGTGGTTTAGCATCTAGATTTTAAATACATAGGTCTTTATTATAAGGATAATAATTTAAGTTAATGTATTTATTTTTCATTACCCAAGTAGATGGCAAGAAACTGGTCGTTTCACTATTATCAAAATTAATCGGATCTATCTAAAATCATTCTTTTCTTCGAAGCATCGAACCCACATCCGTCCAAATAGGATCTATTTAATATAATGAAAATCCCTGAATAGGCTAGTTTGTTTAACAAAGTAAAATATAACATTAAATTCGTACAAGTATTCGTATTATTGCTTAATAATAATATTATTTACTATAGAGCATATACAAACTTGTACAAAGGAGTATTATTCATTTAAATGTGCTTATTTATAAACCGCTCTCAAGTCTAAGATCGATCTTGAGATGCCGTTTTCATTCATAAATTGAGCTTTAAGTAATAACAAAATAAGATTTCCTCGGTTCGATTTCACCGAACCATTTAAATCGATAAAAAGCCAAATTTAATTGATCCTTTTCTCCTATTCATAAGCCTTTAATTAACAGAATGTGTAAATAAGCAAGTCAAATCTGTATAAACGTGATAGCTACAACTTCCGGCGGCGTCTCACTTCCGCTACCATCTCGAATATTTTGTTTCAATTTGATTTTGTTTACTTTCGCCTTTTGAATCGGGAATAAAGTTTATGGTTCATGTTGTTTCTGAAATTTATGTAGATTTATATTTATAAGACAGTATAGTACTAACATATTTTTAATATATAGGTGTTAGTGGCTATCATGGTACAGCGCCTGGCTGTAAGACAGCTGTGGGTTCGAAACTGCGGCGTTATGTTCCCTAACACGCAAAGTATTGAAAATTAGACATTCCGTGGAGAACGGAACCCTCGACCTAGTCTGCTGATACACCGTGATACTGCGGGATATAGCGTGTAAAATAAATCACTCAAAACAAAGCACACATTGAAATGACATATGATAGACAAAAAAAACAAAATACTACGTCTAGTCAATTGACAAAGTTTAGGAGTAATGAGGGTAGTCTCAAACAGAACAATACGTTTAGATATCAAGGGAAGGGTCCACAAAAAATAACTAAAATAAACACTATTTTTATAGAAATAAGAATTAAATTAGTATGAACGGATGTTAAAAGTTTAAATTATAGTTAAAATTTAAATAAGCTTTAGTCGTATAAGAATAAAGGTGATTTTTGATTGTTTTTAAAATTGGCGTATGGCCAAAGTCGATGGTGAACTGTAACAGTATGGGTTTCAGATTGCTCTTATTAATTCGTGTACTGATTTTGACCAAAGTCGACAATGGGATTTTTATAATATATTTTTTTAAAATATCGATTTGAAGTATTTTTAAATATTTATTTTAATTATAGACTTTTTTTATATTTTAACTATTAAAATAAATATATAAGTATAACTCGGATAACTAATAAATTCTCATAGTGACATTTGAATGTACATTTTATAAATAGAAGGGCGTGCAAGGTAACAATTATAAAAAAAATAGTTGCAGGTTGCAGTGCGTGAAACGGATCCCTTTGCGTAACCTGCTATAAGCGGAATAACCTACCTTAACCAGGCTCAGCCGTATCGAAAGGCTGGTATGGTCCGAGGGGTTGGCGCTGGTCGTCAGCAACAGCTCACGTACACTACGCAGTACGTCTGAGGCTTCCATTGATTCTTGATGTTTCTCGGTTTTTGTGACATTTACTGTTGTGTTTGATTTTTGTTTTTCTAATTCTGATCTGTGGGAATGACATTAAAAAATTGTTTGTTAGTTATTTAGTCTAACCATGGTTTTAATGTTAGTATATCACAAACCTGTGACTGTAAAAAGCGGAGCGTTGAGTTTCCCCAATTAACCCTCTGCCTACCTGAATGTAAAAAGCATAATTGCTAGCTTTTTTCATTGCTTTAGATATGTTTATATATTTGAATGTGCGCATTTATTTAGCTTCACGCTGCGTCTCACACACAGAGCACGGTAGACAGAGGGATTCTAAGACACTCCATTCCCCACTTACCACCAAATTCACCCAACGAAACAAACACACACAGATCTTCCTATATATTTTTGAATAGTAATTACTAATAATAAGGTATTTAGTATTAGTAAGTAAATAGTACTTACACAGCGTTCAGCCTCGCGCTTGCAACCGCACGCGCCACGCGCTTGACGCGCAGCTGGTGCGCGTCGAGCTGGTCGCGCACGGCGGTGGCGAGCGCGCCGCCGCACGCGCGCACCACTGTGCGGCCCGAAGCGGAGATCTCGTTAGCTTCGCGTTGACGGACTTTTATCTGGCGGGTTGTTATTATTATTATACTAGTTGTTGATTGAGAAATACAATATATCGTGAAGCTTTAATAGAATATCTAATAAAAAAAACTATAACCAAGATAGTTTTCCTGAGATTTAAATTTTATAATATTAGTACAAAAGTATCAATCTCTACTGTTATATTACAATTAAAAAATAATATAACAATAGAGATTATTATTATTTTTATGTTCATGAGATAGCTGCACGGTGCGGGACAAACAAAACAATGTCTAGTAGTAGTAAGCAACTAATGGTATCTAATAATAAGAGCTGGATGAACATCGACCCCGGATCCATTATAAAATACACAAAAAAATCTGTTTATATTGAATATATAAGAAGACGTAATTTTGTTTTAGGTAACTCATTTTAATTTTTTTTCGTACAAAAAAAATATTAATAAAAATACTTAACGAAAAACCACAATACCTGTTTCTCTAATTCGTCGAGTTGTTGCACGGACAATTTCTCACTGGCAATGTCATCTAATTCTCTCTCCAGAGTGTCGAGAGCCTCGCCGCCCTTCTCTAGAGATGCGTAGAGCGATGCCCACGATGCCTGACAGCGGGACCACCTAGAGAAAAAGATAAATTAATTAGTTTTCTAATTTCTGAGATTGCGGAACCCTAAAAAATGATTAATAAAGTTGAGTAACGTCACTCAACGCCGCGGTTTGTACCATACTAACCTCTCATGTCTTTCCTTGTGAGCATCCTTAAGCGAATTCCATTCCACTCTCAATTTATCTCTAAGTCTCTTCACTTGGTCACTAGCCGTCTTGCGGGAGGCAAACGTATAGGAATTTTCTATTTCTTCCACACTGGTTTTTACTTCTTCCATTGATGCTTTTATTCTCTGTTTCATAAAAAAATGTGATATTGAAAGTTGTTATACATTAACAAACATAAAGTGTTGAGTGGAGAAAATTCCACACCACGCTTCATCTATCAGAGCGGGAGTAGTATAAAAATGTTTACTCAAGTAGAAAACAAGCAAAAGCAAAATAAATCCAAAAGCCATCTCCAACTAAGCTAAGGTCGCCCACGACTTGTCGGTCGCATTGCACTCACCACCAATACGTCTTCCTGCATGGGAAACTCATCGTAGTCCCTGCCGCTAAGCGGCGGCGACCGCAACAGCGTATGCGTAGTCGCGACCGCCTCGCGCGCCCTGTTGGCGCGGGTTACGAAGTCGTTGCGAACTTCCACGCTTTCTTGCTGTAGGGGTTAAAATATATAAATATGAATTTTAAAATATAGATATTAAACATAACTTTTATCTTTTACGCGGATATTATATTGAGAAATTTTAAAATGCAGCTAGAGTTATGTATCTCCAATTATTATTTTTTTATTATTCCTGGCAGCTATGTTATAAAATAGGAATATCATATCATAAAAAACTATCACAACCCAAGCAACTCTTAGCGTCCCATTATCTCCCACATTATAGCAAGACACTCCATTCTTCATTTATCGTTAGAATTTAAAATATTTTGTGGCAAAATCCAAGGCCAGACTTTGTCTCACCACAACAACAAAAAAATTCAAAATACAATCACTATGTAATCTAAAGATCAAACACAACTACTTTAAGCCGACACACAGCGACTTCTTGAATATCCCAAAAACATAAATAACATCATACCATTTTCTTCCTATCCTTTTTGGGTATACTCGCTTCATACGCATCTCGTATCCTATTAAACACGGCGGCCACATCATTAGCGGGTTTTTCGGGAAAAGCTATCCTTTGCACTCTCAATTCTCTGCACAAATCCTGAATCCTATCCACATCGTTTTCTCTATCAACCAATTCTTCTTTCATTTTATCTCCACCATTTTTGATCTTAGCTTCAGAATCTTTACTCCATTTCTGCATGCTTTCTATTAATGTGTTCAATTCTTTGACATCGTCTTCTGCTTTTAGCGCAGCGTTGCGTTTCGTTTCTATTTCAGACATGACTATTGACCATTTATTTCTTAGTTTATCTTGGAAATGTGTTTGTAAGTAATCTGCTAGTTGTGGATTATCTTTATGTTTTGCGTAGACGAGGCTATCTCCGCGAGATATGAGGGCGGCTGCGTCTGGTGCCACGGCTCCAAGTTGGTTCTTTAGTATCTGTAATATAATTGATTCATGATTCAAAAAAGAAAAAAAAATACTTTTTATTACTTGTTTTTATCATAACCTATGAGATTGAATAAGAATCATTACAAGTTATATACAATAAAGTATGTGAAAAATTTATTTATTTATTTATCGCTTCTACGGACGGACTAGACTTTTTTTAATCATAAAATCATAATATTTATAATGATACACTTTTAATCTATCATCATAAAATTTATACTTATATTCTAATGATAACGTTAGACATTTTATACAGTGACGGAACCCATCACAGCGTTTTGTTTAACCATATAGAACGAAAATATTGAAAAATCTAAGAATTTCACTGGAATCAAGACGGATTTATAGGTAGATATGCTGCAATGTCGTCAAATACAAAACATTTGAATCGTAGAATGAAAACAAAGCTAGAATAATTTGAAAAATCAAATCAATATCAAGCAAAATAAATCCGAAAAACCTACCTCTAATCGTTTAGCAGGATCCCTTTCACTGGCAACCCCTCCCACCGTCAACAACATAACGTGCATCCTCCGCGCCATACGCTCAGCTTCCATTTCGAACTCTTCTAATTCTTTATCACATGCTTTGGGAAACCGGCGTTTTAGTTCTGAAGTTGTGGAATCGTATGTATCGTCTTCTGGGGAGCTTTCTGTTATCTCTGATACCTGGTTTTATTGTTAAACATTATTCATTTAGTTAAATAATTAATATCTTTGTATTAAATAAAACATCACTCTTATTCAATAAGTTGCTTTATATCATATCTTATTTATTTTTATTTATGTATACTTAGAAAATTGCAAGAGATTTGAAATATTATTTCGCACGTAGCAGCTTAAGTAGAGTAATTAGTATAAATATATTATCTTGAATTGAAATCGTTACGTTTTAAATAGATGAACCTTACGCCGCACCCTGCCAGAACGTAGATTTAAAAAAATATCTCCGACTGTAGGACAAGCCATCGCGTTTACAATATGTTGTTCTATTACGCACAACGGTGTAACGGTGTAATACTCACTATTTAGAGGCTTTTCATGTATACTTAACATAACAAAAACTATTGTATTGAATTACTGTAATTCTTAGTTTACACAAATAGATAGAATAAGTTTAGATAAGTAGAATTCAATATAAAACAATTACCTGAGCGTAATCATCAGTGCGCTGGTACTTTTCGTTCGACATTTTCCTCTCTTTCATGGACAATTGCGATTTGAAACTAAATAGTGGACTCGATAGTGTTTTATGTTTCGGAGACGGAGATTCGTCCTCGTCTTGGGATTTAGGAGACATTGCGACTACTTGTACTTGCTTTCTTCTGTCTTCTCTAATGGGAGTTGATGTAGAGAGTGGCTCTTTTACGTCGAATTCCGATGATGAGAGACGGACCTATAAGTTGAGTTTGGATGTTATATTGGTTACTTTAAATGTATTATTGAGAGGAGCCTTTTTATATTATTTTAATTTGTTAACGTAGTCGAAAAATGAAAAAATAACTTTTGATTTAATGAAAGACTGAAATTATTTGTATTTAATAAACATAATAGTCCTAGTTAAAATATATATATTTTTTTGAAAATTGTAATTATGTAAATTTTAATCTTATACCTGTGGTGAATCCTCAACTTCTGTGTAAATAACTTCTTCTTCGCTGGTTGATGCTTTATTTTGCGACGGTTCTTGTATATATTTCTCCACATCTTGGTTTTCTTTCTCCAATTTAATTTCAACTATATCCGCGGGAGTATCATTAGCTAAGGATTCCGTTGCAGACGGTTCTGGCAACGAAGCTTGATCTTTGGGCACATCATCCAAAATCAAATACTCGTTTAATTCATCGTTCAATAAATTTTGATTAACTTTTTGTCTTACTGCTATGTCATAGAGTAAAGGACATTCCACAGCTTCTGTACCCCCTAAAGGCGTAGGCGGTGGTGTATGCATAGATACATCTTGATCTTTCTCTGGTATGAGATCTGGAACGTCCATAGTTACTTTCAAAATTTTTGGCCTTTCTTCGCTCGGACCACTTCTGCACTTCAATATTCCTAGTGTAGGTTTCATTCTCTGTTCAAACGTCTTTATTTCTACGACAAATGTTTTGGGTTCAGAGCCTAAGTCCACTGACGATGTCGTTTCGTCTGTTTCGTCATCTGAATCCCCTATCGACTCACCTTCGGTGTCATCAATTATTTCGACAGTCTCTACCGTTTGAGGTATGAATTCAACAACAGTCTCTACTGTATCTGAAGGATAAATTTCCATTGGTTCTATAGGACTGACAGTAGATTTAACAATTTCATGTTCCGTCACCGCTACTACATGACACGGATCTAATTTTGATGAATTAGCCTGAGGCGCGGGTGATTTAGGTTCAATTTTGTATCTTGAGATTTGAGTAAATAAGTCACTGTCCTTTAGTAAATTAAAAGTACTACTATCTTTCCGTGGAGTTTCTGGCGTTGTAGGTACGGACCCCATTATAGAAATAGATCTTTCTATAGAGTCTGTCGACATTGTACTTGATATGCTATCAGTCATAGGACTGTCATCTTTCTTTTTTCTTCTCTCTAATGAAGAACCCCTACTTCTATTACCACTTTCTTTTATCTCTTTCTTTATAGGCACAGGACTTTTTAATGCAAGAGGTATTTTAGACTTTTTAAATTCGGGCCTTTCTGTATCTGGTGAATTAATTGGACTTTCTAAACGTCGTTTAATAGTATCAGTTACATTTTCATATTCGACTGTTGTTGACTCTTTATCACCTTTATTTTGAGCGGCCTGCAAGCAGAACCCGTCTTAGACTTACTGTTTACTAACGTTAATATGTTAAGGCACACATGTATTATTTATATATTAGTCAGATTTAGTTTTTCCAGTCCTGTATGAATATGATCTTATACATAAGTCCCAAAGCATCGTATGGTGAAAGCATGAATCCCAGTGATTCCTTACGCAGTGATGTAATGGTTTGACGCCGTGATATAAGCATTTTTACACCGCACAATCCACACCAGCACCATTCCACTTATTTACACGTGTAATATAATTACAAGTGAAAAAACCAATGAAATAACTCACGTATTGTAGTGTTTCATATTTATGTTAAAAATGGAAAGAACACAACAAACTGCGTAAGTACGCTTTGTTATTTATTAAATATTTCACACACACTCAGGCTGAAACATCGCTGTACACAATAGTTATAACACGATCGAAGAAGCGGCTACGTGCTCCCGTGTATAAACAGTGATCAAAACAAGCAAAATATGAGGAACTTATTACAGAAACAACAAACGACAGGAAAAAATAAAAATATGAGTTTACCAAACATTAAGCAATGGCAACTCAAATGAATTTGTACAGATATATTGAATTTTAGATTTTATAAAAAATTAACCTTGCGTATACACAATCATGTCATTATCAAAATTAAAATATATATAAAATATGTTTTTTTTATAAGAATCAATGATTTATTCCCTAACAAACACAAAATATTTTATTCTTTGCGAGTTATTTTTTTTTAATTTATACTATTGCAACTTTAAAATTACATACATATTATATACATTAAACGGTAAAAAAAGCAAATTATAACAGCAAAAACTCATAAAAAACTCGATATATCTGATTATTTACAACCACGAATGATGTCGCTTGACAATAAGTTACTATAATAAATTGAAATACTCACAGTTATCTTCTCCAAAATGCGCTCCCACTGCTTCATCAGAGCTTTATTGTCCATGGATTCCACTTCACTGGCTTTAGACCGGATTTCAGTTTTTAGAAGTCGCAGTTTCGCGTGCGACATGGTCTCTGGACTTTCTAACTCTTGGTCGATATCATTCAAGTATCTCTGTAGGATTTCTACTTCTGTTTCTTTCTTTTCCAAACCATGCCGCTTGAGGTTGTCCCATCGTGAGTTGATATCGTCAATTTGCTCACGTAAGCTTTCTAGATACACAGGATCACAATTTTTGGCGAACTCTAGATAATTTGCGTTTAATTTGTCTTTAATCGCCTCCATGCGAGACATTTCTAGCTCCAAAGTCTGCTTGCCAACATTTCCCAGTCCCTGGAGCCAAGACGTAAGCGATTGTAGATCGTTCTGTATTTCACGGGCCGTTAACAAAGCCGTCTCTAACTTAGTCTTAGATTCTGTGACGTGAGCACCGAGCTTATTATAAAGCTCTTTGAGCATATCGATTTTCTTGGAAAACTCTTGTGGTTCAGGCACAGATTTTTCTTCGACCATTTTTCTTCCGGTCTTTATGATCGACTCTACTTCAGATTTAATTTCGCTTAGCGTGCGATAGAATCTCTGCAAGCAAAACGCCATTTACTTTGTTATTTGTGAACTTAAAGAACTTTTTATTTCTTTTAATAATTCATTAAGTATTTAGTGCTGTGTACGGTATATCCTTACAAGCCACTTGAACAACGTGACGCCTAACACTAACAACAAATAGAAAGAATCAAAGCTCATCTCTTCGTAAACTGATAGTAGCGGCATGCAAGGCGGGTCAGTCGCAGGGAAGTGAATCAAACGTAAATCTATTGTGCCGCGTCACTGATTACGACATTCATGCATAAAACTATTGATGATTTTAGTATTTTGGATAGGGTGACGATGAGCTTACGATAGTCGGTGAAATGTATGTTAATATAATTATATTAGGCATAAGAAAATTTTAATAAATGTTTATATTTAAATTATTAAATGTGTGTTTTCTGGGGTATATAAAAAAATTGCGTAAGATTTTGCATGTACACATAACGTCACTAAAGTTTATATAAAATAAACAGAATCATTCCGGGCTTTAAACGCATAATACACGATATTAAATGAAGATAAAAATAATATTTGAAAGATATTTTATGTAATTTTATTAAAATTCGAACTTTTTAACAACGTAATGACTGTGGGTTCGATTATCAACTCGACACGCAACAATACCAAAAATTGGATGGTGCTTGGAAAACGGAATCACTTAACACTACCTAACCTTCGCCTACTTACTAAATACATCAATCAAACAGCGTTGTAAAAAAACTTTTCAAATATTTATATTATGCCTCCTCCATACATACAAAATTCGTAGCTGAAAGTATAATAGTACAGAATCCTTTCAACGTCAGCACTAACAGCCGCACGCGATACCGCCACAAAGCACTGTACCTACATACAATAGTTTATTGAACTGATCGATGTATTGGGATTAGATTAATTGAAGTTAGTCAACAGACTTCATAAGTTTACAATAGAGACTTTTAAGGGAATTTATGTTTTTTTATATTAATGTAGAACTGATTATTTTCTGTTAAGCGAATAATAAACTTATTAACGAGTCCTTGCAATAAATACCTTATTTTCTTGAGTGGGAATCGAACCCATCCTATCAGGTTCACAGTCGTTATATGTGCCCTTGCGCTATGAGAAGCTTCAATTCTTATATATTTTACTTATAGTGAATTAACTTTTAATGTTAAGTTAGCGAAAGCAAACGAATATTTATCTAGTAAGTATATGCGAGTATCAAAGCAAGGAATCCCTTCAAATTCCATATAAGCAATCTAGTTACAAAGCTCGTTGGGAGCATAGTTTGTTGAACTTGAATAATTTGAACTTAATGTATAATGACTTGAGGCTGCTTGAGGTTAAATGCGATGTTGTGGGTTCAATTCACAATCGGGGGAATGAATATTATTTAATATTTTAATTTCCTCGTTCTGATACGTACGTAATGCTTCAAAAATTCGGCGGAATGTGGGGAATGGACTTTTTTTAACACTGCTCTTTTGTCTTTGTTGTCAGAATTTTTTTCATAATGAATGAACTGTAATTCTTATACAATGAAGACGTATGATCTACTAAGCTCTGGGGAAACAACATATTTTATTGTAAATTTAAGTAGTAATTACCACCTGTACAATCATGATTGCCTATATGACTAAAAAATATATGTAGTTAACATAAACAACAAATAATAGTAATAATAACTACCGTTACTGGTATCTTGTCTTCACTTCTGATATTTTTCTTTACGAAATACATAAATGTATTTACACAATTTAAATTTTGAATCACAGTTAAAAATTAGCAATTAACTTAATATTGGTACTAATTTAACTGATATTCTTAATTTAAAACCAAAATGTAAAAGTAAATATTTAACTATTAAATATATGAAAGATACTGTCATATTATTAATACTGTTATCAACTATAGAATATAAGTATATGGAGGCACTGTTAACGCAACTTGTCTAAGAGTGAATTGAAGCGTAATGATATTGGATATGGGAAAATTTAAAGTAATTGATATGTTCTTCTTTCTTGTTTATATTTGCGGCTACAGTAGCATTGTACACAGTTTTTTTTAAGAAAACAAGAAATGCGGGTTCGAATATAAAACTAAAATTATATAGTAAAATAATTATGTCGTATGTAATTAATATATGAATGTTTATTACTATTATTAAAATTGTATATATTGAGAATGAAAATTGTGATTTTTTTTATATTCTGCTCTATTGTGTTTTTGTTCTATTTTTAAATTATTTATTAAGTTTTAATATTTGTTTTTAGCATTAGTAAGCATGGACATTTAATTGTAGGTTCTCTTTTTTAGGTTAGTAGTTGCATTGTTTTATTTTTGATGAAGGTTTTTATATTGGTATTAGGTTAAGATCTAATAAATAAATCTCTTTTTAAAATGAATCACATTGTGTATTACCAAAATCCTAAAATTAAGAATTAATCTTATATACATATTTTTATATCCTCTCTCTCCCTCACTCACCAGACAGGCCCGCAGCTGCGCACGCACCGCATCGGGGTCCACCGCCTGCAGCGCCATGGCGGCGGCCGACACCTGCACGTCTCTGAGGGCGGTGGTAGCACGTTCTAATCTTGACGCTATTCTACAGCTGGCGCCTTCTTCACTCTCTTCTTCTTTGTTGTTCTCTTTGTTTTCTGTCGGTTCTTGTTCGGTGTACTGTTGTTCAGCTTTGTTCAGGTTGAGCTGTTGGGGATTGTTTGAGATTTTTAGATTTAAAATGTATAGAATATTTTTTTACGTGTTTGTGTGGCGTTTTTTTAATAATATATTATTGTAATAAATAGTTTTCATGGCACCAATTCATGTAATAAAAAAATATAGAACTAAAAATATCCCAAAAATTAGTTGTTTTTATTCTCTCCAACGCTTCTTTCCATCCAATTTGATACATTCTTATATATTTAAACATAGTATATTAAAATACTTACAAAAATATGTATTTGAGAAAACTCCAAGTATACGACATAGTAACATTCAAACTTACAGACATTGCGCGTTAAGTGACAATGAAATGAAAATAATTCATGGGTTGAGATTCGAACTCACAACATTCACCACAACGTTTAAAGTCAGACGCAGTACCGCAGCGTCGCGAGGAACTCAATATATAGTAATTATATATCAATTAATATGTCAAAAAAACTAGACTAACCTCAGCCAATTGCAACTGATCCCTCAACCGGTCGGCCGCCTCCATTTTACCCGCGTCTCTATACGCTTGTACTTGTTCCTCTACCTCTTTGAGGATACCACGTTGCGCTATGAATTCTGCTCCGAGCTACATAAATATGGAAAATAAATGCTCATTTTTTAGTTTAATATAGCTGGGAAGGCGGAAAGAATAGTGATAAGACATTTGTTATCCGCTCTAATTTAAATCACTTGAATATATCATTTATCACTATACTATTGTCTTCGAAAGAATATAACAAAAAAATAACAGAACACACTATTTAATTAATTAAAATCATACATACTTGTTTTCTATCAATAGGCTCAGCCAATAAGGTACGTTGTCGCAGATTCAAAAGCCATTGCTGCAAATTATCGAGGGAGACTTCGCAACGAGCCGCTTCTTTCGCCTCTGCTTCTAGTTCTTTGGTACGAGCTGCCGCCTATTATTTGAAATTAATTGTTTATTATAATAATGGTCTAAATGCCGAAAAGAACAACACATAACCTCCTTCCCGTGAACTTGGACAACAAACACAACAAACCTCATTTTGCAGTGTTTCCCAGCGCTGGGCAAGCGTGTCCATCTCTGCTTGTATCCATGCGGGCATAATGTGCGCGTCGGCGAGCTGACGGCCCACTGCCTCGATGCGGTCCATGCGGTCCACGCTTCTGTTTGATATGTAGTTTTCTAAATCCTGTGAGGTAGGCAGGTTGTTTGATTAGTTTTTTAGGTTTACAAATTATTTAGAATATGTAGAGGGTATCTATTGTTAAGACAATAGTGTACCTTAACAAGAGATGCCCTCGGCTATCAGCAAAGTCTATGAAAATAATTAATTTGGTCTATTGAGAATCGAACTCATAACCGTTGACAATGAGTATTGTGTTCCTTTACAAACATTTTACAAATAATAAACATTCCAATAGATATAAAATGAGAATAAAAAAAAAACCACAAAACCCCATACATATAATTCATCAGATATATCCTCAGCGTCAGCCCTCGCTCGTTTGGGGGTGGCAAGTCTTCGCTGCAGACCATCTAACCAGGCAGACTGCTGCGCGAGCCACGCGCGGAGCTCTCCTGACTCGTGCCAGGCTTCTGCTAACACTCTGTGACAGAGAATAGAGAGTTAATGTTTGAATGAATAATTCCATTCCAATTTCGTTAAGGCAATCTTGAACAGTTTATGACCGTAAACGGGACGGTCGTGGGTTCATACAGCGTGAAACTGAAAAACAAAAAATATATTAAAATGATAATATAAAAAAAAATACATACTTATATCTCTCATATACGGCGTGTGTAGATCGTGTCCAGCTGGCATTCAATTGTGTTAAACGTTTTGCTAAAGCTGGGGCACGTTCCGCTGCTAGGAGGGCTTCATTGCCTAATAGAACCATAATATTTAATGTACAATAAAAAGATGAAATAGTGATTTCAATATAATTATTATTATAATTTTATAATTTTCTTAAAGTTTAAGATATGTAAAGCTTTATCCGTCACCGAGGCTTTATAAAAACAAAAACAAAAATTCCAAACAAAAAATGTAAAGAATGTAATACTTAAAAAAATACATACCATCCTCATTCAAATTTCTAAATTCCGGTGTTTTTTCATCACATTTGTCCTTTAAGGTTTGGAATCTCATTTTCATTTGATACAATTCTGCAGAGTCCGTTATATTACATTCGTCTTCTTTAGGCATTTCTTCGTCTATTACGACTAACCATTGCTCCATTTCGTCGATTCGTCGGAATAAATTCTCAGTTTTTTCTAAAGCTCGTCGTAAGTTCTCATTTACTTTCAACGACGAATTGGTTATTGTGTCGAAACGTTTACTTAGGTCTTTGTCGGATTTGAGTGTTTTAGATAAAATTTCGTCGCAATCTTCCAGTATTGTCTCTTTGGTTGTTTCTATGCTTTCTAATTTGGCTTTATATTGAGGTGTTCCTTCGTCAAATTTCTATAATTAAAAAAATATATTAAACGACTATAATGTGTGTTTATTCAAGATTAAAGACAATATCTAAATAAATATACAACACAAAAACAATTTGATATATAAAATATATATTATTTATTCAACTTTATGCTCTATCATAACACATAACAATGTAGGCAGAAGGAACCTGCGAAGTTAGTATTAAAAGACTCTGTTCCCATTAAGATTATTATGTTCCATATTTTCTGTCAAATTGAAAAGGTCGAGAACTTACGTATCTCAACTGAACTGAAATTTACGTATCTTTACTGACTGTTCATAGTTTCGATTATCGTTTTATTTTCATTAATTTTCTACACTTACATTGCTAGTGTCCAATAATTTCTCCAATTCCTGTACGTCTCCTAGAGGCACTGTGGTATTATCTACAAATGTTTGTACTGAATCTAGCCATTGTGTGACCTCTTGTTGTTCTTTGTCTAATTTGTCTACTAGTTCTATGCCTGAAATTAGAAAATGTTGAATGTAAATTTGAGAACTAAAAAATAAATATTAAAAAAATCGATTCAGCCTTTTATCCTAAGGTACTTCTATGGTTTACTTTTCGCCCAATTTTCGAGATATTGACGATTAATTTACGAAACTCAACATTGCGCTGCTTTGTCTATGAGAGCAAGACGTTAAAAACAATAAAATCATAATTATTTACTCAAGTGGATATCGAATAATTTTAATTTAGAAAAATATACAGAACAAACCTTTCTCCAGCTTACTAATCTTCTGCTCCAAAATAGTTTTCGAGTCACAAAACCTCATAACCAAATTCTCCACACTACTTCTCAAATTCAACTCTTGAACACTACCTTTTTCATATTTCTCTCTTTTGTCCTTCACCACATTATCATACGACGTTTGTAATTCATCAAATTGCCGCCTCATTTGTTTCAATTCCTGCAATTTATCCGCCATTTTGTTTTTAGATGATATTATTGCGTGTTCAGTTATTATCTGTGATTCCATATCTTGAATTTTCTTTTGTACCGCTTTAAATTCATCTTCCGTATGCAAAGATGGCGTTCTTTTATTTAATGCTAATTTAATTTCGACTTCTCGTTTTGTTAAATATAAAAGAAGTTCTTCAAACACTTCGTTTATTCGTTTCGTGTCTTTTTCGATTTCGTCTTTATGGGATTTCGATATTGATTTTGTTAGTAATATAATCGATTGTGCGTTCAATTCTTTTAATTTCATCTCCATTTGTTTCACCACCCTTATTTTATTTCTTAGATGTATTAACTGGTTATTGGTAGCGTTGTCTTTAAGCATTTTTTCCTTCCATGTGTGAACGTCGTCGATTTCTTGTTGTAAAGCTTGTATATTCTTGTAGAAGTTTTCTTTATCTTCTAAAAGATTCATAATGTTTCGTATATCGAGGAGGGTCTTTTGTATGCCCTCCCAACGTCTTTTTAGTTCTTCGATACTGTCCGCATGTAACTTGGCTTCCTCTGAAATATGAAATAAATAATTTTAGTTTATTTCTAATGCAGTGTAAGGGTAATAAAATAGTATTAATTACTACGGCGCATGGGCACTAAGTGTGACTGCAATTGCCACTAGTTCCGGGTTGGATCCCCACTCCAGGAAATTATTGTGTTAGGACATTCCATTCCTCACTTTCCATCGAATTCTGGAGGCATTGTGTGTTAAGTGGCGCAACTCAACGCCGAGGTTTGCCTCGCCACCAGGGCGAAGAAATATAAATTTAAGTAAATATTTCGATATGGTAAGTGAAAAATTCAGAATCAAAATAATTTATATTTAATTACTACTAAGCAAATCATAAGTTACATTAAAATGTCAGTAGTGTCCGTCCTGGAAGCGCTACAAAATATGTAAAACGTACCTCTCAAACTAGCATCAGCAGCCAGCCTCCGCTGTATCTCCTCGACGTTGGCGAAGTCCGCCCTCTGCTCCTCGCTCTCCCTTTGCACGCGCTGCAGAAGGGCGCGCGAGGACTCCCTGCTCTCCGAGCTGGAGGTGGAACTCAGGGTTTGGAGACACTGGAAACATATATTGTATGTGTTATTTTATATTTTAAAATTAGTTATAAGAGCATTTGATTGTAATCGCGATGATAGTATGCTGACGAATAAATTAGTTTCATTTTCTCGCTATAGAAAGATAAAAGCTGGTCGTTGAGTTCCGCCACTCAGGGTAGGCACTGAAACCTAATGTTAATACACTTCCTCGCTCAGCATTCAATTTTTGACACATTGTGTGTTGAATGGCGCAACTCCACGCCGCGCTTTCTCTTGTGATAGAGCAAGGAAATGAAAATAATTAATTGTCCCGAGAGAATATCGCAGCCTAAATAACTATTATTAACATTTAAATAAAATGATAATCACCTCGTCCAAAGCCTTTTCAGTGGTTTCCGCCCAGTTTTCAAACACCTTGTATCCTATCTGAAAATCTGCACTGGATTTATCACTGAGCCTTGGTTTTTTATTGCGATGGTCTAGATCTAGTGTTGTACTGTAAACTGTTGTTGTGGAATCGCTTGTATCTTCGATTGTCGTTATGTCGAATTCGAATCCTAGTTCTTTGATCTGTAATTTTGAGACTTTTTTTTATATTTGTGTTTCTTTTTATGATTTTAAAAGGCAAGCATATAACTTAGTGATAAGTCATTTAACTATCGATTTCGTGTTTAAGATATGAGGGTTTAGAAGGTGATTTTTTATTTCATATGTTTAAGCTCCCTTTATTAAATATAAAGAAAAATGAAAACAAAACAAATAAATCAATCGAAAATTACTCACTCTATCACCCTGTACACGTAATATCAACTCCAATGCATCCAACCTATCATGCAACTCGTCAGCGCTGTCCGCTAAATGCTCGACTCCTTCAAGCGCTTGAAGTCGCTGCAGTAACGCGGCAAGGTTCTGTCTGTGACAGGTTAGCGCAGCGGAACAGCGCTGCAGCGCTGATATACGTTGTAGTACTTCTCCGATTTCGGTTGCGGGGTAGGCTTCCATCTGAAAATTGTTTAGTTATCGTGCATATTTTTTATGATCCTCGATAGCAGCCACAGTTAGCATAGTAAATATCACTTAGCGTTTTACCTATCAATACAATTATACATTCTTCTTACTATTTGTTATCAGTTAAACTTTAAGCTTAAAAGTATCTAACCTATGAAAGATAAAAAGTGTAGTTAAATCAAAGCATTTAAAAAAACAATATTATAAGGCCTCTACATTTTACACAATCAAGCACAACACGCACTAACCAACCTGCTTTAAATCCGCCTCCACCTTATGTATATCAGCGGTCAGCTGTTCCTGCTGTTGCTGCAGCGCCACACAGCGCTGTAAGCGCTCGAGACGCGAGAGCGTCCACTGGCACGCGTGGGACCAGCGCTCGCCAAGCGCACGCAGTTGGTCTTCTATTTCTGATACACCTGAATAAGTATTGTATGTAAATGAGATTCTTGGTAAATTTTTATGTTAATATGAAAAAGAAACTTAAATAAAAAACAATTAAAAAGTGATCTCACGTCACTACGCGTCATAGTAGTAGCAATTCATTTGCAACATCAACAATCAAACTTAAATATGTTAAATCCCAAAACCCCTCATCTCCTCACCAGCGTCCTGTTCATCATCGTCCACCACCAGCACGCAATCCGCCAGGGCGTCCACCAGCGGCTGCTGAGTGCGCAGGTCGGCGTGCAGCGCGCGGGTGGACTGTAGGGAGGCGGAGAGCTCGGAGGGAGAGGACTCCATGAGGGACATGCGGTCCTCTGTTGATGTTAGCCATAGTCTGTAAATGGGGGAATTAGTTTTTAATCTATATACATATATATGTATAGAATAAATGTAACTGTTTGTTGTCTGTACATGAGATATATAAGAAAATTTCTTATTGGGGGCACCTATCAATATAATAAAATTCAAAATGAACGAACGAAACGAAGTGGTTTTTAAAAATTGTATCTCTTTGTGGATTTATCTGTATTTGTACACATTAATCTCACAACCAATACTATACCGATTTTAATGGAGTTTCCACTATTGCATTTTGACAAGCTTCCCTTAACGTTTAGAATTTATTTTATTTAAATTGGTTCATAAATAAAAAAGTTATATCAAAATAAAATATTTTGATCAATAAAAAAAAACTGTCCCAAGATAGTGTATAAAAAATTGCGTGGTTCAAGCGCGCGAAGCCACGAATGCGTCGCTATATATTATAAAATGAAAACAGGCAACTACGCGCTTTTCATCGATATAAACTCATTTATTATAAGTGTATTTTTCACAGGCACATACATTCTCTGATTAGTACAAGTGTATGTATGAATCAGACAATATAATATGAGCGAATATACTAAACTTAACAATATACTAAAGATGAGTTTGTAAATGCGTAGCCAGAAGCAACTTTAATATTAAAATGTAAAAGCATTACAAACTAATATAACATACAATGTCTTTTAATGTAGAAAAAGATGAAGTCTATAAAATAAGATATAATTAAGTACTAGTTTTAAATAAACCATACTACCATTTAGTGTACAGCATGTATATTAACAATATACACATATCTAGCTAAACACACAAACCTAAATTCGTTGAGCTGCGTGTGCTGCGCACGCATGAGGGCGCGGTGGACGCGCGCCTGCTTGTCCATGGCGCCCACGCGCAACTGCTCCCAGCGCTGGTTCAGCAGACGCATTTGGAGACGCACCTGGGGACGGGTAAATAATAAATAGTAAATGCTAGAATAGGTAATAAATTTTATTCTATTAATTGTTATTTTTTTAATGTTTCGCCTTAACGCTTTTTAACTCTAAATATAGATAAATATTTAAATATGTAGTGGGACTTGAACTCACGTCCCTTGGAAATCATCTCCATCAAGAGCAAGAGCTAACTGACTATAACTAGTTTTCAACAACTGAAACCAGTATTTGCCGAATGTGAATGGTCTAAAAATCTATTACTTAATAATGATGAAAGGAAGCTTATAAAAATATCAAGGTAAATGACGCCACATGGGCGGCCCAAATTTGATTCCTGCTAAGTTATAATTTTTATAAGTTACTAAGTATGTTACAATTAAATACACAATTACATAGGTACACAATACATACCTCATTAGCCTCATCCCTAGATAAAGCTTGATCCCGTAACAATCTTGCGCCCTCTTCTAACACAGCGCCTACACGACACTGCTGTTCTGACAGCTCGAGGAGAAATTTCTGGAAAAATTAAAGTAATTATCTCTTTTAATTGACACAGCTCTGCTTACTCTGCTACCCTGCCACATCCTGTATATAACAAAAATAAGGACACAAATAAGGTTTGATTCGCATGTGGAGGAATGAATTATAAAATTTTCTTGTTCATTGTATATTTCGTCTCGTAAAATTGGACGGTGCGTGAAAAACGACCAGAACCCCTGAGGGTTCTCGCACCGTGCTGAGGCACATTGTTCTTAAGTCTATATGTGGGTTCACCTCGTGAGAGTGGAAATGGTCCTTCAGCTCGGCCAGATAGGCGCCGGGCGCGCCCCCGTCCGCCGGCAGCGGCGAGGCGTTGAGCCTCTCCTCGCCGTCGAGCAGCGCGGCCAGCGCATCCTCCAGCGCCGCGCCGTACGCGCCCAGCTCCACCGAGCACGTCGTCGACATCGACACCGGCCGAGACGTGGTGAGCGTTGGGGTCTGGGCCTGGAACAGACGAATTTAAACTTATTTAACTTTATTTTTCATATAAAAGACAGACAGTGTAGTGTGGCGTTAAATTTTGCTATTTAATATGCAATGCCTTGAATATCGCCAAGGACGATGGAAAATTAGAACATTTTTTGTGACTAAAAAACAACTAAAAACTTAATAATTTTATGTGATTTATTTTGAAGAATTTACTTATACATGGTTGTGGATTTTAATATTATTGAGTACACAAAATTAATTGTATTTTGTAACAAAGGTATTTTTGGTGTAATAATATAAAATGTTGGGCTTAATTAGTATATATCAGATTTAAAAATGCAATAACATTTTTTATATAGTGTAATAAATAATTTGACAAGAATACCAGCAAAAAATCCAAACAAACCAAATGAAACCACTAACAAAGATTAATTCCTAATATGTACAGGTTTGATGCCAGCTATATTTTAACT
Source organism: Heliconius nattereri (assembly GCA_013403645.1). Classification (NCBI taxonomy): domain Eukaryota; kingdom Metazoa; phylum Arthropoda; class Insecta; order Lepidoptera; family Nymphalidae; genus Heliconius; species Heliconius nattereri. The sequence continues at coordinate 1,763,396 of JAAIXI010000228.1, forward strand.
ACATATAAAACATTACACAGTAATAATACCTCAGGTCCATCAGCAGGACTGTTCCCCTCATCCATATCCTGGCTTTGCTCCAAGTTGTCAGGATGATCAGCGACCTGCTCATGAGGCAGCGATTGGAATAAACACATTACGTACATCATTATTGATTTCTTGTCAGGATTGGGGGTGTTTACATCTGGAATATTAAAAAAAGCAAAAATGTTAACTTACTTAATATTTTTTTTAGATTTAAGTGAAAATAAAAAATCTTTGTAGAAAGCAATTGTTAGTTTTTTTGGAAAATAATTAAATGAGCGTTTGACATTTATATTGACCAACATCTTAATCATCATAATACCAAATATCATTTACACAATAATAACCTTCGGCATCTAACAAGCGGTCTATACACAAGTGTCGCTGCGCCAACGCGAACGCGTGCTCTAATCTCTGCACCGGAGTCAATGTCAGGAGTGTCGAGTAATCGAAGAGATGTGGTCTAAAGCGATGTAGTAGAGCGTTGAACGCGAGACCGTCTGACCACGACGATGTGAAGTTCTCCACTTTAACACCCATGTAGTTCTGAAAAATAGTAGCTTTATTTAGTGTTATGGAATAAAAAATAATTTTAGAAAATATATTAAATTATACCTGGACCGTTTTAAGTAAGACGTGGTTACGATGACATTAAAAATTTTACATTTATTAAAAAAAATGTACGTTGGTAGCATAATTTTTTTTTAATATATTTTGTTTAAATTAAATATTATCAATTTATTTAAAAAGTAAAAACATATATTTTGCAAAAACAAAAAAAAAGATAAAACTAATAACATATACCTGTGTATGATTCCTACACCATGCAAGTAAAGTCTTCTCCAAGTTAGTTTGTTGAAGTTCGGACATCAGTTCTTTGAGATGGTAATGGACTTGCCAATGTAATATAATACTCCATACTAGACCTAGAAATGTATAAAGAATATATAAAACCATTAGTGGGCCCGGACGCGGCTACGCTTGCTTGAACTATACGATTATTTATTAAATATATTTATGAAATTATTTTCGGTTTTCAATAGAATTTGTAAGAAAATATAAGCCTAAATAATTAAAATAAGTTAAAGAATAATAAGTGGAAATTCTTAATATTAGAAAAAGTACCTAAAGTTTGCCGTGCGCGCGTACAAAACATTTTTCTATATTAAATAATTAATAATTTTTGCGAACAATATTAAATAATATCCCAAATGATTAAAATTACGATATTTTAAGTGTATAACATCGGTATAGATAACCAAACAGATAAATTAATAAGTAGTAGTAGTAATAAGCAGCAAATAATTAAATAAAAATTAACAGTAATTCGAAAATATATAAAAATTTACAAAACCATCAAAGTCATCAGTCAATAAATTGCATGTCAAATTAATAAATATTTTAATATATTGGTATAAATCGAAAATATTACAAATATGAGAAAAAAAAGTAACCTATGTTCATCCCGAGACCCTCAAGTATCTCTACGAGTGTTTTATCACAATTAAATTAGCGGTCTGGCCCTGATTGCGTATAAGGCAGACAGACAGACAGAGTTACTTTCGAATTTATAATATAGGTATGGATATGATCAATAAAAAATTGAGCATAATTATATAAGAACTAATACAGTAATTATAATCAGCTTCACGCTGTATACCGCACCCAGCAGGGTAGGCAGAGGGAATCTAGTGTTAAGACACTCCATTCCGTAATTATAGCCAGCGGGGCAGCTTTTGACTGTTAGTTCTCGCCAGTTCAATTTCAAATCAACGGTATAGATAAGACAGATAGATAGCTTAGCATGGAATAAAAAATAATACAAAATAAACATATATTCACCAAGTATAAGTTTGGGGTTGCCATCGACAATGTCCCCGCTGTTTATATTGACGAGACGCACGCCAGCCGACGCCAGCGCGTGCAGCGCGGCGTTCACATTGTTTAGATGATGGACACGCATGCGACCGCGCTCTCGTTTCTGAAGAAAGTAGTCAAAAATATTAATAAATCAATATGGTATTTTTAGGCAAAACACGGCGTTGGATTCCGCCACTCAACATGAAATGACTCCAGAATTGGGCAGCAAATGGAGAGCGGAGTGACCAAATACTAGGCTCTCTCTAGGCCTACCCTACTACATGAGGGATACAGTATGCAGCTAAAAAAAACATTAAACATTTTTGAGCCTCACACTATGCGCAGCATATAGCAGGGTGGGCAGAGGGAACCTGGGTACCTAGTGTTAAAACACTGCGATCCCATTAAGGCGTTCTCTGTTCCCCATTTATGATTATATATCCTTAACATTTAACATTTATTAAAAACTATTGTAATATTTGCATTATGCGCATTAAAAAATGTTTCAACATTAGTAAACAGTAAGTATATAGTATCTAGTATGTTAAATATTAAATTCCTTTTCCAGATTGGTACAAATCAAAATCCGATAGCAAAAAATCTATAAAAACATGATAAGTACAAATACATACAAGTAAATAGATATACTTACAAACTGCTGCGCTGTAAGGATCTCGAGTAGCGACAACAGCACCTCCCCATCTCGCAGGTCCAGGAACAGATCTTCCACGAGCGGCTTGCCATGCTGAAATTTACAATCAATAATAAGCCTTGTATCCATGTTATGTTCACAAATAATAATTTAATATTACAGAATCAATTTATTAATGACAAACGCTTCAAACTGTAGGTATATAACAATATTTTAAAATATATTTTTTATTCTCATAGAATGTTTAGAAAAAGAAGCTACTGTTCCCAGAAAAATAGGGAATAATATATGTCGGATTTAAAGGGGCGTAATAGATATTAAAAATAAACAAGTAGAACCTCTGACCATGTCCTGGCCTTTGGTTCTACTCGAAATACTAAATTAAATAAATAGGTAAATCTAAAACAAATAAATAAACCAAACAATAACTGGAAACATAGCAAATTACAAGGAAAATAATAACAACATTATCTTACTTCTTTAAATGATGGCTTGGAGCAGTGCCTGGGACTTGTGACCCCAGGAGTAGGCTTAAGGAATCCCTTTCCGATATATCAACACTCGCCTTTCACTGCTCCAGTCCAGTATAATTACAAATAGGTTTTAACAACATTAATAATTTAAATAGTCGAGGTTAACCAGCGGTGGAGCACGAGTAGTGCTCCGAGCCGTGGCAGAGCCTCGACTGAGCGTACAACGCCCGCGTGGCCTTTTATAAAGTAACAATGACGTTGACAACGGTGACGAGCCCAAAGTGGCGCCACCGGAAACTGACAAATACAAAACCATCAATTCAATATTTACAGCATTTTATTAACTCTAAATGTTATTTCTAATTTTACTCCTTAAAATATCTTTTGTAATTAAATAACTAATTATGAATTTATTCTCAATATTTAAGTAAATTATCACCCACGCCGACATATACAAATAAACTGAGACCAAGTCAGACTAGAGCCAGACTATATTTAAATTATGTTTTAAATTATACATGGTGGAAGAGGCAGCGCTTCTTTTACTGAAACTGCATATAGGGTAAAATATTTCAAATCCAGAACTAAAGCAGTTAATCAAGGTAACTCAACAGTTTGGACGTAGGATATTTTTTTTTCATTTCACGATTTTTATCCATACCTGTATTTCATGTGACGCATACATACGCATGCGACGTTGCCGCTTTGATAGGTAAGTGTGTGCGTGTATATGTTATACTTTACAAATGGCGTTTTATTTTAAAACGATAATTTTATTATTTATTTTGTGTGAAAAAATAACTTTTTTATTTTTGGGAATTATTTTTTTTCGGAATTATATTAGGCTTTTATAGAGGTAGTTAAAACTGTGGTTTCATTTAAAGTGGTGCTGACCATTCCATCCTGTATAGTGGCAGAGCAGCAGAGTTATTTACTGTACTTTACTGAACTCTACACTCACATAACGGGAAGCAGTAAATTCACCAAAACAATAAAACTTGGCAGCACCACGCCACCACGCCACCACCAGTGTTCCAAATGATATTGTCCCTAATTGACCGACGCGAGTCGATTGAACTGACGGGCTGTTCACGCTATTTTTACGCTATGCTCAATTATTGTATTTAGGTCTATTAAATATGATATATACTGTTGTTCGTGAAATATAAAATGGTAATTTGTCTTTAAAATATATTTTTCTTATAGTTATTATCCTATCTTATAATGGGGTTAGTCGTGGTCTTCCGCATCAACCGCCGAGATTCAATACACAATGCCTCCATAGTTTGGCGGAAAGTGGGGAACGGAGTGTTTTAATACTAGGTTCCCTCTACCATGCTGTGTACGGGATACAGGGTGAAGCCATTTTTTATAAATAACGTAAGGCCATCGCGGCGCAGGGGCACAAGGGTGTGACAACGCGACGGTTGTGGGTTCGATCCTTACTCGAGGGAATGAATTATTTATTAATATTTGATATCTTCACTCTGGCATCAAGGCAAGAGCCAGACGTTAATTACGCCACTCAACACACAATGCTTCGAAATATTCGGCGGAAACTGTCTCGGAGTGTCTTAACACTAAGTTCGCTTTACCTACCTTGCTGAGTGCGGGGTAAACCATGAAGCTGATTAAGTGATATCTAATAAATAACAGTATCGTTCATACCACACAGCCACGTTACTCCATCAATATTAATTAATAATAATAAGTGAATATACCCACCCGCCGAATAAAACGTCGGGCGTATCTTAATTCGACACATTGATAAAATTATTTAAGGCAATTTAGTATACAGTTTTTATTGGACTGTAATTCAAGCCTATTGTTAACACACAACGCGCAATGTCTCGAAATTTGAACGAGGAATATGGAAACGGATAGATTCCTACCCCTACCCTAATAACGCGGGAGGAATCGCGAAGCTGCTTTGCCTTTTTAACGTATGACTCCTATAGCGGCGGATAGAGTAAAGATTAAGGTAATAGTAAGGTCCATCAAGTGACGTATATCTATCTATATCACATTTTTTTAAGGCAAATAGAGATTAAATTTTAAGTAACGGAACACAGAAAGATTTTTTAAAGTTTCAGTTACAGAATGATCTTCATTGAAAATGAAATTTAAAAAGGAAAACGATGGAAAAATATCTGTACAGCTTTTTTTTTATGTTCCCCAGTGACAGATAAAACATAAAACAATAGAGTATTAAAAACAGAACTGGTACATAGGTTCTTACCGTAAGACTGTGTTCCAATTTCCCCGTCCCCGCGCTCCTTTAGCAAAGGGATATGATAGGCCAGCTCACCAGGCAATAACTGGTAATTGTTCCTCTTCCCTCCCTAATGGTTGTGCTCTTAATCAGAGTGTTGATAATTCAGCAATGACAAGAAAGGACCTGTTAGTAGTTCTAACAGAGACCCTTGTGAGCATAATCTCTTCCTCTGATGAATTTCCTTTACCGTCCCACGTTGCCACAAACCTTACTAAAATCTATAATAAAATCATTAATAATGGATCCATTGAAATTCCTCCAGTGGAATAGTAACAGTATTCGGCCTAAAAAGCATGAATTACTGAATATTATTTCACTGTATCAGCCTGTCATTGTTGCCCTCTCGGAGNACTGTAATTCAAGCCTATTGTTAACACTCAACGCGCAATGTCTCGAAATTTGAACGAGGAATATGGAAACGGATAGATTACTATCCCTATCCTAATAACGCGGGAGGAATCGCGAAGCTGCTTTGCCTTTTTAACGTATGACTCCTATAGCGGCGGATAGAGTAAAGATAAAGGTAATAGTAAGGTACATCAAGTGACGTATATCAATCTATATCACAATTTTTTAAGGCAAATAGAGATTAAATGTTAAGTAACGGAACACAGACAGATTTTTTTAAGTTTCAGTTACAGAATGATCTTCATTGAAAATGAAATTTAAAAAGGAAAACGATGGAAAAATATCTGTACAGCTTTTTTTAATTTTTTTTGTTCCCCAGTGACAGATAAAACATAAAACAATACAGTATAAAAAACAGAACTGGTACATAGGTTCATTTTTTTTGGTGAACAATTTTTTTACTGTAATATACTACTTTTCCTTAATTATATACTAAATAAACTTTTCAGTACACATACCGTTATTTATAACAATGACAATCACTTTGTCTCGTCTAGTCGTTAACAAAATTTATGACATATAAAAACAGTATAAAATTTATACAGCTTATAAATTCATATGAAACATAGCCTTGTTTAAGCACTTCCGCCTTGTGCTCTAATTACTATTAAAATAAAAGGATGTTACATATATTTCTTTTAAGGATTTAAAAAATTAAAACGTTTAACAAAACTAATTGAAAAACTCGTAAATTTAAAAAAAAACAATATAATAAACAACGCCGTGAGATCCGCAACTTAACACGCAATACCTTTTAAATTTGGCGGACTGAGGTGAACGGCAGTGCTTTAGTAGGAACGGAGTGTCTTAGCGCTAGGTTCGCCAGGTTCCCTCTAATTACCCTGCCTTAAAAATTAAAACAATCTTACCTTGGCCAGTTGAGAGTTTATCCACTTAGCGAATGTTTTCTTTTGTACATCCTCCCGCTCATCTGAAAGCAAAATATAGAATTATTTATTACAAGCCAAAGCAACGACTTGGGTGAGGCACATTAAATATGCATCACGACCGCGTATATTGAACTGCCGACGTAAGGACCGTTCGCTTTCTTAGAAAATTGTCTTTTGTACAAAGTATTTAATATTTATAGAAAGAAAAGTTTCTATAGTATTGAAATAAGTAATAGTGTTATATTTTTCAATAAAAAATTAACTATTGTCATATTATAGGTATAGCTATAATATAATATAATATTATAGGTATTGATATAAAACAAATATAATAATCTAGACAAGCGACTAGGACTGTACACGCGACTGCTTGTGGGTTCGGATTCGATTCCCGCTCGCTTCGTAACGAGGCAATCCGCAGCTTCGAATTCGACGGTATATGCGGAACGGAAGTGGCTTAGCTGGTCTTAACACTAAGTTCCCAGGTTACCTCTGCCTCTGTGTTATGTTTAGGATATAATGTGAAGCTAATAGAAATATTTTTTGCAAATTTTAGGACAAGCACCATTCGTCTTATATTATAACATGTAGGTATAATTAAACTATATAATGATATCAAAATCAGCAACAATATATAAATAAAATATTTTTTATAACAAAAAAGAATATGAAAATGATAAATTTACATAAATCCTCTGCACTGCCGATGTCTGTCTGTGGCTTAAAACCCACCAAAACCTCCCAAGTCTTCAGAAGCGTCAGCATTACATAATATAAACAGTATATGAAAACAGAACACGCGTCTTAGACCTATACGTATTCGAGACAAGGTTATTTTAAACCTAAAAGTAGGTCTTAAAATGTGAAGACAAACAGAACAAGCGTTTTAGACCTAGATGTACGCGAGACGAATTTATTTTAAATCTAGGAGTAGGTCTTAAGATGTGAGGACTAATAAGAACAACAGATGTAAGAACTAAATGTAGTCTATACCTTATTAGCAGGAACTCGATAGAATTATTTATCGAATAGCTGTTATATGCTTTTGACACAAGATGTCGACATTGTAACACAGTAGATGCACACGCTTTTAAGATTGCGGGTTCGAATCCTATTTGGTGTAGATTTATGATTATCGATATATATAAAAGGACTTGTCCTCACTGACTGAACGTGAAATTTAGACAGATGTTTACTTTCGTAATCTGGACATCCACTAAGAAGGGATTTTGTAAAATTTTAACCCTAAAGGGGAGTAATGGGGGTTGAAAATTTGTATGGCAAAAAAAAATCTGCACCGATTTTTATGCCGATTTTTATATTTATTATCATTTTTTAGAATTCACCCCCTAAGGGTGCAAATAAGGAGTTGAATGTTTGTATAGAAAAATCTTTAAATCGCCACCGATTTTTATAAAATTTGAAACTTAGACTCATAAAAATAATTCAGTGAACACGTGTTTCATGCTTTACTAGAATTCACCCCTAAGGGTGCAAATGAGCAGGCGAAGCTGCACGCGTCCGCTAGTATTAGATATGGGTGTTTCTCTGTTCTGATTCTACCATTCAAAATGTAACGTTATAAACAACATGCGAAATTTTAAAACAGTAGTATGCTCTTTAAATTCTCATACAATGATATATTATTATTAATATTTTTATTTTATTACATACTTTTTTATTTTATTTTTTTATCTTCACATACAGCTGGGTATACAGCGGCAATCTAATATTAAGATACTAGTATATATAAGTATTGAATGGCGAAACTTTGCAAACGCATTGCATTATTACCGGAGCGCGTAAGAATCAAACCTACAACCGTCGCGTTTACAGTTACACTCTTCTGCCACTGCGCCTAGGGCTCCACTTTTAAATTATAATTAAAATTTTCGTAATACAATGAATGTGGAGCCCGATCTACCAACATAATGTTCAAGAAGACGTTACACCTACCGTTGAAAGTGTAGGCAGGAAATGCGAGTCGGATATTACATCGAAAGACGTGCTTACCCGTTATCGGTACTTTAAATAAATTAAGTTTTTAGTTTACTTCAGTTCTACCGGCTCATATTGTTTGTATATTGGTAGGTTTCTGTAAATCGTTTCGTCAGTAGAAATTATCGATTCATCTTATTTTTCAATGTTAGATAGTAAAATATGTTAAGGAATGAGAAGTATTTAACTATTATCGCGATATCTATGTATTTGATTTCCAATTATGGCAACACTTATTGTTAAGTAAATCTAATATACAAAAATGAGCCTCAATTGTGTGTTATTATTAGGTTTATCATGAAATTGCAATTTTGCATTTTGTTTCTAATCTATATCTATACTATAATATAATAAAGCGGAAGAGTTTGTTTGTTTGTTTGTTTGAACGCTAAGATCTCTGGATCTACTGGTCCGATTTACTATGTTTTTGATTTGTATGAAAGCTGCATTTTTCAGAAGTGCTATAGGCTTTATAACATTACATTACACACGTGTACTAATAAATTAAAATACTTTCTAATTTGACATGCAATTTATTCTGCCATATCAATAACAACCGTCGTTGCTAAGCAACGGCTTGCAAAGTTTGTTTGTTGTTTTAAGAAAATGTCAATTAACTTATATTTTGATATTCGTCCTTATAAAAATAAATATAATAGTCACTTTTAGCATTTTATCTAGTTTGAAATTATAGTTTACTGTATAACATTCTAATAAATAATTAAGGAGATGTCACTGATTCGGAATGACCTAGCCTTCGGGCAGCATAGTATTAGTATGACCGACGCGAACGGGCAGACGACGTTGACGGTTTTATAAATTTCCATACATTTTCAAACTATTGTTAATTTTTATGTAATTATTTGCTGTTTATAATTTATTTAAACTACACTTTGATTCTGTTCTTTTATAATATAAAATAACTTTAATAACATGCAAAACAGAAATTCCAACAATTCCTACTCATAAAACATTCCTATCAACTACGAATTAAAATTCACAACACCCCATCCAGCGAACTCAAAAACTAAAAAAAAACAATCGCAAAACAAGCCACTTTTACTTATAACGTATAAAATTCAAATGTGCACTCTCACTGACACGCACGGGCGTACATCGCACACTGATATCAGACATGCGGGTCCTGTTAGACACGCTCCAGCGATCAACACCGCACCCTGCCTGGACTTGGTTAACCTCGGACGAATATGCCAATATGTTTGTCAGGCTTGACAATTGTGTGCCATTTTGAATGTAAATAGGCTGGATGAATTGTGGAGAACATATTATAGCAATTATTTTAACATTACTTAATTAAATTTCTCGATACGCCCTTCATATAGCAGGATAGGCAGAGAACTAAACAAAATCAAAAAACAATATGCAGCATCGTTGCTATCTTTGATTTAGCTGTTTTGTTTTTAGATTTCAGACAATAAATTTAATGATCTCGGCGTTGTGTTCCGTCACTCAACACAATACCTAAAACGGCGGAAATTTGTGAACTGAGTGTCTTGACACTAGGTTTCTTCCATACGAGTATTTATTAAAAAACGATTACCCTTCTGCCCATGCAGGTCCCGCAAGACACGCTCGAACGGTCGTTATAGCTTACGCCTTTGTTGCGGCCTTGGTTATACTGATATCATATGAGACAATATATCAAATATAGAGAAATAAAATATTTATTGCAAAGGCATCTAAGACTTCACACAAATATTTCTATCTAATCTATCTCTAGGCTATCTAAGTAAGAAACTTATTCTTCGTTCACACAAATATTTGCCGGAGCAGCGGCACAGCCTTTCACTCTAAGCATGACGGTTGTGGGTGAATTATTTATATTTCTTCGCTCTGGAAAAGACTGAGAGCAGCGTTAAGTTAGCCAGTCAACACTATGTCTCGAAATTTGGACAAATGGAGAACAGAGATGCGAGAATCAAAATTTGTACTTTTTTCCTTTTAGCTTCATATAAATTAACTTAACCGTAAATGTTTCGAAACAAGCTTTTTTATACTCATAAAAGTTAAAAAGGCTTTTAAGTGAGCTTTTAAGCAGTAATTGTAGTTAATATTGCAAAAGGTACTATAGCGGCTGTATGTATGATGCGCTCCACCGGCCACCAGGCCACCTTTACTCGGCCTTGAAGTCGACCTCACCAACTGTACTGAATTAAACTATTGTAAACACTTAATATATATTTTATCAGCTTCACGCTGTATCCCACATATAGCAGGATAGGTAGAGGGAACCTAGTGTTGAGATACTCCATTCTCCACTTTCCGCCGAAATTTCGAAACTTCGATTCCCTACTGTGTACCGGATGTGTGAAATTAATTTTATATAGTAAATAACATTTTTAGCTATTTATAATTCAAGTTCTAGCGTAACCGATTAAATTATTCAAATGCTTTTCATGTGGGTTTCGCTCATAGTGCAAGTGATAATTGTCTTAATAACAGCGATCTAGGTTATTGCCATATGATTCAACGTTATATTTCCATATTTTATCCAGTTTATACATTATATAAGGATTGAGAATCGCATAATAAAACCATTAAAATGACTTAAATTACATCTTACATAATGCATTAATTGACGTTGAAAAAAAGGAATACAGTCCGTATAGTCCGTACAGTGTTTATAGGCCGTAGTGGCACAAACTCGCAACTCAATATATGCAAAGGATATAAGTTTGATTCTCACTCGGGGTCATGAAATATTTAAGTCTGGCAACTAGGCAAAGCAAGGCATTGAGTTCCTCCGTTCTCCAAGCAATGCCTCAAGGATTCGGTGAAAAGTGGAAAACTGAAATGTCTTAATGGGGAACGAAGAACACTCTTCCTAGATGCTCTCTTTCTACCCTGCGATTAGTGAGATATGGTATGAAGAAGAAAAAAATAACTTAGTTCAATTACAAAAAGCATCAAATCATGGTAACAAGATAGTACTGAAGGTTATTTTTTGTTGAGACACTTAGCGCGTCATAATTAAATTGACAATTCTTAGGTAAATGGAAAAATAAAATATAATTAGCATACAGAATACGTCAAGCTATTATATGATAGCTTATTTATTTCTATTATAAAACTTTTCCATTACTCATCGACTCGTAGACAAAGCACTGGTGAAACTACTAAACTAATAGTTAAAATCTGATAGGTAGACTAGAGACTTCGAGAAATCCTCTTTTAGTACTCCCCTATACTCCTCAGTAGGACGTGTAGGGGAGAAGAAAAGAGGTTTTCACGAAAGTGTTACGACCTCGGGCAGGTCTTAAGAATTATTACATTCAATGAATGATTAATTTAAATATAAATTTAATTATGATGCTTAAAAATTATAATTATTATTCAATAAACAAACTCTATATATATATATAATATATATATACTCTATATATAATATAATATATATATACTCTATATATATAATATATATAATATATATATATATATAATTCTGACATTCATTTCCAAATCATTCAATGTCATTCAAATATCAAAATTAGTTCATTCACAAGTCCCAAGTCAAGTTAATAAGATAAAATCAATGTTCACTTTTTAGAATTCTAAATATCATGGTGAGTCGACTTTTGCGACTTTTGTCGGCGAGATTTTTGATGGAAAGTAAAAGCCATAGAAGCTCGTCTAAATTAATAAATTCTTGACTATTGTGTGGTTAAGTTTCGATTTCAAATAATTGTTTTCTTAACTTACTTACACACTGTATCTTGCACGTAGCAGGGTAGGCAGAGGGTACCTGGGAACCTAGTGAAAAGAGTTACGATACTCTCTACATCTCCGTTAAAAACTTTCGTTCCCAAGTACAGAGATAAAACGAAATATTTATTAGAAAGGAATATTTATAAGAAATGAAACTATATTAACAATACAAAAAGAAACTATAAAAGATATTAATTTAATTAATATAATAATTTCTTCATATAGATAGGTACATATTGTGGTCACGTGTGAGACGGGCATTCCGCGCCGCTGCCGTACGCTAAGCTCATGATTTCTCTAATAACAAAAACACGCATGTCTGTATATGGGTATCTGGTTGCCCCCATTTACTTGGAACAACTTATTTTAATGGAAGTACGGCAGATGATTGATTTATTTTTTTTATTTACAATATTGGTCTGTTTCTGGATCGTCTGGATTCGATTCCCACTCGCGGTAATAAAATATTTAATATTTTGATTACCTAGCCGTGGCAACGAGACAAAGTGCGGCGTTCAGTACCGCAGTCCATTCCGTTTAACAATTAGTATTTGTTTTATTAAAGCCGTCATAAATTAAAAAAAAAACAATATAAAGTAATTAGCTCGACGAAAATTGCATTAAAAACAGTTTTATTTAATTGTTAGAAACTTTGATTCACAAGGCACAGATGTTGTATTTAAAATGATATCATTATTAGAATACGACAGTAGCGAATTCAGATGAACAAATAAAAATTGAGCACTTCAAGCAGGCGAAGCCGCGAGTGGGTTGCTAGTTTCATATACATATATACAAAATACTGCCAAAAAATTAACCTGTAACTAATTTATACATTCAAATCTAAAAATCCACATGTACGTTTTTAGCGTACTTTCATAATTATATTCCTTAGACTAAAAAAAAATCTCATCATCACATATTGAGTACCAACAATAGATTACCATTATGAAACCATAGAATCTATACTTCTTACTACATTGTTCGAAGCCTGTCTGCAATATGGCGACAAGCCTTCGATATTCACGTAAGACGGTCGTCGATAATAATTATGCAAGGATTTATGCAGATTAATCAATCTTCTAAGAATTTGCACCTATGTCAGTGATTCAGCTGAATATATTCATATATGCATTCAAAGTGTATTCGTGGCTAGAATAGAAGAATATTGTAACTGTAAAGACTGCGGATTCAAATTCTATAAGGATATATATATTTCTTTTTATTTTATTTTTGTCGGGTTCACGCTGTGTCACGCATACAGCAGGGTAGGCAGAGTTAACCTAATGTTAAGACATTTCTTTCGCAACTTCTTGCCGAATTCTGGAGCTATTGCGTGTTGAGTGGCAGAATTCAACGTCGCGCTTAGCCTCGACACCGGAAAAAGAAAAAAATGTTACTTTTTTGGTAAAAAATTAACTTTTTCAGGTATCTGTCCGTTATATTTGACTATCTGTCACTGGCAACACTGATTTTGTACACTCGTTACGCAACTTCTAACGGAATAGCGCGTAAACTAATCTGTCCAGTAATCCCGTTAAATCGTTCGTCAATCAAGCGCTACTAATCGACGTCGGCCATTGCGTAATGTACATGTGATGGTGGAGAATATTCTCATATGTACTTATTTATAGCTTATTGTAGGTTTTTATTTATTTCAGTTGAATAAATTGAAGATGATTTATGTGACATACATACAATACATTAATAATATTTTTTTTTGGGTAGGCAGAGGGACGCGGGGAACCTAGTGTTAAGACACTTCCGTTTACCAGTTTCCACCGAATTTTAAAGGCTTTACGTGTTTGCCTCGTGACCAGAGCGAGGAAAATAATAAATATTTCATTTCCTCGTGTGGGAATCGAACCTACAACCTATCGGGTTTATAATAACACAAAATATAATAAATAAATAATAACAGTTTTTTTTTAAATAATACAATTGGCCTATATAGTTAAAAATCTCAAAAAACAAAACAAAATTTGTAAGAAATCTGTTAACGGTTAAAACTAACATTAACAAACAATACGATTTTTCCATACATGGTAGGGCCATTGCCATAAAAACATTTTTAAGGAAAGGGCAACTGTCATATAGAGACATGAACGAGAGGCTCGTCATTCCAGTATGTGAAAGTTTAATAATATAAAGATAGCTTCATGACTACTCGTTGGACACTAAATTCATAATAATTGTTAGTAATTATTACAAAAAAAGGTAAAATTGTGTGAAATTATAAAATATTTAACCTATAAGATATTCTAACGGAGCTTTTATGAAGTAACATAAAAGTATGTTCAATGTTACCAAAAAACTCAAAGTATCTGAACTAAAATTGGAATGCGAGTTGCCTAACTTCATTAATAATATTTTCAATCACATTTTTTAATGAAATATCAAGTTAATTAACTACTCAACACGCAATTCCTCCAAAATACGAGGAAAGCGGGGAACGAAAGTGTCTTAATGGGAACGTAGTGTCTTAATACTATGTACGACATATAGATTAGTTTAAATTAATGCCATAACAGCCAAATTTTAAAAAAATAGTTACAACTGTTTTTGCTAAAAAAAACAAAGTTTTAAATTTTTACTCCACCGAAATCTACATTTTCGTTGGCATTTCTACTATCACAAATTTGTAATATATTTCATATAAACATCAGATTTAAATAAAAATATAGTTATATTAATCTTTATGCCATAAAATGTTATTTAAACAACCACATGGACAATGAATACTAAACGAGAAACGTAAATTTGAACCTGTCAAATTTGTTATTACGTTTGTCGCTCTACCCTCACACCATGTCTGGAACCTGGTAGCCCAGTCATATCTGACATAGGGAAACAGTTACACTACAGGATGGAGGTACGTCGTGAATACGGCACCTTCTTTACGAAACATCTGAATATGTTTACTTTAAGTTCACACATACATACATACATTGAGCTTTAAGTGTGTTAGGTAAACGGAAATACATTTTCTCTTTTGTATTAGTTTCTGAGTAATATTGTTTTATTGTTTTGTTATCTTCATGTACTGACTACTTTTAGTAGTAAGACATATGGATATGTGTAAATGCGAATCGAAAACGTTAGAACAAGACTTGAAATACAAGCTATGCTATAATATGCTATAATTATAATTTAAGCTATAATTATTTATACGAAAAAGGAAAAGTAATAGCCCTTATTACTTACGTTGACAAAATGCGGTCGTTACGTACGATTAAGTAATATAAAGTCGTTTCTTAAAGACAAATTTTGGGGTGAAAAGAAGCCAATTAATTAATTACGTGGAAAAAGTACATTTAATTAGAAAAAATTGTGAGACCACAGGAATGCTATAGTTCAATCAAATAATTTTTTCATTGATGTATAATATAATAAAATTGAATAACGTTATATTTCTAACGTCTTGTTCAATTTTACTATGTAAGAGACTAATAGAAACCAGGTGTGGCGCAAAGACACAGTGTGACTAGTGTTGCCCAAATGCAAGAACAAGACGAGACTTAGCCAGTCTTGGTCTTGGTCTTGCGCCAATACACCTGGTCTTGGTCTTGGTCTTNTGTTCTTGGTCTTGGTCTTGCAAAAACGCAAGAACAAGACCAAGACTGCAAGACCAAGACTGAATTTGGGCAACACTAAGTGTGACTGTTAACGCGACAGGTTGTGCGTTTGATTCCCACGCGAGATAATGAAATTTCATATTTCCTTTATATGCGCTCCGGAGTTCAGCGGAAAATGGGAATCGGAGTGTCTTAACACTAGGTTATTATAAATATAAATATAATTATTATACGATACATGTACGTTAGTAGCATTCAAATTTTAAAGCATAAAAGACGAAACTATAAAGTAAGCTAACACGCAATAGCGCCTGTCAAAATATTTATATCCGGCGATGCATTTTTATTTCAAAACTAAAAGTAAAGCATTTAAAGTTACACAACACATGTATTTCCATTTAAACGTTTCGTTGCTACGTAACCTTTGTCATCATCATCATCTGTATCATAGATACTGTGTTTTTGAAGGTCCACCTAACCCTGTCTCTTACCAATCACACATCCTTCATACTTTTTTGCCTCCTCTAAACTGACTCTGCATATCCTACGAAGAGATCCAACCCTTACAACATTCTACTTCTAGCGAAATGTGGGTAAGCTTGTGGCACAGTGACACAATCGTATTACTGTAAGCACGACGGTTGTAAGTTCGTTTCCCACTCAAAGGAATTAATTACACTTCATTCATTTTCACGGGCACTCTGTTCGCTCGAGAAACAACGCAAGACGCGGCCTTGATTTCTTACAAAACTTTGACAGAAAGTTGGAAACGGAGTGTCTTAACACTAGGTTTCCTATGCGCACCCTGCTATATACGAGATACTAAAAAAATCCACCAATAAAAACATCTTCTGTCATCAAACATCAGTGTAATTGAGCAAGTTTTAACGACTTTTAGTAGTTAAGTAAAGTTCGTGTTAAATAGTAGTCATCAACTATGAATTGGTTGGAAGTATTAGTGTCATGACATCACTCTAGTAATTGGACACACACACACACACTTACAAATACAAAAACGTAGTGTCACAAGTTCGCGCTTATCGGCGACGTTTGTTTCTTGTTGGTTTTTTGTAATTGTATCAGGTATTAAACAAAATAAGTATATTTTATATTTTTTACTAGTTTTAATATTTTAAATACTTTTCTTATACGATAATTTACGTTTTATATTGCACTGGTCGTCGCCCGTAACTTTGTTTGCTTGGGCTTTAGGACGTAAAATGGAACATCGAAGTTTTCCTGCGTTCCCGTAAAAACTTCTAGAACTCAATATGCGCATTCCCTTCTATCCATACAAGACATATTTTAATATTCTCTTCTCTCTTCATTTTAAACTTACTTACGGAAATACAAACGAAACTATCGGCCCTCAGTTTAGTTCTTTAATTATAGCATTTCGAACGTGCCAGTTGAGCACAAAAACTATCGGTCTTACTTAACCTACAGTCTGTGCTTTATTTGTTAAAACATAGATTGACGCCATGGCCCTTATTAATTGAGTCATTAACTATTACACTTAATGATCATCTTTTTAAATTTGTGTTCAACCGGCACAATCGAAACTCATTAACCATAGAAGCCAAACCAAAATTCGGTAATAATTGAAGAATAGAAGTGTTTTATTGGGAACAGAGTGTCTTAACATAACATAAGATACACCGTGAAGCTAAAAAATCTTTAATATATAATAAAGCGTTATTGCATTCGGAAAAAAATATTATACCTACTTAACAACCAAAACTAAATATAACAACTATAAAACTTATATTAAACGATAAGACTAAAAGAATTCACCAAGAACGAGATAAAACGCAAGCACCAGCGATGCGTCACGCCCCAGTTCTGATAAAGAAAGCAACACGAAATCTTAGGAGTCAGCTTTCAGTGGATCAAGTTGGCTGTGCATAGTAAAGTTACATATGCGGTGCTACCTTGTTTAGAATGTTATGTAATGTTAGTTTGGAGTCATGTTTCACTTTCAATTTAATTTTGATTAGTTTTACCCGACTAGGGAAGGGAAAAGGAGGGTTATGATGCTGTTAGAGGTACAATTCTTTTCTAAGTACTGTCCAATTTTCGAGATATAGCGTGTCAAGTCAAGGCCATGTTTGGTCTGAAAAGGCTTTGTCACCTCAAATGACAATAGAACCCACACCCCTGGTGTTTACTGTTAAATGCTATGCCACTGCAACACAATGACCTCTAAAAAAGAATAAAAAATAGCATTTATTAAATAAAAAATTAACTTTAAAGTTAACGGTGACTCATTACTTGTATCATATTTTTAGGGAGTTAAAGTTCAATGCCATATCCATCATACATGCTAGTATTGTATTTTCCACATATAAATTGAATTAATTATTATCACTAACGAATAAATAGTCAATAGACTTTTCCTAATCACTATAAAATAGCCTTAATTATTTCACAAAAAAAAAACATTAAAGATTGCAACCTTTGTTACTATCAATTTAAATGTTTTAAAAATAAATATAATTATTTTATATATTTTTTATTTATCTACTATAATAAATAACATATTTTGAAATAGCATCCTTGTCATGTAACTGAAATTTATGAAAACTATTATGGAATTATTCATGATTTCAATTCCTTTAGAATAGTTTAAACTTAGAAGATTAAAGATAGTATGTTACTATAGATAGGGTATAAGGAGAATAGTTTCCTTGAATTATTTCAATTATTACATGGCTTTTAGTTCCAAATCTCCTTTGATTCTTAATAATTTAGTTAATGAAAAGATCACTTTTTAAATGTGAACATTATTAAATTCAAATATTTTTATTCAAAATAAAAAGTTACAAGCTTCATTTTCGAATGTCAAATAACTTACCACCAGCTCACTAAAGTTAGTGCCTCAGACCTGAGAAGAACCGGCGCAAGAAATTCAGCGGGACTTATTTTTTAAAATGTTAAACATACATATTTAGTACCCGAATGCTTGTTTGCCTTGTCCTTTTTCCATAAAAAAAATTATTATTATTTGTGTAATAGAGACCATCGTGCAGTGCATTGACCTCTACCCAGAAAAATGAAATAATTTCATTCTTCATTCTGCTAAGGTATCAATAGTTTATCATGTATTATGTCTTGTTCCTACAATTTATAGGTTTTTTGAGGACCTGGGAACCTAAAGATAAAACACTTGGTATATCATTAAGACACTTCTATTCCCTATTTTACACTAAATTCTTGGAGCATTCTGTTCCGAGAGGCAGAACTCAGTGCCACCTTTTATCTTGTTATCAGAGCGACAAAATGAGAAAACACATTGAAAGTAAACAAAAACTAATAAAGTTGCATAAGAATATAAATTTTATGATTTATATGCATATGTTGCAAAGGTAGACTGGATCAACATCTGATTGTAATGAGGCTGGTTGTAGGTTTGATTCAGGAGAACAAATTATTTTCATTTCCTTGCTCTGGTAAGAAGACAAAGTGTTAAACTGAGTTTTGCTAGTCAACATGTTACATCTAAAACTTGGAGAATGTGAAGAATAGTGTCATAACACTAGATTTAATCTGCTATAGTGCTATATTTGTATGATACACCATTGTGCTATACACTATTAAGCTAACAAAATATGCTTATTTTATTTAATCAATGTCTCTTGTAATGTAACTATTAAAAAATTAATGCCTATTATTGAAAATTAATGATATGGCTAAATATTTTAAAAATACTGATTTACGTAAGTCAACTTTTAATTATAATCAAGTAACAGCACATTAAAGTAATTAATAATAAACAATTAGTAAAGGTCATTGACTTCACAATTTTTTTTAATTTACATTCCTTATATTATAATAAGTTAAGTTTATTTATTATTATAACAAAATGAAAACAAAATTATAAAAATTAAATATTGTGTATTAAATCTATAATTGTTATAAATATTTCATAATTTAGAAAAGATAAATTTACCTAATGTCTTAAATATTGAAAAATAAACTATTTAGCTTTAAATAAAATTTAATAAAAAGAATTGTGACCTAGATTTTTACCATCACTGAAAGAAAACCGAACCTAAATACCTGCATATATTGGATAATCTACAAGCTATAAAATGATGAGAAAATTCTTTGCAACTTTATCACATATGTGTACCTATGTACAGATAAGATAATATCCAACCATATTACTCAAATGTAAACGAAACTAAAAAAATGTACTACGTAATTTTAAGGCTGTATAATAAATTGCATCATAGCTCGATTAACTGCAGTCAAGGTCTTACTTAACTAATCGGTTGACTTAAGTAGCCTGGCGCCAGAAGTAAACCACCTGAAGTACATACCCACACAACTCGGCTCCATTTTCCTCCGCTATTATCTGACTGAGATGATCTGTTTTCAATCGAGTTTATGTGATGATAACAACTTTCTTAGACATGACAAACACACACCACTCCCAACTTATAAACTTTGTTCGAACTTTGTAAGCACCACAAAACTTTTCACAAACTTTATCCAAATGAAATGGCGGCCTTTAATTATTTATTTGCGACACTTTTTCAACTTTTACGTGCAAGTTGAATTAAAAAGTGTGAAAAAAAACGCGTAGACCATTATCACGGACAGTAGCGAGACCAAACTACAAACAACTTCAAACAAGTTGACAAGAGGCAGCGGGCAGCGGCGCGCTCGAAGTGCGGCGTGCCACAGATAGTAAACTGTATACATATTGAGTCACAGCACAGATATTACGCTGTCAAATATAGTTAATTATCCAATTAGACTTTTTAGAAATTATTATGTTTTTTTTTTCATATGGAAGCAATATGATTTTTTTGGTAACAAAAGAAACCATCATTAAGTAAAAACTCTATATAAGGTTACTTTATTTGGAGTTACCACCAAGAGTTTATGCCCAAGAGCACTGTAGCTGTACTTTTGTGTTTATACATTGATTTTATATCGTGTAAATATAAAATATAACGTTTCATATTGTATAAACGACACACATGAAAAATGTCCACCTGTTTTTATAAGCGGCATTGACCAAATATGTAACCCAAATATATACAAATAAGATGTAATATATAAGAAAAGAGAATAACGGTTAATTCTATTTACATTTATAATTCATGAAGGATCTTTGTATAGTGACTTGTAATTTGAAATAAGGTTTTCCATAGTTTTTAGAACTAGTTGGGGTCAAAGATTGTGTTTATGAACTTGTATGGAATATAAATTACTTTATTTTTGTACAAGAGGCTAATGAACTTGTCATGTGCAGGCAATTGAATATAACAAGTAATATCTACACGCAAGTTTTTGATTAGTCTTCACATATTAAGTATTGTACTTCAAAATTGTTCACTTAATTATACTGCTATGTTTTAAAAAAAATGTTAATAGAGTGAATATTTGTTACAGCAATTGTATTATGTGGAAAGAATTTTATTTATAATTTTTTTTTTATTTAAACAGTATAAATATTGAATTAAATAATATGATATGTTTACAAATTTCTCGGCTTAACAAATTTCTGTTACTATGTGGGCTAAAGTTTCCACTATTTACCTAGCCTTAACAGTAGCGGCAACTAACTCTAAGTTACGTCTAAGCAAACCAAGAAAATAATTTATATTTGGAATTTAATCATTTTCGTCACATTCAGAAAAAATCTAAAACCACTATAGGTATTTAGTTTCGAAATAAAATTAAAAATAACCATACTTACTTTTACTATGATTTAAATGCAATTCATACGGGCCGGTTCTGTACGGCGGTGCATCTCCTATTTCCACTATCCACGTGAGCTGGCGCGTGCGCAGCGGCGACGGTAGAGCCATCTTGTTGTTATATCACACATCACATACACTTTAGTTCATTTCACTTGGTAGCCATTTTGTTTACTAGATGTCGTTTCACTTATTTTTAAACACAAAAAAAAATCGTAAGTAAATTAACTGTTTATATGTTTATATTCGTAAAATGTAAATAATAAATAATATATATTTTTAATTATTATGGAATAAATTAAGCTAAATGTACGATTACGTATATTAAGTGGAGTTTTATGATAATACCTACTTGTAATATTAATAAAACATGAACGTTCATATTTAAATTTTTTACTTAACAAGAAAAAAAAAACATTTTACAAATAAAATGATTATTCAATTTATTGAAGAAAATTAGTTATTTTTCAATATTGATAGGTTATTGGAGCAATAATTTATAACATTCGATTTTGTAATTTATAATAATTCGCACACTCTCGATTCGTATTTATTTAATCTCTAATTCGTATTTAATAATTCTCATCGTATTTAAAAAGAAGTAGTTGTAATAAAAAAAGCAATAGCACAAAAATAGCATAAAATTACAATATTCATTTCAATTTGACAGATTGAATATAAAACTTACGAGTACTATTGTGACGTCGTCAATGTTAAAATTTCAATAGGTATTTTTTATCTTCACGCACAGGGAATCTAGGAATCTAGTGTTAAGACACTCCGTTCCCATTAAAACACTTCCGTTCTCTACATTCCGCCGGAGGGATTGTATGCTTCATTTATATTTTTATTATAATATTCACCCATTTATTTTGCACGTTAAATTAGCTAGAAGTGGACAAAGCCCGGGGCAGTTGCAACTTAAATTATATAAATAATTATTGTGTATATATTCTTACATAACGGGATATCCTTATCTTTGCTTATCAATGTTGTAGCTAAAGATATAAATTAATATGCGATTGTATCTGTCTACATTTGTAATATTTTATAATATTTTATGTATTTTTATTATTATACTAGGCATAAATTGTGTAGAGATCAGTCATGGCGCAGGAGCACAAAGCGTGACTGTAAACGGATGTGAGTTCGATCCCCAGTCGAAGAAATTAAATATTTAATGTTTTTATTTCTTCGCTTTGGTATCTAGGCAAAGCGCTCCGATTCCGATGGAAAATAAAGAACGAAAATGTCTTAATAGGAACAGAGTGTCTTATCACTAGATTCCAAGGTCTCCTCTGCTCATCCTCCTATGAGCGGGGCGGGATACAGGGTGAAGGTAAAAAAAAGAAACAAAAATTACACGTACAAATAAACTTGATCCTTTATGTGCGCAAACCCGATTATCAACCTTTCAAAGGCATTAAAATTCAATTATAATTCAATTAATCAATGCACTTTTCTTTATTTATCATAGTTAACTAAAAATAAATCATTAAGTAATAAATAAATCGTTATAGTTTTAAAAGTCAAATTTGAAAAAAATTGAAAGTCTTGTACCTGGTAGGTACCATACCATAAGAAAGCATATCCCATACACTATTAATAAGCATTAAACATAAAAAAAAATTATATCAAACACGCAAAATCGCGTGCAAGCAAGCCCGCTGCGAGCAAAAATACGAGCACTTTCCCCGTCGGCAGCGTGTTTAATGTCCTTCGCTTTATTTCTCCTATTTTATCTCATATCGCTATTTCGAGCGCGGTTCACCTTGAGAATCCTCGGCCGGTGCCGAACTACTGCTTGCTCTACTATTGAGAATAACTTAATAAACTTGGCGGTTATGTTAACTTCGTTAGGCTTATGTTAAGATTTATATTTAATCTTATTTGAATTTTAGTGTGGTAATAGATTTCGTAATTTTTATGAGGGGCAGTAGCGTATGACTGTAAACAAAACGATAGTGGCTTCGAATCCCACTGGTGTAATAAATTAATATTTGTTAATATTTTATCGGTCTAGTAACAAAGCAAAGCGAGGCCTTAATTTCTGCCTCTCAACACACGATGCCTCGAAACTTCGTCAAGATATAGGAAACGGAGTGTCTTACCACTAAGTTCTCACTAGCTATCTTATTATATATATGGTTAGTTAGTATGAAGATTACAAAAAAGTAAAGAAATAAATATAGAAATGATTCTGTGGTTACTAATAATAATGAATATTTCAAAAAGACTCACTGCCCAATCGAATAAACTCAAGTTAAAGTTCACGATAGGTTAGTTAAAAAACTTGAAAAAAATGAGATGTTGCTTATATTTTATATAGAACTTTCATTATTAAATTAACAAACATACAAACTTACATTATTAATAATTGATATATCTGATATTTTATTAAAGCAATAATATATTTACTTATATAAAACGGGTCTACAGTCAATATAAACCAGTAACATGTTTATAACGCAATGTTACTTACAGTATTATCCCGTATATATATAGGAATAGGAGGTACGGGCCACTCAGCCCCTCTACTACGCCCATGCCTATATACAAATATATTATATATTTGTAAAGTTAACATAGAGTCCCATCTTTAATATGATAAACTTTTAACTATTCTAGGAACTGGTCGACTTCTTTATTCATAGCGTGTTGACATTTAAATGCTTCTAGGTATCCAGAATAGCATAGCAACGTGAATATTTATTTAAATGAGTGCAATTTGATTTATTATTTAATAAGAATATGTCTACATGTTTCTATAATATATAAACAATTAGGTATTTTTGTTTCTCTGGCCGACCAAGAAAAGGTTACGATATTATCTAAAATGAATAGTAATTGTAGAACGGAGCGTGAAAATGCCATTATATATATATATATATGTCGGAGAATAAGGTGATTGGGACCGGAGCTTGTTCCGATCCCACTTATAATGTTGGAGTATAAGGTGCTTGAGGCCGATTCCACTTCTGATGTAGACAGATATGACCGACATCGTACTTCTAGTTAGACGTGGGTTTTCGGGCGTGGTAATTATAAGAAATGCTATCTTACTCTTGACGTGAAGCTTGGAGCAGTGCCGTGGACTTGTGACCACTTCAGTAGGCTTAAGGGTCCCTTTACAGTACTAACACTCGCCTTTCACTGCTCCAGCCCAGTACAATTGCAAATAGGTCTTAACCACATTTGTAATTGAAGTAGTCGAGGTTGGCCAGCGATGGAGCACGAGTAGTACTCTGAGCCGTGGTAGAGCCTCGACTGAGCGTACGTCCGTGCGGTTCGTTTTATGTGATTGTCATCGATCGGTGTCACGTCAGAGTGACAGGCAACGCCATCTGGTTTTGACAACTGGCAACTTAAATAATCTGCTTCCCTGATATATATATATATATATAATGGCATTTTCACGCTCGGCATGGCGGTATGGCATGGCGGTTCAATTCTCTCTCTCTCTCTCTCTCTCTCTATATATATATATATATATAGAATTGAACCTACAACCTGTAGTTTTTACAGCCGCACGCTTGTGCCCTTACACCACGACCTACTTACTATAAATAATAATAATCTTAAAAGAATTATGTGTCAATATTCTTTACTTTTACAATAAAACCGGTAACTGGTCAGTAAGTATGTAGCTTAAATCATCACCTGCTATCACAAAAATGACAGGATCTGATAAGAACTCCGACATTAACCACTAATCCCGTAAACAGGTTACAAGTGTATAGCTAATCCTGCTCTATATTTTTTAGAAGTTATGCATAGTAACATAAAAACTATACTAAAGTATAAATTTACGCTTAGTTTTAGTGTGAATGGCAGTTATAAAATATGGTAGAAAGTGACAACTTACAATACAAATAAAGGAAATAATCTGAAAAGTTTTATATTTTTTATTATTTTTCATACAAAACGAGTACATGGGGACATATGCAAACTAAAGTTTATCAACTTTTATAAGTCCTACTCCTGTTCCTGTT
This sequence comes from Heliconius nattereri, assembly GCA_013403645.1. NCBI lineage: Eukaryota > Metazoa > Arthropoda > Insecta > Lepidoptera > Nymphalidae > Heliconius > Heliconius nattereri. Next base: position 1,788,980 of record JAAIXI010000228.1, read on the forward strand.
GAACTACCTTCCTACTATCCTAAAACTGTTTGTTACACACAGCCTCGATGGGCACATCCGACTCGCACTTAACCGGTCTTTGTACTTTTCAATTTAAGTATAATTCAAGTAAAAATTCACAAAACAATAAAATACGAAATAACATATAAGTACAGTATTATAATATAGTACTACATATGTAATTTCGTAATTGAGACCACAAATCTCCTTGATACAAGTGATTGTAAATAAATAAGTATGCAATATTTGCTGCGTAGAATTGTGATTGACGTTTGAAAACTATATCATTTTTTAATTTAATTATATTTTAAATATTAAAATGTCATAACAGGCCAGTCGTGGTGCAGGAGCATACGCGTGTGACAATATTTTCATTTCTTCACTCTGGCACCAAGGCAAAAGTTCAGCGTAGAGTTCCGCCACTCAATACGTAATGCTTCGAAAAAATCAGCGAATAGTAGAAAACGAAGTGTCTTCACACTAGATTCCCTCTACCTCTGCCTCCTCTACCCTGCTAAATGCGAGATACGGCGTAAATTAGATTTTTTATTAGCTGCAGCCTAAAGTTGATTGATTTTTAAATTACTTATATTTTAAATATTAAAATTAAATTATGTTAATATGTGTTACTAAGAAATAACTAACCGATAAATAATAAATATGGTAATACCGTCGTAGCGCAGTCGGGACGTGCCTGGCTGAGTGTAATGTTTGGGGCTTAACATTCCAGTTGAAGGAATATTTAAATTTGTAATACAGATGATTTCTTTAGTTAAACGAAACGGCGTGGAGTTACGTAATCACCAAGCAATAGTTCAAAATTAACTATATTAAAAAAAAAATTGTGTCATTAACTCTTTTTGCTTTTTGTGAAAAATATATGAATGTTTTTAACATTTTCAAAGTGTTATTCCACACTTAGGAAAGAAAAATACTTTTTCAGAAACGTATAAAAAAAATTACCGGAGGGGGATTTGAACCAGCACCTCTTTAACGGTTTGCAATGATTAATCTTAAAAAAATTGTAGGTACATTATATGATTTATAACAATTTATTGCAAAAAAAACACTTAAACTCGACTAAGTATATTTGCTTAAATATTTGCCTAAGAATTTATCAATGGCGCTATCTTATCAAGTATTTCCTATACAAGTTCTTGCAGTTATGTTAACAATCAAATAGGTAGGTCGTTACATTCGGGTTATACAATCAAAATAAAATTATTTATTTAGGACTTAATGTCAAAGTAAGCAACCTTTAATTATTTTGTTTAGATATAGGTATATTTTAATTTCAATGTATCCCGCAGCAGCAGCAGGCAGGCAGAGGGAACCTGTTAAGACACTCTGTTCTCGAATTCCGGAGAGATTGCGTGTGGCGAATAAATTAAAATATTAAATATATTCCTTATAGGTATATAACTATTGTTAATGTAAAAATAAATAAGTGACAATGGACGTTTAAACATTGAAATAAATAATATTTACCCAATATGGAACCCAATACACGTTTTATTTTAAAACTTACTTAATGGTAGAGTCGGCTCTACCATTAAGTAAGATTAAGCCCGCATCTGTCATCGACATTGCAACTGCTGCGGGTTTTCGTGAAATGTATATAAGTACAGTTATATAGGTATATATAGCTTCACGCATACCAAATAGAAAAAAATAGTTTTGTTAGCTTCACGCTTCTCTTTCGGGGTATCCAGAGAGAATGGAGAGCCAAACGCTACGGTCTCCAAACCTCTTTCGCCTCGTCCACTATCATTTACTTCTTCATACATGCTCTCCGGGAGGTCCTAAACCTTTTACATAACCTCCCTCCAGTATCATCTATGTTGTTTACGAAGGTGAACTGAGGTCACCTCAATTTTAGAAACGATTTTATATGTCTATATCTATATCTGTAACTATATCGATATTTATGTCTATGTCTATGTCTATATATATATATATATATATATATATATATATAGAAATAGCTTAAAATATACAGAATCATTAGAGTAAAATTCAAAAAGGCGGTACCCTAAATATTTATGTACCTGTCACGGTCACGCTGTCATGCCCTCCACAGCAAGTGTTATAAATAATTTTTGTGGTTTATTTAACAAATACATGAAATAAATAAGGTATAAGAAATATTTCTTTTAGCTTCGCGTTGTATCTCGAGTATACAAGAGTAGGCAAAGGAAACTTTGGGAACCTAGTGTTTAGATATTCCGTTTCCGTTAAGCCATTTCCATTTCTACCTTTCCCCCGAATTCTGGAGGCATTGCTTTACGGAACTCAATATAGATATTAAATATTTCCTCTCTTTTCCTTGAGTGGGAATCGAATCCACAATCTGTCACGTATACAATTGCACGCTTCAATTGTGTTCTTAAATAAGTTTATTTTGTTCACATTTGGGGTTTTGTATGTACCTCAGAAGGAAAAAAATCGAAACCTTTAAAATATCACTTTGTCCGTCAGTCCGTCTGTCAAGATCTTTTATCTAGAGATCGCGTGAAGGTATCAAGCTGAAATAAATATCAAATATTTAAGTCTAGAGTCCCTTGCAGTAGACAAATCAAGCTTTTTCGAGTCGTTTTTAACGAAATGTGGTACGCAGTGAGCGCTTACAAAACAAATTAAGGCAAAATTGAAAATTTATAGATATTTCGTCGAAAAAAATCATTAATTCAAACTTATATTTGTAGTTAATTTCATACAAAATGATGTCATTTGCGCAAAGTTAAATTTGTAAAGTTTATAAAGTAAAGCTTCGATATATTACAGTGTTTTTCTACATATCTCACATAGGTACTATCAATTCTAACGCGATTCATTTATCTACATACATACATAATATATGGGTGTGGAAATGGCTGTCTGTGCATCAGCTATTAGGGACAGCTCTGCTGTCGCAATACACGCACTTGTCTCAGTCTATAGACAATGCTCATGTACTGCACTTTAGAGAGAGTGTCTTGGAAATAAATGTATTGAATGGTTAAATATTTGGAATTTGGAAATATGTACTATAAGTTTAAAAATTCTAGGGATAGTGATTTTGACAAATACGTCGAAAGAAGGAAGTTTTTTTTTTTTTTTCAGGAAAACGTATAATATTTGAACTTGAGGTATTTGAATCCTCGCTTCATGGAAAGTTCAAGTACTACCAAGCCATACGCTCTTATCAACTTACGTCAGAGTTGTTATACAGTACAATTTATTTATGTTATTAATATCTGTGTAGGAAGCATTTTTTTAAATGAACAATGATATAAGAATGCAAACTATCTAATGTCTGCACGCAATCTTAAGATTAAGCAGGTTTTAGGGACGAAAATGTGACTTTCAATTTTAATTTCAAATACATTCTATTTTTTCCTGTGCAATCATTACAGTTATTTTACAAAGAATATTATAAGTTCTTACCGAATATTATAACGAATTAACATTTAAGGATGTTTCTGAACGAGTAAATTAAATTATTCATTGACATTTACACATTTCACTGTCAGTCAGTTCTGTTTATTAAATGAATAATCATGTAGTTCAAGCGGGCGAAGCCTCGGGGGGGCCGCTAGTAATAAATATACCAATAAGAGGCTATATATTAAATGTCTTTATGAATACAGCACCTTGACCTTGAGAAGGAAGAATGTTGCATGTAAAGATTTATATCAATTTTAATCCTCGCAAAAATAGAGCCTCAAGTATTTTATATATTTACGTTCAGTGTTATCTCTTAATAAAGTTGCGCACATAGCAGAGATCTCAGTGTGAAGACACTCCGTTCCCTATTTTCTGTCGAATTTTCGAGGCATAGAGTATTGAGTTGCAGACCTCAACGGCGCGCTTAGCTTTTTTACCTGAGCGAAGAAATGAAGATAATAAGCAATAATAATTCCCTGGAATGAGTATCGAACCCACGACCGTATCGATTAGAGACACACGCTTGGACCACTGCGCCACGACGGCGTTAAAATTATAACTAATATTGCATAATGATAATAATTTTATTAAAAACCATTGGTCATAAATTCCTATAGGCATGTTTCATAATAAATAATATTCACATGTTTATTTTTATTGCCGTTAGCATTTCCACTAAGGTGTTAGGGATGTCGTTTTATAAGTTTTAAAGAGTTTCACACATAGCAGAGTAGGCAGAGGGAACTTATTGTTAAGACACTTCATTCTCTCCAGATGAAATCGAATCCACAAGCGTCGTTTACAGTCTCGTGCTATGCTCTTGGGTTAAGACGGCCTCCTTTGTCTATAATATATATAAAATCGAAAGGTCACTCACACATCACGAAATCTCAGAAACTACAAGTGCTAGGAATCTTAAATTTTGCATAGGAGTTACTTATAGGACGTAGGTGCTGGCTAAGACGGGAATTTGCAATATTCGATTTCTAAGGGGTTGTTTTTGGGGTCGAAAGTTTGTATGAAACTGCGTTACTACAAATGCTAGGAGTCTCAAATTTTGCATAGACGTCACTAGGACGTAGTCATGGAGACAGAAATTAATAATAACATAGTTCACGCGGGTGAAACCGCGAGCGGGCCTCTAGTACAATATACAATTCTTTCTTAAATTTAAAGTTCGATCTCCTGGTCGCTCCTTAAATCGATATTAACAGATATATGTTAAATGCAGGAGCATAGCGTATGACTATAAATGCGACAGATATGGGTTCGATTATAACATGGCGCTAAGTTAAATATTTATTTCAGTGGTGTATCTACTGACACCTCATGGGAAACCCTAGGAAAGCATATGGTAGAGACTTATTTCTCTACCATCCCTATTTGGCTAGCTAGAGATGTTCCTAATTTGCTATTAGGAACATCTCTAGCTAGCTACAACAATGTAAAATATTACCAAACTCCCTAATAGAATTTTACACACATAGGAACTTTTCAAGCTAAAAGTAAAGGCTTAACAAGCTTTCTGATGATGTCAGCCCTTGGTACCAGTATGAGACATATGGGTAACCGCAAGTTATTCGGAATTGTACGTAATGACATTACGTCTTAGTGGGGACTAAGATTAACTGACATTTTATGGAGCAAATAATAATAATAACAATTAAGTAAGATAAGGAATATCCCTAGCTAGGTACAACCATGTAAAATATTACCAAAGTCCTTGATAGAATTTCACACACAAAGGAACTTTCCAAGTTATAAATAAAGTTTCATCGAGCTTTCTGATGATGTCAGCCCTTGGTACTCGCATGCGACATACACGCAACCGCGAGCTGTTTAGAACTGTACGTAATGGGGGGAGTGTAAGAGGGGACTAAGATTAACTGACATTTTGTACTTAAGCTTATTTTAGATCGAGCTGTACTAGAATAACGCGGGTGAGATTTTATTTAATTTTAATTTAAATATAAGTTTTATTCAACTTTCTTTTGTAGCTCCACTATGTATCTCTTACACAGCAGGCAGAGAGAACCTAGTGTTAAGACACTTGTTCTCCACTTGTCGCCGAATTCTGGAGGCATAAGTTACGTGTTGAGTGATGCTACTTAACGCCACGCTTTACATCGACACCAGAGCGAACAAATTAAAATATTAAATATTTTAAATATTTCATTCCTGTGCTCCTCCTCCTACTAGACGTAGGTATGTCTTTAAAGAAAAACTAAATACATATAAAGATACCAAATATGGAAAATTAAAACAAATATAAAATAAAAAAATCGTATTTTTGTTCGTTATAATAATTCTTTAAATAACTATAAATTTTGGGGTTTTCCTCCATTTGATAATATGTAAACAATGAAGCTCAATCAGAAATGTTTAACTTGCTTGTGGTTAACTGCGGTTTTTAAAGCTCTTAAAACTTGTATTCTATACTGTCAGTTAAGTGGTACAACTATAATAAAGTATTTATATATTTTTTATCAGCTTCATGCTAACAGAAGCCGAGTGTAAAGACACTCCGCTCCAGGGGTGGACTGACCCCGTCGGAGGCCCGGGGCGGTGTCGTTGAATGAGGCCCCCCAGTTGTAAAAAAATTTTTATATATCACATTTTTTTTTCATGTACAAATTAGTGTGTATGCTTATTTAGTTTATGTGCGGAATAAGAGTGCATACAGTGGGAACCTGGGAACCTCCTAATGCGTCGTGTAACTAAAAAATATGTCATTTACGTTCGTAAAACTAATAAAAAATGTAATAACTCTCTTACATAAATAATATGTATTAAAATAAAGCATAAAATAAATGATGCAATATGAACTCGTAACTTCCGTTTGTTTGTAGACGTTTAGAATTTAACGACAAGCCATTTGCGGTGTTCAAAGCTTACGTTGAGAGAGAGCTTGTACGAGACGAGAGTGAATCATACGAGTATGTGAGAGTTTGTAATGTTGAATGCGTGATCTATTTATTCTATATACTGTATGTTTTTAGTATAGGAAATATATTTTATTGTATTGAAAATACTATTATATATATAAAATATCTTTAAATTAACATATATATATAGTCGACTATACTACTACTAATCGGTAATATATCGAATATCCTTCTTATACTGAAATGTAATTAAAATTTTAATCTTTTTAATATAAAAGTTAGTATTTAAATCTCATTTTTTATAATTTTTATAATATGAAGTACTAATATATATTTTTTGTAATTATTTTTCATATATTATTACTACGATTTTTCCTTTATTTGTATTATAAGTTTTCAATTCTAGCAAAAATAACATAATTACAAGCCCATGGGAAGTACTTATCCTATAGGTTTTTATAACACGACGGAACCCTAAAATATATATCCATTGTCTTCTCACAAATAATGTTCATATCTACAGAAAAAATCTAGTGATATATCACTCTCAGCTTCAAGTAATTGGCAGTGCCACAAGAACCCAATTATTCAATTTACATAATTATACTAACATTAATATTCTAAATACTATTGTCCACAGCACCTAAGGCGATTTAAATTTAAACTTCCTAAGAATTTTATAATAAAAAAAACATAGTAAGAAAAAACTGCGGTAGTATTTTTTATCGAGTAAATTCAAGGTTAATTAATGTTGGCATAACAAAACTGACTAGATTAAATAAAATTTAATAAAAAATTTAATCTTAAAAAACATTTTCTTATTTTATAAAAGAAATGTTTCATTTTATAATGAACCTAATTTGATTGTAATCTTAACGATATCCACTTATAATTTGCTGAGTCAGCGGTTTCTTTGTATACTTTTAGTAACAGTATAGAGAACTTGAGATGTGAAGATCGTTTTAATCGAATTGGTGCAGAATATTTTTTTTAATTTGTAAGTTATTCCTACAATATTTTCAAAGCAAACATTTTTTGAAATGTCCAATTAACAAATTAAGTATTACAGAGTTTATTGTTACTGATCGAATCCGCAATGAACAGAGATATAGAGTTGCAGGAACTAGCGAGGATGTCACGGTGAGAATGAAGAAGAACGTCAGCTGGTTTAGGGACGTCGAACAAATGAGTGATGAAAGAATGGCAAAAAAGATTTATGATGGAAAAGTGAGCTGTAAGAGAGGTAGGGGGAGACCTCGGTTGAATTTTGAAAACTCAGTATCAAAGATACTGGAGGAAGATCAAAAAAATACAAAAGCACGAGGACTCCCCGAAGGGCATGTATGAAGAGGTCGATGTCAGTGGACGAGGAGAAAGAGGAATGTAGATTAATTTTTTACTTGTTTATTTCCTATTATTTTTTTAGAAAGAATATCAGAATTTGAATCCTTCTGCTGAACTCTTTAATAATATAGTCGTAATATAGGACTCAAGTATGAAATTATAATTTATTGGCTTTGCTCCAAAAACAAAAAAAAATATTACCGAACTGCCTCCTTTATTTTAAATTTTAAAATTGAACTGAATTCGCGATAATTCACTTAAAATAACACGCATTCAATTAAATTACATATCGATTATATTAAACCTGTAAAATCGCATTTGCATTCGCATATGTATTTTAATATAATTTTACCTATAAACTTTAAATTAATTTACATTTCTTCTATTGTCTAGATTGTAAACAATCGGTCCCACATAGTGACCTTCCACCTACAGGCTACGATACTGCATGTGCCTATCGAGATGTACTATTGTACAAGGCTGCGATGCGAATAATCGGTGCCCACGCGAATCGATTTTTTTACTTTTTACTTTAATATAAGCGACATCAAGGACTAAAGGGTAAGATGCATTATCATAGTTGAAAGAGTAAAACTGGTTAAAAAAATGTTTTTATTTTCCTATTTGCTTTGGAAAAGTTTGCGGGATTCGAATCCGCGCTATTAGAAACCGTCCTAGTGGCAATTGCGCTATGTAAATTTTTATTAATATTTTCTAAAAACAATTTTGCTTTCTTAAGTGTGGAATTACAGTAAAAAAAATATTAAACATTTTCATTTATTATTCTTCATATTATTTGGAAATCGATTATTATCATAAGTTGTAAAACAATTAATATACTAGAAAGCAGAATTTTATTTGGAGTTAGAAAATTATATTTGAGATTTTATAATATTAATAGAATAATACAAAATGATAAATCTATATTGCATGAATTAATTGAGTCGAATATAAAAGTAATACTTGTGTTATCAACGTTATCAGTCTTATTGAATGATATCACTAATGTACTATACTATCTTAGTTGCAATATTTAAATGAATTTTTTGAATCTTTATTTATAACTCTTTTTCTAATTTGAACATAACATACCAATTTCTTAAAATATATATTATTCCAAATTTACGAAGGTCTCTGAAATTATAAATTTATTATTAAATCTTTCCAATTGTACCACTGACACAATAATTTCTCTATATTTTATGAAATATTGACACTAAATTGAAAATTATGACAAATATGTATGTCGATATGATATCTAATCGTACACAAATGGGAGACGAGAGTTGTAAATTTCTATTATCACTGACACTACTGACACAATACAATTAAGATTTAGATCAATTTGACACACACACCACGAAAACAAATAAACAAATATTTATTTATAAATACGTGCAACGCGTGCTAGCGCTTGACTGCGCGACGAGCAACTGTCAAAAAAAGGCGGGAATTCCGGTATCTGTCCTTTCTATTTTTATTATTTTTTTATATTATTGATGAATTTCCAGGAATATAATATTCATTTATTAAAATATAAATTCTAGCTTTCAGATTATTCATTAATAATTTGTTATTATTTTTAAAGTATCTTTAAGGTATGTTCAATACAGAGCGGTACGAAGTGCTTATATTTTTTCCTGTCTGCGCAATTTTTTTAGAAAAAAGCAGAGATGAGTAAAATAAAAATCTTTTTTAAACAATATAAATAATTAGAAATACTAAACAATCTTTTTTTGTAAAATAAAATCAGTTATAATTTTTTTTATGTAAATATTTATACTCTACCAAACTCTTAACTAATATTTATATAATAATCATCGCGCGCAGCAATCTGTGCAACAAATGCTACAAACCAAGGATGTGTCGATGCATGTTTTTTAATATTTTTTAACGTATGCTGTAAGTGATAATGATAAAAGTTATCAAAGTATTAATAAGATAACACTTTTGTCTTTATTTTAACCTTCTGTTTTTTTAGTATAGTGGGAAAACCTGATGTTACTGTGCTTTCTGAAGACCATTAAGATACCTGAAATGACTAACCATAGTAAAGAATAATAGTAAATATTTCATATTTTCATTTCCTCGGTCGCGCGACGTTGAATTCCGCCACTCAACCGCAATAGCTGAAGAGTTCGGCGGATGGTGAGGTTAGGAAGTCTCCAAGGAGCGGAGTGTCTTAAAACTTAGTTCCCAGGTTCCCTCTGCCTACCCTGCTATCTGGGGGATACAGCATTCTGCCAATTTCAATATCTATACCTATTCATGCCAACAAAGTAGCAGGCGAACTTCCTTTACTTATTCTCTAAATTGACAGGTCGATGCACTTGACAAAGTGCATGTTCTGTTGATAATCGTAATCAGGATGAAAGAGATAACCGCTGCTTGTTTTTTTTTTATATATAAGTAATAAATTTAGATAACACCAAATTAAGATAAATTGCTAAGTGACACAGAATATATGTGATTTAATTATAATTTATAGGTATTAAAATTTGCATAAACTATATGAGGCAGTACACAATAAGTTCAGTGGAACATGGGTGTTGCTGTAAACATGATGGTTTTGGCTTCGATTCCCAGTCGGAGGAATGGATTACTTACGCAATGCTCAGAAATTTAGGTTCCCTCTGCCTAACTTGCTATAGCGTGAAGCTATAAAATCTTATATTATGTTAGACGTACAAATTGTCCATTCTTTAAGATATTTTTATGCATGTTTATAATACCTATTTGTCCATGTATCTATTAAACCTTGGATAAAAAAAAATATAACATTATTTATGCTTCTTAAAGCATGTCAAAATATCTAAATTTATTATATAAAGTTTGTAGTTGTGAAAAACATGTGGTTTTTTTACTAGAAAGAATGAAACTAAAATAATTTTTAATGAAAGTTTTTGTAATAATTACATAATTTTTCATAATACTTATATTGCATTTATTTATTTATTACTAAAGTTCTTCTTAAAATAAGTATTCATATACTTTATTCATTCAACATTTTTATGGCTACTCAAAAAAATTCTTCATTGACATATTTGTGGTTGCTAGGAACAAAATTGTTTAAGAAACAGTCGAAACGATGAACAATGCTTATATTGTTTTTTTTTTTCCTTTTGTATTCATTTTTAAAGGCATCCCTACTGTATGACACGTTATCACGAACTTTGAGCGGTCGTTGACCTTATTATAATTTTTTTGTTATTTTTAATACCTTATCATTAAATTAATTTCTTATTGTTTTAACAAAACTTAAGAAAAATATAGGTCATAGTGATAATTATATTTCCTTTTCCTAAATTATTGATCCACTAAATATAAGGTAGGTTTGAACCGTGAACTGTGCTCCGGTCTCTGACATCCAATACACTATGTTTTTCATTGAAATGGAGAGTAGAGTTTATAAAAACTATATTAATATCTGAAAATGTTTTATTTATTTAAGATTTGCGACGTTGCCGCCACTCATCACGCAATGCCTACAGAATTTTAATTTTAACACTAGATTCCTAGGTTCCTTCCTACTTTTCAATGTGCAATGTGAAGTTAAGAAATTAGCAACTTCCACGCATATATCCTTATGAATATAAAGTAATAATACACATCAACTGCGTTACCAGTAATATCTATTTAGATACCTAAAAAAATACTTACATTTCCTCTTTTTCACAAGCAATACATAATAAGTATTTTTTCTAAAACAGGCCCGTGACTGCAGTCCATCCGTCGTTAGTGTTTTTAGAATGTATCTTCTAATGATCGTGTATTTTGGTTATTTTCAACGAAGCTGTTAATCGATGCTATTTAAAGTTGTATGACATCAAATAGCTGTAGTTTTCTTAGCGTCACACAGTATCCACGTACAAACAGCAGCAAGGCAGAAGGAACCTAGAGCTAAAACACTCCGTTCCTCATTTGCCACCGAATTCTGGAGGCATTGCGAGTTGAGTGGCGGAACTCAACGCCGTGCTTTGCTCAACACCAGAGCGAAAAAATGGAAATATTAGTCATTCATTTCTTCGAGTGGTAATCGAACCCACGACCTGTCGCGTTATATTCACCTTGACGCCTGACGACTGGTGTCAGCTCTATAGCTCTAGCTAGCGTTATTAATTTCACACTGTAGAAGGAAGTGTCTCACATACAAACAATAAGTAATAAATGACTTAAATGTATGGAAACAATAAATGGAGTGGTGACGTTTTAAATTAGTTGGTTAGTTGGTGGAAGTTAAAGAAATATAAATAGAATGTAAGAAAATATGAGCATTTCTCTATTCTATACATCCTAAACAACATGGACATGGACATGGACAGACCAAGTGAAGTCTGCCCTCAATGATCCTCTCTACGAGTGCACCAGGCAGACAGTCAACCGCGTAGAATGGCGTAGGACTGTGTGGCGCATCACGAACCTTTAAAAAAGACGATCACGACCACTCTGTCAACGGCGAAACGACAAAGAAGAAGAATACATCCTAAACAGTAATATTGAAGCTAAAGTCTTATCAGCTTCACATATCCTACACAGAGCACGGTAGGCAGAGGAAACCTGGTGTTAAGCTTAAGACACTCCGTTCTCCATTTCATATTATTTTATAATTTTAACAAACGCATCGCTAAACACCCTCTAAGATCTAACTTCGATCGTACTCGTATATAAAAATCAAAGGCCATAACTAATTACAAGCAAGATGCCCAATAGGGCCAATAATTGTGCTTAACGAATGACCGACATACGAGTACATAGCTGTTTAAAAGGCGCCTATGTTATATTTATTTCTTATTTGATTTTAACTTAAAATTATATATATAAATATATATATTTTTTAAGCTTTACGCTGTATCCCGTGCAAAGAAGTATAGGCGGAGGGTTACTGAAGCCTAGTGTTAAGATATTCCGTTCTCGTTAAGACACTTTCCCAATTTCTGTCGAATTATACTATGCGTGTTGAATGGTGGAACTCAATGTCGCGCTTTGCCTTGTTACCAGAGCAAGGAAACAAAAACATAAAATATTTAATTTCATCGAGTGAGACATGAACTCACAACCTGTCTTGTTTACAGGCGCACGCTTGTTCTCCTGCTCCACTACAGGTCTCATATTGATTGAAAATTACAAATTTTTATCTATAACTAGCGGACGCGCGCAGCTTCCCTTGCGTATTTAGGGGTGAATTCTAATAAACCACGAAACATGTGTTCAATGAAATATTTTTAAGAGTGTAAATTTCAAATTTTATAAAAATCGGTAATTTAAATTTAAAGATTGTTCCATATAAACCAAAAAATTTGCACCCTTAGGGGGTGAATTCTAGAAAACCATGAAACGTATGTCCAATTAAATATTTTTAAGAGTCTAAATTTCAAATTTTATAATAATCGGTGGCGTTTTAAAGATATTTCCATAAAAACTTTCAACCCCTTATTTGCACCCTCAGGGGAGAATTCTAGAAAACGATGAAACACGTGTTCAATTAAATACTTTTAATAATCTAAATTCCAAATTTTATAAAAATCGGTGCCGATTTAATTTTTTTTCCATACAAACTTTCAACGCCTAAAAGGTCGCAAAAGATCGTGCAAAGTGGAGTAGGTTAAGTAGGAAGGCAGACCCTGGTAATAGCCGAGATTAATGCCAGGAAGAAGAAGAAGACAAACTTTCAACGCCTACTCCACCCCTTTAGGGTTAAAATTTTTCAATATCCCTTCTTAGTGGATGTCCACATTACAAAAGTAAACATCTGTCCAAATTCCACGTTTCTACGCACAGCGGTTACGGCTGTGCGTGCGTCTTACCTCAGTCAATGAGAATGAGAATAAATATATATATATATATATATATATATATATATATATATATATATATAGATTATGATTCTCTCTGCTTATCCTGGTTCGTATCATAAATTTTGAAGTTAAAAAAAAAGTGTAGGTATCTATTCCATCCAACAGATGATACAAAGATGTAGGGATGTGTCACTCAGCTCTCTAATCTTTACCCGTCTTAAATATTCTATATATTTGAATTAATGAACTTAAAAAAATATTTAACTAATAAATTATTAAAAAAAAACAGTTTTGAGTTGTTTATTACTTTTCTTACTAGTTCATACTTTATATCGAGGATATAAAGTATATATATGGTATATATAAAGTATATATATGGATAAGGTGGTGGATGTTTTAAGGTTCTCGTGGAACATTATCTATGTCAGTAACTAGATATTAGTAAAAGATATAAGAACGAAAATAGATTGTCAAAGGGAAGTACAATATATAAAATTTGACAATTTAAAAGCTTTTCTGTGCCCCAAGGGACCGTAGACCTGAATTTTTGTTATTCATTTCAAATCGATACGACAGGATTCCCCGATTTCCACAGATATCTGGTAGCATTTAGTATTGAGTGGCTCACTCAACACCTCGTTTTGTCTTATCACCAGTGCGAGGAAATTAAACCAGGTCTCCCAATCGAATCCAGAACCTGTACCGCTTACACACCTGTACTCCTGCGCCAGGATTGGTATATCGGCAATAAATGTATAATAACAAAACACATGAAACTAGTTAGTGAGTAGTTAGTGAGTTCCAATCATCTAACTAAGTTTTGAAGCCCATTTCTACACAACGTAACCGGCGGTGAAGTCAATTGGAACCAATCCAATTGCGGCTGGAAGCATTCCTCACAAATTAATCTTTCAATAGTCTACTATGTAATATGTTCTAGCTATGGCACGTGCAGATGGCCGATAGTATACGATTTCCAATTAAATTGAATTGTTGATTTAATTGTTTTTAGTTAATTAATTTTAGTTTTTTTATGATGGTATCTTTAAAAATAATAAATCAGCTTCACGCTATATCCCGCACAAAGCAGGCAAAGGGAACCTAGTGTTAAAACACTCCGTTCCGTTATGATAATATCTTACTGAGAATTCATTTAAAATATGAATTTGGAGTGTATTTCTTACATTATTTTTATTTTCATGATGTATTCCTCGATAGGCAGAGGGAAGCTGAGAATCTAATGTGGGAATCTAGAAACTCCATTCTTATTAAATATTTCCTTTAGTTAGAATTGAACTCAACACCGTATGTAAAATGCTCGACACCCGAACGAAGGAATGAAAATATTAAAAATTACCCTTCCTCAAGTGGGAATCGAACCTACTTATCGCGCTTATATTCCCGCACTTGGCCCCTGAACCTCAACTGGTGTCCTTTAATAACTTAATCTGTATTTAAAATGCTGAATAACGAATAAGAAAATACGAGTACATACATGCATTCATTTCAATTTTACAGATCTCATATCGATAAGCGAGCTAAGCAAGTATGCATCTGTCACTGATATAATCTGTACCACCTTCGAAGGTAACGTCATTTTGTAGGATTATATTTTTTGTTGCATTTAGATATTTTCTTTTGATTTCAATGTTTTTAATCCTAATATATGGATAAGTTAAATTAAGTTCAGACTTAATTCTGAGATATAATTTTATTTGACTTTTTTGTTGTTTTGTAGCAGGGTCGGCAGAGTAAACCTGGGAACATAGTGTTAAGACATTGCGTATCCAGTAAGATATTTCCGTTCCCCACATTTCACCGAATTCTGGAGGCAATGCTTTGCCTCTATACCAGAGCGAGACAATAAAAATATTAATTATGTGATAAAAACATAAATAATAAGGTTGTTCAGTAAAAAAAACACGTATCAAGAAATTGAAAGACAGTGCCGCCATCTCGTACATGATAAAGAAACTGCTTCGGCGTATAAGCTTTAAAGTTAAACATGAAGTAATAACGCGAAAGTTCGTAAAGCTTCTTTAAGTATCGCTACAGTGCTGTTTTTGTTTTTGGTTTTATTTGTTATTCCCAATCGCTATTAAATACAATACATAGAACAAAGACTTTGTCATTGACGTTGAAATCTCATAAGCTTTAAGAATGAAGCTAAGCATTAGGAATGTATATTTAGATTTTTAGATGTTATTACTTAGCCTAATTAAAGCATGTTAGAAAATATATAACTTTTACCTAGAAGACGCCGTATACGTATAATATACCGATTATAAAGAAGAAACAACCAAATAGAGAAAATAACATGTAATGTCTGTGTTTTGTGTGGAAAAGTATGAAACTTTTATAGCACAGCTTTTGATATCGCAAAACATTTGCAAATTATGCTTTAAAAGAGTTGAGGGCGCGAGGGCGAGGAATTAGGTGCTCTGAGACGTCGCCGCCTTATACTGCTATATTATAGATGGTTCTAATATATAGATTAGAGGGAAGGAAATTGCTTTAGACGTTAGTTTGTTTAGAATTTAAAAGATGAAGAAATCATAAGCTAACTTTTGATCACATAAGAAGATATGTTCACAATGAACTGTAAATACAATAGTAAAAGTTTTAATGTCGAAATATTATCATGAAAATTACATTAGATATTCGATTCGTGTAGCAGGGTAGGCAATTACTCTACCGAGTGACCATTTCATTCTCCATTTTTGTATTTAGTGGCTGAACTCAACGCCGCGCTTTTCCTTGTTACTAGGGCGAGGAAATAAAATAGTTAATTTCTCTGAGTTACAATTGAACCCATAGCCATCACGCTTAATGTCATATATAAATTTAAGAACAAATCAAATTAATACGGAGAGTTAAAGGAAATATATTTAGACGAAATAGAAAAAATCCATAGATTTTTTTTAGTTAAAACAACCTAAGATTATAATATAAATGGATTGCGTGATACACGCAAAACCCAATGTATACAAAATACAATTTTAAACCAAATCTGTATTCTAGTTTTCAGCGAAGAAAAGTTCGATTAAACAAATCAACTTCGTTCCTATGGTGGTGACTTGCGCATGCCTGCTTACTGCTCTTTTATTTCCTACAAATCATTTCAGATTCCTGAAACATTGTGAACATAAGCGGAAGTATCGCCTTCCTTATACTTAACTCTTAAATAATCTTATGGTGATATTAGTAGTTTCTGAGATTGGCGCGTTTAACCAAATAAAATTATTAATTCTTATAATATTGGTATAAATTTATAATTCGGAAAATTAATTTGAATTTTTATTTGGAAATGAATTATTTATTTTATATTTATTTAAGTCGTAATGTAGTACAGAATTGTGACTAGAAGGTTTTTAATCATGAACTGTAATAGAGCAGATGCATCCACATCTACTGAAGATGTAAAAGTTAGTAATGTTTTTAAAATTGTAAATTAAAATATATATATATATATATATATATATTAAAGTATAGAAAATTACTGTAAAATATAAGATTTATTTGTAAAATATAAATATATAATAATTTCTCTATATTTCCAGGGAAGGCCACTTTGCCTTTTCTACTTTACTCATCCCTTCGGTGTATTATCTCCTGAACCACCTACAATTACAACTGCACCCCCAAACATTGCGAGGACGTTCGTCAACATGGAACCAGTGCCCCCATTCTGGACCTCTTCTTCATCTCCGTACTACGACACTACCTCCACTCGACCCAGTTACGATCTTGGGAACGCCACCGTACACCGAAATCCAATCAATTTAGTTCGAAACTATGAAGTGGACTTTCGAAGAGATACCATCTCTTCTTCTCTTTTCTCCAGTGATCTCTGGTTTAGTTCTAGTGCCAGTTCTAGGAATTGTGAGCGACGTGTGATACCGTATAATAAAATATTACCACCTCTTCAATTACCAACACGAGACTTGACTGTAGGTTTGGACAGTTCTGACGACTTCTGGCCCAAAAAGTGTTTAAATAGAGAAAAATTCTCACTGCCTCCTATAGAAATGCCATTAAGTTCAGTCAGTGATGTTTTAGATGATAAAGTGTCGGCTTGTGAAAGTGATTCTGTGAAAAAGTACAAACGTGTAGTTGGTGTTCAGAAAAATAAGCGAAAACATCGGTTAAGCAGCGTCAGGAGGATGCTTACATGTCTTATGCGGCGAAATACAAAAGGTGAGTTTTGATTACTAAGTATTTTACATATTTTGCTACCAGAATGGGGTATTGAAAGTAGGTA
The DNA here is from genome assembly GCA_013403645.1 of Heliconius nattereri. NCBI lineage: Eukaryota > Metazoa > Arthropoda > Insecta > Lepidoptera > Nymphalidae > Heliconius > Heliconius nattereri. The sequence continues at coordinate 1,806,691 of JAAIXI010000228.1, forward strand.
ATTCATTCCCCCGAGTGGGAATCGACCCTAAAACCGCCGCGTTTACTGTCAGATACTCTATTACCGCAACCCTATGGCCTTTTATAATATAATCATTATGATTATATTATAAAAGGTTTTGAACAGGCGAAGAAAAAATCTAGAAATTGGTCTGAGGTTTCTTTTCAATATTAATAAATGTCCTATGACCATATCAATAAAATTAAAAAGAGACTTGCGTATGTCTATATACCTATGTATATGTCGTTCATGTCCTCTACTTTATATGGCTATTTAATATGCCTTAAGGTTGCCTGAAAGAGATCGCTATGGTATTGTAAATAAGGCTTCCTTTTTGCGTGTAATCTGTGTTGACATTTTTTTTTCTATAACTTTTCTTTAAGTTTTCCTTTGAATAAAGAGTCCAATTTATTAAAAAAAGTTTATAACCAACAATACCTATACACAATACTGGTAAAGGTTGACATTTCTGACAATTCTGTCTATCAATATCCATAAGCATATAAAATAAATAATGAAATGATTTAATTAAATTAGAATATACTTATAATGGGTTACATTCTCGACAATTGCCCATCTATAAACGACTGTTGCTTTAGCATACCCTTACGTGTCGGGGTGATCATAATCTCTCTTCTCGGCTTGATCTGGGGTGGTTTCTACGTATTTCTCTTCACGTCTGCAGGCCACAGTCTTTTGGAAGACCTGGGTCTACCTAGTTCCATTGGGAAAGTTATACGATATATCCATGGTTTATTTAGTGTTATATTAATAGCAGTTCATATTGTGGTTTTTTTAGCTGCAATTTTTGAAAGTGATGCGTTTTGTGAAGTCTATATATGGTGCATATTCGTATTTTGGATAATAACAATTATATCTGCAGTTCTATCAGTATGGGCAGGGGCCGCCAATGGGGCTCTTTTATTCGTCTTTATATATGTTACAGTAGTAATATTTATTCTTTTAATTTCATTATATTTTACTTTAATAGTTGCGAATTATAGAATGACTTTGCCATAATGTGTTATAATTTTTTTGTGTATTGCTAATATATGTTATAATTATAGATAAGGTACTTTTGTGTGCAATTATAGTGTAATTGTATTTTTTAAATGAAACAAAAGTATAAAATATTTATTTCTTTTATTTACAATCTTCTGACTATATAGATTTACAATAAAAGAGCAATTATTTACATATATACATACTACCTACACTAAGTTCCCTCTGACTACCCTGTTGTGTGCGGGATAGAGCGAAGAAGCTGAAGCCGATTTTTTTATTTACTTATAAATGCAATTTATAAAAAAATAAAAATATGTAAAGTTATAAACACATGCATGTGTTTGTAGAAACTATTAATATATCAATAATAAATCTACAAATAATAAAGTAGCACCATAGTAAAAGTTATGAACTGAGGGTTCGATCGCCACTCGCCAGGAGATGAAAAATTTCTTTAAATTTATATTTCCACTTCTTCGCTCTGGTGTCAACTGCAACTGTCACTCAACACGCAATGCCTCCAGAATCCGGCAGAAAGTGGGGAACGGAGTGTCTTAACACTGGGTTCCTTCTGCCTACCCTGCTGTGTGCGGGATACAGTGTGAAGCTGGTTTTTTTATGATGTGATATGCCAGATTAAATGCAATGTTGAAGGTTCGAATCCAATTTGGGTGGTACTAAAATAATTACATTACTTATTACACCATACATGTTGTATAGAAAATTTGATTTCGAATCCGCAGTTCTTAGATACCTTAGGTATTCTGCCCGGTCGAAAATATGCGTGCTTTTTGATTAGAAAAATGATTTAATCAGAACTTTCATCACTTTCATCACTGTCATTTATTGACTCTTGCTCTAGCTCACTGTGAAACATCTCTATTTTGACTTCTCCGAGGTCATCATCCCTTGGATTATAAAAGAGAACATCTTCTATTACATTACAACCACTTGTTGATGGCTGATGTCGAATATCTCTTATAACTTTCAATATTTCTACTTTAGCTGTAAGTTTTTCATTATCTGACATTTTCTTAAACGAGGTTATTAATGACATTAGAAAATGTTTGTCTTCGTCTATTTCGGTTTCATCTTTTGGACTTTCAATTGGTGATAGTGTTTTTTTTCGTTTAGATCTCGAAATTTTATCTTTCATGCGTTTTCTTTTATTTTGCCTATTGAAGTATTCATCTAGTCTAGGCCCTACCATGCGAGCTTCTTCTTCTGCGGTATCGGGTGTGTCGATATGAGGCAGTAAGAAAAGCATATACTTGAAGTAAACATACGTTTTCTTTTTTATACTGCAGCCTTCTCTAATTTTTTTTTCTATTACAAGTTGTCTTTTGAATGTGTCGCGTAAATTTCGCCATCTTTTGATTAAGCCTAGGGCTGAAAATACATTTTCGTTAAATTTCATTTATTTTTACAGTAGGCTGTACCTACTGTAAAAATAAATATTTGACTATTAATAATAATTGTGACTATTTTACTATTATCATTGCTGACATATTTAAAACACGATATTTTTTTTTTGATTCACGCTGTATTCCGCACAAATGTATCAGTATGCAGAGGGAACCTGGGAGTCCAATGTTAGGACACCCATTTTCCTTTACCATTAAGACCTTTCTATTCTCCAATTTCTCTATTTCGTTACCAGAACGCGGAAATGAAAATATTAAATTGTTTATTATCTATAATTTTATAAAAAAGCTCAGCGTTGAGTTACACCACTCAACACTCTGTTTCTAATTTGGTGGAAAAACTTTGACAATTCGATAATGTTATGTCTGGATAAGTGTGAATCTAAAAAATAAGGATATCGCCATTTAGCATTTAGATGGTTATGAATTCGAATTACACTGAAATAACTAAAATAATATTCATATTTATAATAACACGGCGTTAGGTTCCTTGACCCAATCTATAATGTCTTTAAAGAGGGAGAAAGTGGCGAGCGAAGAGACAGAAACGTGTAATGATAAAGAAAAGTAAGAAATAAAGTAAGGACAAAACTTACTCTTGCTATTTTTGTCCGCTTCCTTTAAAGATTCCCAATCTTTAAACAATGCTCTTGCAATTTCCTTCCAAATTTTCGTTTTAAAATGTAAATTTGTTTGTTCTGGACTGTCTTTTGTATACAGTATAGGCCATTTTTCAACTTCTCTGATTATGTTCAAGGGATGAATTTCCTCTAAAAAAATTTTATTATCCATCATAGTAAAATTTATTTAATCATTTAAGATTATTTAGTATATTAAGAAAATTGAATAAAAACACAAATTATAAAAACTGTTAATTTTATGGCAACACTAACATTTATAAAATGTCAGTACAATTAAATGAATTGCATCCATATTGGAAGTCGCCAAACCGGAAGACCCCGAACGCTACCGACGAAAACCGAAGCTAAGCAAAACGTAAATTTTACAAGAAATATAAAGAAAATTTTCATCTACGACTTCACACAGATTAATAATTGATTATAAATCTATTTTTCTCGGTATTAAAAAGAATATATTACAAAAATATAGTAAATAACTAGCGACCAGCGTCCCTAACGTGCAGTTGAATGCGACTAGCGATCAAGGCATTGTATAAGGCCTCCCGCAAGCCGCGATGCCTCGCAACCTTCCACTAAGTAGAATATTCGGATTTAATCGCATCTTCTTTTCTTCTCCATATCAAAATTTAACACTCTTTAATTATTTACTAATTGTTATATTTCTTATTAGAGTTAATTTATATTAAACTATTTAGCTTTTCTTTATTTACGAATAATAAAAGCTTGTTCTTAAAAACTCGTCTATGTGATTTTGGGTTTACATTTACCTTTTGTAACAATTCCAGCTACTCCACTATTGTCACATTTATCTTCTTCAATGTTTTTCTTCTGTATTCCCGTTTTTGTACTAGTTTTATGTGCCGCATCTATTTCGTATTCGTTATCTTCTTTGTCCGAGACAGATACAACAGGTGACATAAGTCGCCTTCCTGAAATAAAACCGAATAAAAAAATAATTAAATGCTACGAGCCCTTAAGTATTACAATGAAAATTAGCTTCACAAAATATAAGAAATTATTGTTTTATAAAATTCAAGGTTCCCTTTCTATTACTGCACGTAACGACTGGATAAGTAACGATAATATAATATTATGATGTTCGTCGAAGGCGCATTGAATTTTTTTTTTAACTTTACGATGTATTCCGCGGAACCAAGTGTTAAGTCACTCCGTTCCCATTCAGACACTTTTGTTTCCCACAATATTACGCTATTTTATATAACAGCGCGTAAGATAGAAATTCTTCGATATTTTGTAACATTCGGAGGGATAGTACTCGTTATACTTTTTACCGTTCGATATTTAGCGGAATTGCAAAACAGAAGAATTGAAAGATAAGTACCGTTATTACTATTAATCTACACTTAATTAATTCTGTAATTATTAAACATAAATTAAATGAATTTAAGCGTTAAAATATTAGTGTTAAAATTTTTGGACATTATTGGATTTCTATACCTTTTTTACGCTTCATTTCACATACAGGACATAAAGAAATAAATATTTCAATTGCTTTTATTTGAATATAAAATTTATTTTTAAGATGGTATTGCATTTTGTCTCGCGCACCATGTCCGATTTCTTCGTGAACTTCATATAAGAAGTCGAAATATTGTTCGACGGGAATAACCCGCACTGAGGCTCCACCAGGATTTTTTTTCTTTAAAATGAGATGATCTTCATTTTCAATATTTAACACGTCGTATTTTGTACTCCAGTAATATTGCTCGGATGAGCGACGAATTCCAAAGTTCACGGCCTCCTTACTAGCTTTGACATGAGAAATAACCTGAGCCACGCGATCTTTTGTCCAAGGCTTTTTCACTTTTCCTGATTGAGCACTATAAAATTTTTGAAGGTCACTATTAAATTTATCTTTAAAACTGTCATTTTCACCAGAACTGTCATCAATTTCAGTAATAAAATCCATTTTGTCAATTTGATCCGATAGTAATATTGCGGCTTGGGACGCCATTTTGTTGTTGTGTTCGTTCAATGACCTCTTGCGGCGGCAAACAGAATGACGATGCGTCCATTTGTATATGGCGCAACGTTAGCGGCTTTGTAAAACGAGATTTGCTTTTATATTACGACGTAAGTGATTTCAATTGCAAGTCAAATATGCTAGATATAACGTTAAATATGGTAAAGTTTTGTCGCCGTAAGATTATTAAAACAGTTATTTCATAATTTTTCTTGCGACATTGTAATTTATCGAAAAATTGTAAACTCTTTAAGCGTTGGCCCCGATTGGTCACTTTTATAGCAAAATGGACCAATAAGCGTTGCGACCACAGAACTAAGAATCTAAAAAGGTGCCAATAAAATTAAACTTTATTTATTATGAGATATAATGTATGTTGTATTGACAATATTTTCTTAAGATATTTAAAAATTAAAATATAAACAATTAAGAATGAATGGAAGTTAAGAATGATGAACGGAATGAAGAACAGATATTTAAGTACAGATTCGGTTATGTCAGGATATTTATTTTTTACATACTTAAAAGTTTCTAACCTAACCTAACCTACGCTTAAAAATCGCCTAATCTATAGCTGCAGTGGCGTTAGTACATAAATTACATTTTACAATTATATTGAGCCTACTGTAGTATTTTTATAGCTCTATGGTAAATTTTTGCGTTTAACAATGTCGGTTCACAAATTATTGATAGATTACAATTTCAAGTTTAGCGGAAGCATAATTTTGTAATATAACGAAGATTATAATCTTACGGTGACATATATACTTAATTCAAGCAACGATATCTACATGATACTAAATTGTTAATTGCAATTCAATCCATGACTAAAATACCCTTTAGTACCATCTGTCTCATAAAAGAGAAAGTAAAGTATTCTTTGTGTTGTTATGCTTAGTTCTGTGTATTTTTAAAAGATGGCGTTGCACGGAAATCGTAAACTATTTTTTTTATTTAATTTACATAATATTGATTATAAGCTTCTTGAAATATAGTTAAATATAATTTATATAGTTAAAAATAAATTTTGTTTCTCAATAAATAAAGCTACAATGTTGGTGCACAATTGAAGAGTGTCATTAATTTAATTCAATTATAGTTCCGTTGAATCATTTATATAAAATGTTCTTTCAGTGGGGAAGTGACTGTCTTAACACTAGGTTCTCTCTGCTTAGCCTGTACTACTATGTGCCTGTGGCTGTACTAGCCCGTATACGGGATAGAGCGTGAAGCTGATTAATTTTATTTATTTTCTATATGAGGCTTAAGTATTAGTGTAAACAGTATAATAGGTCGTCAAGTGGTATCATGGGCATCACCGTTGATTGCCCCATCCTGTCATCATTCATTTATGTGAGACAAGAGACAGTCGTGAGAATGACGGGAGTAAGTATTTAGTATAGGACCGCCAATCGTGGGCTCAAATACTATTAAATGTAAGAATAATCATCCTTGTAAAGATAAGCAGCTTCATTCATTTCCCCCCGTATTAGGGAAGGCAGATGGAACCTAGTGTTCCCCCACATTCATAGGCGAGTCTGGAGATATTTTCTGGGGGGCTACTGGATTTTAGCTTTGCACAGATATGTTCGTGTAAATTTTGTTCTTTTTATTTTTTGGTGCAATTTTTTTGTTAGGATGAGCACCAGACTATTCTGGGGTGGGCACGGGCCGTCCAGCTCCCTCTCTTCCTTCGCCCATGCCCACGTTCGAATTGAGTGACGTAACTCTACGGTGCGCTTTGTCTACCAGAGCGGGAGTCTCAAATAACGTATTTCGGTTTTACAATAATCAATGGATTACATTATTTGCAGTTAGGCCGTTTTGGCACAGGTGCCCAAGCGTGTGATTAATAACGCGACGGTTGAGAAAGTGCGGTTGAGTGGCGGAATTTAACGCCGCGCTGTGCCTTGCACCAGAGCGAAGATATAAAAAAGAATATATTTCATTTTCTCGAGTGGGGATCAAACCCACAACCAGTCCCGTTTTCAGTCACGCACTTGTGGCCTGCGCCACGACTGGCCTGGACTTCACTTATTTATCATAAGGATATTTCTACAGCAGTCTTCGGAAGTCAAGCAATACTCAATATCAGAGTCTGGCATTTGGTTCGTATCATTTGTGGTTCTTTGCCGTCTAATCAACATTTTAATGAAATGGTTACTGCCTTCCCCTGTTTAGAGCAGATAAATAAAAATGTTCACAAATATATACAGATAATAATATAATCTTTAAATAAATATAAATGTTTTAATAGAAACAAATGCTTTTATCAGTAAATTTGACTTTGATAAACAGCTATGCTTAACACATTATATATGGACATTCTTTTAGTGAGTGAACTTTTAGTGACAATTTTTACACCATCATAAAATTCTATATTTTTTTGTTACATAGTAGAGGTTGAGAGAGAGAGAAAGAGAGAGCGAGAGAGAGTGTATCACCTGTGGTGATAAGACCGTCCACCAAAATTGAGCATTTCTTTCTCTTTTTATTATTTTTGTGTTTATTTAATGGCCAAATATTTAATACAGTTCCTAGGAAATACCCTACCGATTTTGACTACACGAGGAATTTCATACAAAATGATTAAAAAAACAGTGCAAATCAAAAGCTCATATATTTTGATTAAGTTGACTTAGAAGCTTATTTTTGTCCTGTGCTTTAAGAGACCGTAGGCTCAAGTCTACGATCTATGCAATCTTGAGATGCTGATCTTGAGAAACGGACAACAAAGTGATCCTATGAGCGTTACATTTTTTCTTTTGGCATACGGAGCTATAATACTAAAAAAACGTTGGAAACTCATTTAAGTTTAATTATAATTATTCCATCACATAATAACATAAAAAAAGCTATTATGAAATTGTATATTATTTTATCTTTTGTTGTTTTATATAAAAATAGCTTTCCAGATTTTAATTTACGTTTTTATTATCTAATTCATATTGTTTACATTATAAAGGTAGTGTGCAGTTCTGGTTCAGATGACAGCCCATTGTTTTTTGTTAGAATAATATAGAATGACATTATAATACCTTAAAATATGACCCAATTATGATGAAGAAGACTTTTTATTTTTTTATTAATAAAAAATAATGTCTCAAAATTAATTAATCTCGTTATAGCCACATGCAAACATGTCTGACTTTAAGTCACTAAAAGTGGAGAACGGAGTGTCTTAACCCCACATTCCTCTGGAAAATTATATACAATTCTGGGAATAATCAATAAAAATATTAATAAAACTAGCTTCAGCCATATTTATATCAGAATATTTATTCAACCAGTAAATATCGTATTTAGTTCTATCAATAGTTGGCGCAGAGCCAACGAAAACAAAAAGCAAGTCTAGGTATTATGTTGCCTGCTATATTGACTGAATTACCACCCTATGTTGAAGTGGTGGATGAACAAAGACGATTGTGGGTTCAAATTCTAAGTAAATTTAATAAGGTTAATAAGGTAATATGCTAATATGACGTACTTCTTCTTCTTCTTCTTCCTCACATTAATCCTGGCTACCAAAATACTTACTATTAAAGTAATAATCCATTAGAGACTATAATAGTATAAGGGGACAATTAAAAAATGTCATTTATATTCATGTATAAAGTACTGTATAATGACATTATTATTCTATAATAGTATTAGGGGACAATTATAAAATGACATTTGTCACTGCAATAGGACCCAAAACAATGATTCTTACAATTTTCGTCTGTTTGTCCGTTTGTCTGTGAGCCTGTGCACGTTAATCTCAGAAATAGCGTAACCGATTTAAATGCAGTTTTTAACTTCCCATAACTTTTTGTGTTAAGGAAATCAGTATGTACAAGTAGTTTTATTCTAATTTATTGTGAATTCAGTTCATAAATAAAAAAAATATATCGATATAAATTGTATTTAAAATAATACCGTTATTGCACCACGAAAGTAATTCAAATGAGAAAATAAATAATTTAACAAGCGGGCGAAGCCGCGAACGGATTCTAGTTTAACAATATTAATAAGTTATCACCTCAATCGAGTCCTAGTTCGTTAGATAGGAACTATCTAACATACTTACAGAACTAATAGCAAGCTGGACGTAGCGATGTTATTATCAATTCTTAGAAGCATTTATCTTCAATAGGTTAAGATCTACTTCCTGTTAAACTATAGTTTTTGTACTTTTATACATCCCTGTATATTATAGGGCGTAACACTTAGTGACATACTATTCTCTACTTTCTCTGTTTCAGTGAGGCCATTATAGTTCGATTCCCGCTCACTTGAACCACAAAAGTTGTAATAATTGGGTTGACTCTCTTCTCCACCTCGCAGGCTATCTTTCCTTCAGATATCCTTTTTTCTTTCTTCTACCTTTTTTCTTTCTAGATTTCTCCAAGTCAGCGTCAGGTAACCAAATTACTATTCAGTATGTTATATATTGTATATATATCAATGTAGACACTTAGGCAAGTTAGTAAGTCGTTAAGATAAGGACCCTCATATTTAACGGGACCGACGCCGGCGTCGCGTAGGTACGTGGAAAATTGTAAGTCCTAATTTAGGAACATACGGACGTTTTGATATGGCTAATGTTGTTAAATTTTATATGCATTTCTGAATCACGGGTATACAGAAGCAAGAGTGAGAAAATTAAAATAATTTCATCTTCTATATGGGAATCGAACTTAAAACCGTTGTGTAGAATAAAAGCTTTTAGAAATATTAAAAGAATACTTAAATCTTATAAGGCGATTACAAATTCTTAAGTCGTTTCAAGAGGGATGAATATGTTAAACATGTGACCTATTAAATGTGTGAGGTATCTCTTTAATACGAAAAATCCCTTACTCTACTTGTCTCGAACTTTGGACGTAAAGCGGGAAAAAAGTCTCCTAACGCTATATACCCTCTGCGAGATATAGAGTGAATATAGAGTAGAGATGTCACCTCTTAGTTTACAAAATTTACTTACTTACAAACTTAAGCTATCTTCACATATGAATACAATAGCTACATATATAACATTTGTCCTACTTCATAAATAAAGCATAATTACCAAATTAAAACTAAATTGAGATGATCTCGATTAACCAGTATCGTAAAGCCACTTCCTTCCGCGAGACCTCGCCGCGAGGCCGCTCTGCTTGCCTGCCGCGCCAATTTGTGTTGCCATACCTGCGAATACCCTAGTTTATAGGAAATTTATAATATTTTTAATAACGTATAATATACTGTTGTATTTTAGCCTAGGGTTGCTCCTGTTAAAACTATCTTTTTAATTATATAGAGAGAGCATGAGGCAAAAGACGATTCCTACTATATATGTGAAAAAAAAAATTAAAAAAAAAAAAAAAAAAAAAAAAAAAAAAAAAAAAAAAAATACAGTCGAATTGATAACCTCCTTCTTTTTGAAGTCGGTTAAAAAAAGACAATATTGTAATAAATAACACAATTTCCAGACTATAACATGTATAATACAATTATGTTTAAGCTGAATATTACATGCGAAAAAGTTAAAGCAAAGCAAAATAGTAGGGTAAATTTTTAATATTTTTCTATAAAATACACTTAAAGAATTTAACGAGTAACGTTTTATTTCATGACTATTTTTAAATTTTTAGTATTTCGTCGCTCTGGTGTTGGGGAAAAGGGGGGGCATTGAGTTTAGCAATTCAACACGCAACGCCTCCAATGTCTGTGGTAAATTGGGAACGGAAATGTCTTAGTGGGAACGCTCCCAGGTTACCTCTATTTGGACAGGACTCATGATCAACTGAAGTTTTATTTTCTTACACATTATTTTCAACTTTCATAGTGAAATTTTCTAATTTACAATATTCAAAACCAATAATTTTGATTGAAATTAACTTATAAGGAAACAAAATATTTCTTATAGCAACTCTAAACTAAAAGTCAGTACAAACTCGCCAGTACAACCCGGCTGTCGTATTGGCCGCTCGCGTTACATCGGTTAGAGCCCACGCGGCTGAACTGATTCGGACGCTAAAACGAAACAAATAAACAAAATATATAATAAATATATTATATTATTATTAATATAATAATAAATATTATATATAGAATATAACAGAATCGTGTATCAAAAATCCCTAAGGGAGTCGATCGCGATACTGTGTTTTATTTGTATTGGAAGTTATTGGATTTTAAGTTTTTGAAGTACATACAGACGTGGTGAAAACATCGTTAAAGTTAGTATCAATTTTAATTTCTTTTGTATTTAATTTTTATGTTCATAGGTTCAATTCCATTGTTCCCATTATAATTATTTTTGTTTCCTCGATTGGTCTAGACCTCTAGATAAAGCGAAGCGTTAAGCTCCAGCACCCACCACGCAATATCACTATTTTTAACTAGAGTGGAAAATACTAGAAAATAGATTTAATGCGTGAATATAATAAAATTAAGTCTTTACATACATAATAACTTCTTTTTTTATTTATTTTTTGTTGAAGCTTGCATTATGGTTTTTAGTATAAGTATAACATACTACTTTAAGGTTTGAAATTAAAAGGAGATATTTTTTTTTTATATTATCAAACAAAGAAAATATAGAACAAAAATTATAAATAGTACGGCGGCACCGGCTCTACCATCGCTAAAACTAAATCGATATTTCGACGTTCGCTCTTGACCGATTAAAACGGAGTTAGTTGGATTTAAATAAACTAAAGTTTTATTTTAAAGCCATTTTTTAACACTCTGTTATGTTATACTCTAGAGGTCGTTGTAGCACAGTGACAGCGACCGACGTAGAACGCGATGATTTTGGGTTTGTTCCCCACTTCAAAGAAGTGATTGTAATAGTAATAATTATTGAATAAATAATATTTCAATTTAACTTGAAGTTTCGAATAATATATTACTTTAATACTTTGACTTTAGTAAATCCAAGCAGTCCAATATCATAGCTGATTTTATTTTCAGCTTCACGCCTTCTGCACATAGCAGGGTAGACAAAGAAAACTAAGAACGTAGTATTAAGACACTCCATTGAAATATTTCTGTTCCTCATTCATTTCAAGTGGAAATCGAACCCACAATCGGTTATTTACAGTCGCACTCTTGCGCTACTACTGGCCTTGTAAATAATTAAGCTATATATTATATTAAAAATAGTTTTATGTATATTTTCTTACTTATTAAGATTAATACTATAATTAATACTATAAATGAATTGTAATATACATAGAAAATTTTACATACGAGTTACTGTGACTGGTCCACCTTGGTCACGACTTGACCTTGACAAAACTTACTTGTTAAATACAATTAACTAACTAGATAAGTATAGTTAACCTTTAAAAGTTAAACTTATATAGAAATAGGTGTTTTTCTCTCTTTTTAATGCATTTTTTAGCTGAGAAGAAAAAGCTTCATATATATAGAACACGCTCTACCCCTAATATGAAAAAAACGGACTGGTTGGTCAATCAATGACGTATTTGCATTAGTTAACTTTAATATAAACTGAGACCAGTCGTGGCCAGTGTGATTGTAAAAGCGACTGGTTGAGGATTCGATTTCTATTTGACGGAATGTATTATTTAATATTTTCATTTCTTCGCTCCGCTGTCGAGGCAAAGTGCAGCGTTGAGTTCCGCCGCTCACCACGTAATGCCTTCAGAAAAATTTCATTCGACGAGAAATGTGAAACGGAGTGTTCTAGCACACACAGGATCCCTCTGCCGACGTGACGCTAAAAAATACATGCAAATACGTCATTGTTGCGTTAACAGCGATAAAATTAAATTCCTCACTTTCTGTACAACGTGAAAAATGCGTGAAGATAAGAAATAACGTACTTGCTTTAACATTTCCTTAGTTTATATAATACATACTTATTTAATAACACTATTTTGCCTTATATAATTTATAAATTTATAATAAACGAGTAAGTAAGAGTTCGTCGTGGTACAAAGGCTCAAGCGTAAACACGACGTTTGTGGTTTTGATTCCAGGGAAATAAATATTAAATATTTATATTTCATCACTCTGGTAAGCAGCACAAAGCGCGGCGTTGATTTCGGCCATTCAACACGCAATGTGTCAAATGAATTTGGTGGTGCGTTGGGAGTGAGTTATCTTAACATTAAGTTACCTTTGCCTACCCTGCTATATATGGGATACAGCGAAAACCTAAAAAAAAATCACATAATAGATCCCGTACCTACAACGGTACAACGGTACCTATTGCATAAAGCTAAACACGCCTAGGGAACCTAAAGTTAAAACAGTTCATTTCCCATCTTCTGCTTATTTTTCTGTGGAAATGAACCCACGACCTTCAAAAAACTACCGTTGCAATAAATTCTTCAATATTTCCATACAAACACCTCTAAGCTCACGTGTATAAAATTACAACATTTATTATAACCACGTGGATGCGGTCGACTGTTATCGCGATAGCCTACGTAAATACGATTTGTTACATTGCCAATATAAATTGATTTTCAGCTTAAAAGAAATGTTTTTTTAAAACGTCACGGTATATCCCGTACATAGCAGTGTACGCCGAGAGAACGTAGTGTTAAGAGGGAAACTAATGTTAAGACACTCCGTTTCCCTTTTTCGAATTGCGCGTTAAGTGAGTCAACGCCTCGACACCAGAGCGAAGAAATAAAAATATTAAATATTTAATTTTCTTGAGTATGAAACGTAAAGCTGAATGAATACCTTGTTAGGCTCATGCTTGCCACTGATAACGCAATAGGTTTTGGGTTTTATTTCTATTTGAGAAAATTAATATATTATGTTAAATATTTTAACTTCTTCGCTTTGGTAATGAGGCGAAGCGTATAAAGTTGGGAACAGAGTGTCTTAACACTAAGCTCCCACTATTTACCCTGTAAGATGCGAGATACAGCGTGAAGCAACATGAATTTCAACTAAACATTCTTTTAATTTTATTATTTTTCAACGCTTATTGCTTTTATTTGTATTAAGCAAATAATTTAAAGATTTTCTTACGTAAATTCATATTATTAATTAATACCGTAGGTATAGCGTTTAAACATTTTTATGTCTTTACAAAATCCTTAAACTTATGCCATTGAGCATAGAAACAAACGCTACATTTAATTGTTGTATTTTTATCAATAATAATTTAGATATAAATATAAGATTAAATTATATACTTTTATTAAGAATGAATGTCTTAGTCCAGTGGTAGGGTAGTGGAATGTGAACTTGGGTCATCGGTTCTATTTCCAATTTCGGAAAGGAGTTATTTTCATTTTCTCGCTTTGGTAACCACATAAGGAATGCGGTTAACTTAACTTTGACTTTTTATTATTTAATTGAGCTGAAAGTGAAGTACGAAATACTTAGTAAAATAATATTAGGTTCCCTCTGTCTACACTATATGCGGAGTACATTGTGAAGAAAACAAAGAGATTTAATTACAGAAAGTAGTAATTAGAAAATTTCATCAGTAGACCTACATGTTATTTATTTTTAAAACACTCTTTCCACATTCCGTCCAAATTGCGAAACAGTACGTGCGTGGCGGAACTTAACGCTGCACTTTTTTTGTAAGAACTAATCATTTTTCTATAAATGCATTTAATATATTCAAATAGGTAATTACTTCACACCACATAATACTTCTATATAAGGCTCTTTCACCGTATCAAGTAAAACTAGTTTTTGCGACGACTCGTTCCTAATCTTTTGTATCAAATGCATAATATAAATACGTAAGATGATTCATTTTTAAGACATTCCAATTTAAGACAGTGAAAGACTAAAAGAGACATTGAATTCAATATAATTCACACAAACAAAGCTACCAGACACCACATGTATATTAAGGCGTACTTGTATAATAACGTAAGGCGTTTATAAAAGTGGGTGGTAAGGTTGCCATGGCTAAATCTATGGTGTAAACAGTACTTGCCATACATCGTTATCGAACAAGTCGTTGCCCTGGATTTTTAGCATACTCGTTGATTAAGAATTAGTAATATTTTTATATAGTTAATTCATTTTTATTTTATTTTGTATGAAAATAGTAGAGATTTAACTTTAATTTCACGATAGGTTTTATGTTTTTAATAATATTCATAAACCAAAAAACATTTTATTTTTTTATTTGATTAGTTTCAAAAAAATCAAGACTATTTATATTGAGATCGCGTGGAAGTGTCAAGCTGAAATTAATGTCAAATATTTTCCATGGTCCACGGAGAACAGAGAAAATTAATCCAATCCAAAGATATAAGCGTTTATGCATCGTTATTACTGAATTAAGTTATTACAACGAACGACGAAATGCCTCTAGAATTCGGCGGAAAGCGGGGAACGGAGTGTTTTAACACGTAGTTCCCTCTGCCTACCCTGATGTGTGCGTATACTACGACTTCGCCTACTAACAAAAATACTCTACTAATATATTCTCTACATTTCTTATACCTTACTTATATGCCACAGTTAACAGAGCAGACTAAATCTCTCTTTCCGCAAAATTTTCGAAACTTTGGTGAGTGGCGGAACTCAACGCCGCCCTGAACATATAAAAAAATAACTAAATTAAGATTTACATAATAATTATAATAATTGTACCAGTAATTATATTTCTCACACGAGGTTATTAACATTAAAGAATGAATCTGTATATTATAACAGTGATTGCGATCTAGTTCCCATCCGGCGGTTACTCATCTATACATATACATATGTGGGCTTTAGATTTATAATTCTAATATTAGATATTAAGAGGCGTTCACAGCTGTAGGTTCGATTTCCATTCGGGGTAATGTAATTTATTAATTTATTGTATTATCACTTCTTTTCTCTAGTTGAGTTCCGCTACTCAAAACCTCAGTCTACCCGAAAATGTGGCGGAATGTGTGGATTGGAGTGTCTTAACACTACGTTCTCTCTGCCTAGCCTGTTATTTGCGGATCTTATTTCTATTTTCACACATTTCTTTTAGAATATCTTGAAATTAATACTAAATATTATACAGAAATATACCTACAATATTAAAGAAACATCAAATTTATGTTAATGATCAAGACACTCTGTTCCCATTAAGATACTTCCGTGTCCCACTTTCCGCCAAATTCCAGAGCCATTACGTGTTGAGTGGCGGAATTTAACGCTGCAACTTTTAAGTTTTGGACTAAGCACAATTATTGTAGATTTAAATCCTGCTTATGATAAAATGATAATATATTTACATATATTTGACGCGACGGTCGTGGTATATGTTTCATTATCACGAGGAAATACTTAAATTATTATCATATTTCCGCTCTGTTCTTCTCTTCTTCTTTCTTCTAAAATTTGGCGGAAGTTCCTTCTACCTTCCCCGCTATACGGGTAGAAATAGTCTTATGTACAGCTTACGTTCAGTTATTTATTGGGGTACGGAACCCTAAAAAGAATCATTGAACAAAGCATATTTATATTTTCCCACAGACCATTGCATATAAGATGGAAGATAATTTTTCAATGAGCTTTTTGTATGCCAATTACTCAACACAGCTAACTGGAAGATGTTAGGGCTGTTTGTTCCACCGTTTCTCAGTAACGTAAATATGGTTATAATTATATTAAGGGCCTTGAAGGAGGAAACGGTTTATATTAGTTCAGATTATGAAGAGATTGTTTTGTAAATATTAAATCTTTTGTAGCAGATTTATTAGAGCTCAGCTTTTAAAATAATCTTATACCTGTATCCCGCACATAGCAGAGTAGGCAGAGGGATCCTAGGAACCTCATTTTAAGACCTTCTGTTTGAGTTGAGACGCTGTCTTGTTACCAGAAAGAACAAATGAAGAAAATGCATACCCGTAGTAGGATTCGAATTCACAACCGTCGCGACTAAAGTTAAATGCTATACCGCTGCGAACGACGAAGTTAAAATCTAATAAAATATTTATTTTTCATAGAAATCCTATAACTAAAATAACACTAAGCCTAGATCGCGTTAATCATGAACGATGTCTTTATGCCGACAGGAAGGATTGACGTGAAAGGATATTAGCTTGTTCAATTGAATGATAAATGTATGGCGTATGTTTGTATGGGGGGAATAAAATGACTAATATGAGCTATAGCTGTATATAAAATGAAACAAAGCTGTGAATGGTCGTGGCCTTTATAAACTCTTTGTTATTTCTTAGAAGAATTACTTTAAAATTCTTTTTAGATTCACGTCGTTCCCCGCACATGATAGAGTAAGTAGAAGGAACATGAGAACCTTCATTGAGAAATACGCCAATAATTTTAAGCCACAAATTTCAAGCTTTGGAAGCTAGTCGTGGCGCAAGGGCGCCACTGGTCGTGGGTTCGATCCCGACTCAGTACTCGAGGAAATGAAATATTTATTTAAATTTATATTTTTATTTCTTCACTCTTGTATCGATGCAAAGCTCGACGTTTAGTTCCACCACTCAACATGCAATACGTCGAAAAAATCGACAGAAACTGGGGAACGGAGTATCTTAACCCTAGGTTCCCTCTCTCTACTCTTCTATGTGCGGGATAAACCGTGAAGCTATAATATAAAAAACGATTTCCTTCTAAGATTCTGCTAAGATTCTTTATGTATGCATACTGAGCACAAGTAAAGCTAAACTTAGACGGTGGAAGGAAATTGCAGTGAATAAGTTTCTAAGATACAAAATAAGCTTAGGAGGTGACTCACGTCAACTCTTACTGCCGGCAGCTTACTTAGAATAGTATCTAATAATAATAATAATACTGTATGTATGTCTGTGTATGTACTTGCATATTTTAGTTTATAACATTCATACTAGTATATTGGAATTGTGAAGGGATTTAATTCTTGTTATCAATTACTATTATATAATAAGCAACACAAGCTTGCGATGATTGTCTGTTCGATTCCCGATTGGGGAGATGAATTATTTAAAATTTTCATGTTCTAGGTCTCGTAACGTAACTTTCCATTTTCATATTTAGAAAAAGTAAATGTTTTTAAATTTGTATTGCTAATAATTGTTATTATAGAAATTTCTTAATTAGTGTCTTAACTTTATATTCCCTCTGCTTACACTGCTATATACGGGATATAGCGTGATACTTAAAAAAAAATAAAAAAATAAAAGAATGCATAATCCAGTTATGACGTATCGTGTCAACTGTATTGCATGCTTACTTGTAGGTTCGAATTCTATAGAATTAATTGATTATATCAATTATAACAAACTTTCACCCAATTTACTGTAGACCTTTATTTAGGTGTTTGGGAATGTAGGGACTTTAAAAAGCAGTATAATTTCATACTCACAATAGCAGGAGAGGCAGAGGGAACGTTTTCCGGTGTTTATTCACGGAACTCTACACGGTAGTTATTTTAATATTAAAACACTCCGTTTGCCACTTTCCACTAACGAAGACACTGCGTGTTCCGTCTTACCAGTGAGACAAAATGAAATGAAAATATTAAAATGCCAGGTATTTATTAAATATAATTTCATATGAGAAAAGTGTGTCAAATTATTCTAGTTAAAAAAACTAGGTCAGTCTAGATCACCCACGCTCGCATTGAGAGAGATGATGCCAAAGCTGAACGCTTCATCCATTTCGAGTGCCGCGAACAATAGATGAGCTGGGCTTCTTGTCTACTGGAGAAGCCAAAATATTGTTAGATTATTTATGATATTTAATATTTGAGTCTAATGCTCATTTGGTATTTTTGTAGCGTACGCGTAACTTAACGCTGCCTTGTTGTCAGAGAAAAGAAATAAATATATTAATAAATAATGGATTCCCCTGAATGGGAAACGAACCGATAACCGTCGCGTTTACAGTCACATTGTTTCATTGGAATTGGAAAAATGATATACTCCCTTGTTAATAAGCAAATGATTACTACAAACGAAACTTTCAAAATAATCCT
Organism: Heliconius nattereri; assembly: GCA_013403645.1. Lineage (NCBI taxonomy): Eukaryota > Metazoa > Arthropoda > Insecta > Lepidoptera > Nymphalidae > Heliconius > Heliconius nattereri. Next base: position 1,825,630 of record JAAIXI010000228.1, read on the forward strand.
CCTTCAAAAGCATTGTTACAACTGAATTTAAACGCGACAATTGTAGGTTTGATTCCCGCTTGGGGAAATGAATAATTATTTTTAATATTTTTACTTCTTTGCTCTGTTAACAAGGCAATGATCTAAAAAATCGGCAGAAAGTGGGAAACGAAATGTATAAAAAAATTGTGTATCGGGACTCGAACCCGAAACCCTAAAATACAGTTATTTTTAGTATTGCCTTACTGTGTTACTGTACTTAAAAAATGTTACAATATTCGTAAAGCATTTTTTGTCAAATTCTTATTTAATTAGTAAAACAAAATAAATTAAACAAGTATGTAATATACTTTGAATATTTATATATCGTTTTTACAAGAAAACCTTGTACTTTATAGTTATAGACTTTCGCCTAAGCCTAAGGTGAAGGTCACAGAAGTCAAATTCAAGTTCTGTTTATAGACCAAAATAGTGTTAGCTAAGCATAAAAGTAGGATTACTTTACAAATAAGATTATATAACTCCTAGTTTCTTAATAAACTTGTATCAAACTCAGAAATGATATTTAACTTCTAACAGACATTAGATTTTATACAAAACATGCATTTATTTAACAAGTAGGTAAATGTTAAGTTTTTTTCATCTTCACGATGTATTTCACATTTAGCAGGGAACCTAGTGTCAATACATTAAGGAATGTTAAGTTGTTTCTTATCTTATCAGTAAATGTAATTAACATTTCACACACCATTGAATTGATAAATTCAATATGTTTGTTTTATAATGGAAAAAGATTAATCAAGGGTTGCCAACTTGACGATATGTGAACGAGGCCAATATAATTATTTAGTATGATTTATAGCACCAGCCGCGGCGCAGGGATACAAGCGTGTGACTTTAAGCGCTACAGGTGTAGGTTCAATCCTCATTCGAGGAAATGACATATTTTCTTCGTTCTAGTGTCGAGGCAAAGCGCGACGTTGTGCTCCGCCGCCTTCAGAATCCGGCGGAAAGTGGAGAACGGATGTTACTTAATGGGAACGGAGTGTTTTCACACTAGTTTTCCTGCTCGGCCTTCTATGTGCGGTATACAACGTGAAGCTAGACAAAAAGAAAAAAAATCTCTTATACTAATGAAAACAACCATTTAAAATAAAATATTAATATCTTTGATATATTTTTTTTATACAAATTACATGTAAATACCGAAGTTAAGTAAATGAGTTAATATATAACTACAATCGCTTCTCTTCTAGTACGAGCTCGTATAATGGATTCCCAATAGAATATCCACAGACCCGCCGTCTTTATTCCCAATAGTAATTTAGAACAAGAACGACTTCATATAAAGTACGATAAAAAATAAAATAAAATATATAGTATTCGTTTATTAGTCTCATTTTAAGAAACGTTAAGTAAAGGATAAAAAGGATTTGTTTTAAATATGTTATTTGTGGCCAATTAATATCTACGAGTATATCTTAATAGTTACTTAGAAGGTTGTTATTGTAAGTCTTACTTTAAATCCTACTAGGGGGAATAAACTAGCTAACTATTCTAAACTAGCGGACGCGCGCAGCTTCGCTTGCTTATTTAGGGGTGAATTCTAATAAACCACGAAACATGTGTTCAATAAAATATTTTTAAGAGTCTAAATTTCAAATTTTATAAAAAATGGAGCCGATTTAAAAAAAATCTATATAAACTTTCAACCCCTTATTTGCACCCTTAGGGGAAGAATTCTAGAAAACCATGAAACAAACAAAATCGGTGCCGATTTAATTTTTTTTCCATACAAACTTTCAACCCCTATTTCATCCCTTTAGGGTTAAAATTTTTTAAAATCCCTTCTTAGTGGATGTCCAGATTATGAAAGTAAACATCTGTCCAAATTTCATGTTTCTACCATGAGCGGTTACGGCTGTGCGTGCGTCTTACCTCAGTCAGTGAGGACAAGTCCTTTTATATATATATAGATAAGGAAAGGAGTAATTTTCTTTCTCTTCATACAGCGTATCACGCATCTAGGAACCTAGTGTTACTCGTTAAGACTTCACCGACGAAAACTTCTGTTCCTACTTTGCTATCTTATGCTTAAAACATTTCATGTAACAAGTAACGGACTTTACAGACCCCTATTTAACACGACGGCTTATTATTTTCTTATCAAATCAGTTTAACGTTGTACCCTGCATAAAGCGAGGTAGACTAAGGAATCATAGTTTTAAGACACTACCACCCACCGCCCATTCATAAAGACTAATGTCTCGTATTACGTGAATTCAATCTCCTGAGTGTAAATAGAAGTCGCAATCGGACGTTGTGCCACTGAGCTACTCGTGAGATAGTCTTTTAGAATATAAATAAATATTATGAAACTTTATTATTATATTTAAATAATAAATCAATCAATATCTTTTATTTTATTTTATGTTCCTTTATTAAACGAAACTTCTTATAAAAGTGAGTAAATAATTATAATATTCAATAATTCGGTTAAAGGAATTACTCATTCGACATTGGCGAGTCGTGGAGGTCAGATGGGTATCTAGAACTGGTTGCATGTAGGTTACGTGGGATATTCAGGTGTACTGAGAAATCTATAATAATATTGTAATTGTGAAAGTAATAGCATATTAAAATCTGTCGGTCTTATTAAAATTTCTCCCATGTATAAAATTAATTAGTTAGGCAAAGCTGTTGTTTTTGAAGAAGAAGGTTAATTTGATACAAGTAGATAGAAAAGATAGGAAAGTTTAACTTGATATAATATATAAGATTTTTTGTCAGCTTCACGCTGTATCTCGCATATAGCAGAGAAGGCAGGGGGGAAGTTAGTGTTAAGACACTTCGATAGCCACTTTTCGCCCAATCTGCGACTGTCTCACGTCTGTATGGAGTGTTAAAATGAAAATCCTACTTTTTCTTTGCTTTTTATGTTTCCTAACACCCCTTTCTTTACACCAAATTACAGCGTACAACACCGCGTAGTACCTGGCTGTGCGTTGTCAACAGCCACTCAGTAACATGTTTTAAATATCATATAGACATCTTGTACAACATCCCTATAAATAAGTAGTTCTGTCTTAGCCCTATTCAAATGAAAGTGACTCATGCCCTAACCTTACAGCCGTATGGTAATAGCGCAATAAACTTGTTTGTTCTGAAATAACACGAGTATGAAACACAAATGATATTTGGTGGCTGTTTTCTTGATTCTATCGATTTTTATAAATAACTTTCAATTTCTATCTACTGAGTTTATTTATTAAAGCGGCATAAGGGCTGACTGTATACACGACAGTTGTTAATTCGATACTCACTTTGGAGAATTAATTAATTGTATTAATATCAATATCTCGCACTTATACCAAAAAACACAGCGTTGAGTTCCGCGAATCAATACAAAATGTCTTAAAAATTTAGCGGAAAGTACAAAATTTTTAAATAGACAGTGAACCTTAAACAGATATAAGAAGCCGTTTGTAAAATATTGCCAGAGTAACCCTAGGAAGCTAATGTTAATAAACCTCGATCTCAATGAGACATTTCATCCTCATTAAGACATTTTCATTCTCTACTTTACGCCAAATTCTGAAGGCATTACGTATCCAGTAGCGGAGCTGAACGCCGCGCTTTGTGACGAGGAAATTCAAATTCAAATTCAAAATATTCTTTATTCAAATAAACTTATAATAAGCACTTTTGAATCGTCGAATGAACATATGAACAAAAAGCTACCACCGGTTCGGAAGGCAGTTCTGCTGAGAAGAGCCGGCAAGAAACTCAACAGTTGCTCTTTTCAAAATCAATGGTACAATCTATTACATTAGCTGGCAGCTATCCTGCATGACATTCAATAGACATTAATTCCATACATGTTTATCCTCTAAATATTCTTGAACAGTGTAATACGCTTTACTTGTTAGAATTTTTTTTACAGATATTTTAAATTTTTGTAGTGGCAAACTAAGAATACACTGCGGAATTTTATTATATACACGCTGTCTCTTATACACAAAGGA